>LPNX010906694.1:759096-945507 GCA_001517045.1 Pseudotsuga menziesii | reverse complement strand
GTCTAACTGCCACCACGAGCAGGTTTATCAATAAAAAGGTGAACTAACTGGGCATATCACACTGCAATTTGAAGCATGCAATTTATCAGAGACAAAAAATAATAATAGTCACTAACCTGGTGGTCCAGTCAAAAGAATTCGAGAACAAACAGTGACCAAATTTGACACGTATTTGATATACTCTGGCCTCTTGAGAAACACATACATGGCATCCAATAGTGCAATCTTTGTGTGAAACAGCAGTAAAACAACCTAAACTTCAATTCTGGGTGCATTTAAACCATCTGGCATTAATAACAATCTTAACAAAAAATGAAGACCCCAAGTGTTGCTGTGTTGACACCTATAGTTAGAACTTGCCTATGTTTTCTTCTGCCAATGGTGTTGTACTTAAGAGACCCATATTTTGTATAAAATGCCACTTTCATTTGCTGTTTGTTTATAATAACATTAAGGAAGAATTATATCAGAAAACTATAAAAGTGTGAAGTCGCAAAATAAATGTTTCTACGCCTACAAAAATCGCCACATAGAAGCATATCAAAGTAAAAAGAGCAATAGATTTCTGGAGGATGGGTATCATTCTGTAACCCTTCCGTCTCAATGTCAGACTAGGATAGTAAGGATAAAAAACAATAAATATCAACATCAGGGATCTATGGTTCAATTGTTCAAAATTGTTCTTTGTAACCTCTTTTCTCCATTGCCCCTTCTATAGCAGTCCCAAATGTCAGTTCAAAGGTGTTCTATCTCAAGGGCGTTACTCTTCCATGATGCCTCAAAATTCTAGCCCTATTTTGCACTAAAACTGCAAAATGATCATCCTTCTCTATTGATCCTCCCTGTTGATTGGGTGTTATACTCTGCTCTGTTTCCGACACCTCAAGCAGGGCATATAACATCGATTCCTCTAAGAAAAAGCCTATACCCATTGCACAACATACAATATAAAAGCAGGAGGTTACCTTATGCTCAGAAAAATACAGAAGCAATTCCTCAAAGTAAAAGCCTAACAACAACATAAAATATGAAACGAGAGGTTACATTATGTTCTGAGAAACATGTATGAATTCAGAAACCAAACCTGCAGCAATTTCTCAAAGTAAAAGCCTAAACCCATTTAACAACACACAATATAAAACAAGATGTTACATTATGCTCTGAGAAACATGGATGATTTCAAAAACCAAACCTGTGCATCGAAGCGAGACTGTATTCTCTTCCATGGAAGACTCCAGAACAAGCACACATAAGCATTGCATGCAAGAATATAGAATGAAGAATACATTATACATTCGATGGATATATAGAGAAGTGCGTGTGGAGTACATTGGACCCCTGGCTCTGCAGTGAGTTGAGCTGTGCGATCTGTGTTTCCATTAGGTAGGTCAAACAGACAACCTTCTCACAGTATCCTCACTCATTCATGCAAGGCGAAGCAATTTGGAGGTAGGACCTGGACTTTCCCTCCCCGGTGTGGGCAAAAAGGTGAATCCTTTGGCGCCTATGTGACTTTTGACTTTTGGGCGCTTTTTTTTGTTTGTTTGAACGATTTTTTTTTTACTAACGTGCCGTCGGTTAAGCGACGGTTATGAGATGGTTATGAGACAAGCCGCTGGTTAAGCGACGGTTATGAGATGGTTATGAGACAAGCCGTCGCTTAACCGACGCTTGTGGCCATATTTATAAAAAAAAAAGAATCTTTGTGATTTTTTGTAAGTTTAAGAAGAGAAATCTACGCGCCATCGGAAAAAACCGTCGGATTTTGGATCGAAATGTACTAGTGCCAGGATTATATTCGTATCTGGGGGCTCTTTCGAGAGTTTCGGGCTTTGCTACCCTGCCCATACGGTCAATCTTGCTGCAATTTTTCGCCTGAGTATTGATTATATTGAGGTGACCTTAGTTTCCTTACCTAGGTTATAGAGGGGGTACTTCGCAGAGGTTATTCTGCAGGTGTCCCGGCCAAGTTGGGGTCAGACAGCACAGTCGCTATATGCGTTGAAGAAAAGGGCCAGAATAATTGGTTACAAACCTCCACTTGTTGTGTATGGGAGTCTCAACCCTCTCCTAGGCGAGACATACTTGCTTCATTCGGGAGCTCACATATCCTACCCTTGCTTTCTTGTGATTTGGCTTTACATTATATAGGTGCATGCTTTGTGCATGCTAGTTTGCCTAGGGTTTGCGCAATTAGATAGAGTCTTTTTCATTTTTTGAGTCATTGTGGATTTAGTTGCAGCACTTCGCCATTCTTGTCGTTTAGCAAGGCTTCCACCTTCCATGTCTCCTCCTCCTTTGGGAGAGAGAAACTGACTTTTCGGGCAGACTACTTCTCACATTGAATCACACACGATGGGAGATCATGAGGATGAGATTCCTGAGATGTCTTCTCCACCTCAAGAGGTTGGGGAGGAAGATCCTACTCCTGTATATGATCCTTCACTAGATATACCTTCACATTCTGGTTATGATCCCTCATTCACAGGTCACCTGCGATGAGACTCACCATGAACCCACAAGCACTAGTCATGTAAGTTATGTCATGCTTGATATCCCTGCACATGGTCCGGCACATCATGCCGAATCAGAAGTTGAACCTAGCACTATGCCTGGGGGCACTCCTATTCCTTTCCGTGCGGAGAGATTTGGGAGCACTAGTCACATGGAACCTTCCATCCCGACAGTGGAAGCTACCTCACATGTTCGTCCTAGACCTAGTGTTAGTAGCCATATTCAGATCCTAGAACCGAGATGAGTGACCATAGGGAATACCACTTACATTCCTTCACATGTCCATTTGTCCTCTATTCCTACTCCTTCGAATGCATTTTTGAGAACCCTTCCTCCTCCTCATTCACGTAGTCCTTTGGGTCGGAATGTTGCTACTAGTCATGTTCATACTACGACTACTCGTATAGTAGTATCTCAGAGTCAAGTATCTCATGTTGTCTCAGGAGGTCATAATCCTGTTTTTGGATCGTCTTACGGTCCATTGCATGGAGTTCCCCATATCCCTACTTATGGAGCTTCTCATGGGATATCCCATGGGACATCTTATAGAGCTTCTCATGGACAATCTTATGGACCACAGTATGGATAGAGCTATCAACTTTATGGGTACGGGTATCAATAACCCGCTTACTCCTCTAATTATGGATTCGTAGCACCGCATAGTCAAGGTACACCACATCATAATGCTTCCATGCAGCCCTACACGGGTCAAATGGGAGGAGGATATTATGGCCAAGGCCATGGTATTTACAGTAGTCGGCCTTATATGAACCAAAACTATCAGGGAGCGTGGCATAGACCGGCTCAACCTAGGCTCCCTTTCCTCACAACGTTAAATTTATCTGACTTATCGAGACTAATTAACGATTCGGTATCTCATGACCCGACTTGGTCGGCTGTCCCTACCAAGCTTCCCTCAAACATTCCCAAATTTGAGGGCAAACCAGGAGAAGATCCTAGTGAACATGTCACTACCTTTCACCTTTGGTGCTCTTCCAACTCCTTACACGATGACTCAATCCGCTTAAGGCTATTTCAACGCACCCTCATTGGGCATGCAATGAAATGGTACATAGAGTTACCGAGGGGGGCATTCGTTTTGTTCGATGATCTTTCTATGACTTTCCTCAAATAGTTCCAGCTACCAGTGTGTTACGACGTTGGTACGGAACTCTTGTCGACATTTCGGCAGGACAAAGCCACACATATATTAGACCATATCCAAGAGTGGCATAGACGGAAGAGGTTGATTAAAGCTTTCATACCGCCGAAGTTTCTCCTTGAGTGGTTCCTTAAATAATTGCTACCTTACATCGCGAAGGATGTTTCTACATTCAGAGTCCAGAATGAGGAACAAGAAAATTTTAGGGCACAGGAATTGGATTTGATTTATGCTCAATCTGGACTATTATATGAGATCATACCTAACGCTTCGTGTTCTAGTTTCGATCCCAAGATCAAGCCTGGACCACATGCCGATGGCATTATGGGTTGTACAAGTGCCAAACTTGTGAATTTGGTTGCGAAACAAGTGAGTCAATTTTCTATTAATCAATCTGCGTCGGGACAAGCTACGGTTTCGTCTCAACCCACCCAAACGACAAGTGTACTTTTCATGCAATTGTCGGACCAGAAGGGAAACCAATAGCCTGGAAGGAATACGAAAAAGGGTAAAAACAATCGTAAGGGTGGGAACAAGAACAAAAATGCCAATTTTAATGATAAGAACGACCATAATGCTAGGGAGGACAAGCAATCTAAACATAAGGTTAAGTTTCCTTACAAATTGTGTAAGGATGACCACCTCACTCACTTGTGCCCTCGTGTGGAAGATGCCTTGAGGTTCATAGCACAGGGCCCAGCTGTGCTGACCAATCCTTTACCCCATAATCAAGATATGAACTCGAGGACCCATGATCCTCATTCTGCATCAAGTGGAGATCAAAATCCGTCGGAAACTAGTATTGGTCATGGGTGCATCAACATGGTGCATGCTACTAAGGTTGTGACTCGTGCGAAAGACTATGGTTCGTCACAACCAGACCTTGGGAAGGAACCTCCTCCAACCGAGGGCCCTTTGTGTATTGAAAATCCTACGGATAACCCTGAGATTGCACCTCCCATTCCTAAGGGAGTCCTAAAGAGTTCGGGGCACAATCCTAATGCCCAAGCCGCCCAAAACTATTCTGTTGTCAAGGATTTGGGCCAAACTCCTTGGGCGATGTCTGCGCTTGAAGTACTTCAGAGTTGTCCATCGCAAAGGAAAGCTTTTCTTTCTGCTATTGGGGTGAATGATGATAACTCTTCTTTCGTCATCAAATTTGAAACCATGGGACTCCAGCCTCGCTTGCCTTACTACGTGTCTCTCTTGATTCATGTATAATGTCTTAAAATGACTGTCAAACACACTGTGATTGACGAAGGCGCTGCTACTTCCGTGATGTCTCTGTCGTGTTGGAAGGGTTTGGGTTCTCCTGAGTTGTCTAAATCCACTACCATGTTGACTTCCTTTGATGGTAGATCGTTTCGGCCACACGTAATTCTTCCTTCTCTTAAGGTCCGTTTGGGAGGGAAGACCATCGCGATTGAGGTCGAGGTGGTTGATGCGCCCCTTGATTACAATCTTTTACTGGGTTGAAATTTTATGTATAGTATGCAAGCCGTAGCCTCTTCTCTATTTCAAGTTGTATGCTTTCCATTTAATGGGAATATTGTTACGATTGATCAAACATCATTCAAAAATCCGAGTGTTAATGCATCGTCAGGAGCTTCTATCCCGATTATCGACCATTCTCAGCCAGCAACTGGCAGTGTGGGTGTAGGTATGTATCCATCCCTTATGGGGACATTTAGTTGTCCTACACCCATCCTTATGATTAGATCTAGTTTCGATGGGGCTTCATCTTCATTGAATTCGGTGTCTTTTCGCACTACCCATATGGAAGATCCTTGGATTCTTCCTACACCGAGTCCTTCGAACAGACCTATAGAAACGGATGTGTCGTTGCTTGCAGCAATGATAGCATATCAAGTGAATCTTGATTGTGTTGCAGAGCCTGGTCCTTCCTCTTCACAGATGGAGGAGGACCCGTATGTGCTGCCTGCATGGGTAGTTGAGTCCTCTCATGCACATGATTGCCTTGATAGTGTTTTTTCGTCAGATGAAGCTATTATTGAGGCCATGTCTGTGGTTATGAGCCACCTTGGGAAGAGTTACATCATAGATCTTTTTTTCTTCCCAAGCTTGACTATTTGGAGCGTGAGGAATTTAGGGAGATTCTTAGCGAGAGAATTGGTATCCCCATGGTTCCATTAAGCTCTCCTAGTCAGATGGCTGATGGGAACATGGTGAATATATCACCTACTATTTCTATCAATATCTCTCGCGATCCTGGCAAGATTGAGAATGTCTATATTGGGGCAGAATGTTTCCATGCTGAGATTCAGGAGTATACCGAGTTGTTTAAATAATTTCGTGACATCTTTGCTTGGTCATATGAGAAAATGCCAAGTATCGACCCTCGTATTGTCGAACATGAAATTGAAACTTATCCAAATGTGAAGCCTGTTCGACAATGTTTACGTGCAGTGAATCCTAGAAAAGCACCCGTGATTAAGGCTGAGATAGAAAATCTGTTAAAAGTCGGTTTTATCTACCCCGTTCCCTTGACGAAGTGGGTTTCAAACCCCATTCTGGTTGATAAGAAACATATAGCGATCCGTATATGCATTGATTTCCGTGATTTAAATCGTGCTTGTCCTAAGGATAATTTTCTCACACCATTTATTGATCAAATTTTGGATGAGTGTGCAGGAAGCGAGCTATTTTCCTTCATGGATGACTTTTCTGGATATAATCAGATTCAAATCAAACCCGAGGATCAACACAAAACTGCATTTATTTGTCCTTGGGGTACGTTTGCATATTGGAAGATGCCTTTCAGCCTTAAAAATGCCGGAGCTACATTTTAGCGGGCTATGACCTTGATTTTTCACAATCTCAAATCAATTATTGAAGTTTTTCTGGATGACCTTGCTGCTCATTCTCGACTGAGAGTGCGTCATTCCTACCATTTGAGATTAGTATTCGAAAGATGCTGCCGCTACCTAGTTAGGTTAAATCCACATAAGTGCATCTTTTACGTGAAGTCTGGTCGCTTGCTAGGATTCGTTGTTTCCAAGGAGGGTATAAGAGTCAATCCCTTAAAGGTTGAGGCAATACTTCAATTGTCTCCCCCGAGAAATATTAGACATCTTCAATGTTTGCAAGGCATGGCAAACTTCTTACGGAGATTCATGGTTAACTTTGCCAATTTGACTAAAGGCTTTATGCATCTTTTAAAGAAGGACACTACCTTTTGTTGGGATGAGTGAGCCGAGGAGTCCTTTGATTCTCTTAAGAGAGCCTTAGCATCGGCCCCCATGCTTAGTCCACCCGACTATAGCCGTGAATTTTTTATTTATGTGGTCGCATCCATGGAGACAATTGGTATGGTTTTGGTTCGGGAGGATGAGGAGCTCCATGAGCATGCCATATATTATTTGAGCTGGAACCTTATAGATGCAGAAATCCATTATTCCCATGTGGAGAAACTTGCCTTAGCTACCGTTTATGCGGTTCAGAGATTGAGACACTACATTCTCCTTCTCTAGACCTTGGTGGTAGCTCATGTCAATCCATTTCAGTTCATCCTCACTAGAAGGATGATTGGGAGAAAGTATAATAAATGGATTATTATTTTGCAAGAATTCGATCTCGAGTTTGTTTCGGCGAAATCGAAGAAATCGTTAATTTTTGCGGAGCTCATTTCTGATTTCCCAAGGGAGGAGGAGGAGGAGGTTTATGAAGATACATTTGTCGATGAGCATATTTTTCTTATCTCAACTCTGGATCCATGGTATGGAGATATCATCATATATTTATAAACGTTGAAGGTCCCTACTCACCTTTCACGAGATGAGCGACGACGATTACGTTAAGTATCTAAGACTACCTTATAGTGGATAACACTTTGTACTGTCATGGGGTAGATTCCATTTTATGTCGTTGTTTAACCCTTGAGGAGGCTGAGGTTGTGCTGAATTATTTCCATGGAGGGGTGTGTGGTGGTCATTTATTTGGGCTTTCTACAGCCCAAAAAATCTTGAGAGTGGGATATTTTTGGTCACTGGCCTTTAAAGATTGTGTTAATGCAGTCAAGAAGTGTCACCCTTGCTAGGTGTTTGCACGCAATATGCGCTCACATCCTACCCCGTTACATCCAATTATCACCGCCGGTCCCTTCACCAAGCGGGGGCTTGACTTCATGGATTGCAACCCAGCTTCAGTTGGAGGGCATCATCATATTATAGTGGCTGTTGATTATTTCATGAAATGGGCTGAGGCTATTCCCATGATAAAATTCGACAGTGAGACAGCCGCTCATTTCGTATTCAATCAAATTATTACTCAGTTCAGTATTCTGAAAGAGCTTGTCACTGACCATGGTAGGCACTTTCAGAATCGAATGATGAAAGAGTTGGCCTCGAATCTAGGGTATAAGTAGGAGCACTCCTCTTCTTATTACCCTTAGGCGAATGGACAGGTTGAAGCATTGAACACATCACTTAAGTCCATTCTCCAACGAACCATCGCACAAAGAAAAACGAATTGGCATATCATGTTACATCCTGCTTTGTGGGACTATAGGACCGCAGTTAAGACTGCCATCGGTTTTTCTCCATATCAGCTCGTACATGGAGTGGAGTCTGTCTTGCCGGTTGAATGGGAAACCCCTTCATTGAAGCTAGACATAGAGCTTTTACTAGACACTTCCGCATTGGAGGAACGTTTGGTCCACTTGGAGCAGCTTGATGAGTAGTGCCGAGATGCCTTAGTGGCTCTAGAAGTAAATAAGCGTCGCGTTAAGGTCCAATATGATAATTCTGTCTGTCCGAGGAGGTTTAGTGAAGGAGATTTGGTCCTTTTGTGGGATCAAGCTAAAGAACCCTTGGGGGCAGGGAAGTTTAATCCCATGTGGCATGGTCCTTACGTGGTCAAACGTGTGTTAGAGAAGGGCGCTTATGAGCTGGTAGATTATGAAGGGACGACCTTGGCGAAGCCTAGAAATGGGCTCTATATTAAAAAATACTATACATGATCTTCAACCAGGGATGGTTATTGTATATTATTGTACAGTTTTCTTATGGTGATTGGGTTTGTTGATTAGCTTTTGTTTCTTATGGAAGATGTCAATGGAGTCTTCCGCTTACATATGATTCGTTGATGGTGCTAGCCGCCACACTCAACACTCAGCCTCTGCTGCTTGGGTGATTTATACTCCTACGGGTCAGTTATTGTCTTCAGGAGGCATATGTTTATGGCCTTCTTTGAACAATGTTGTTGAGTATAGTGTCGTTATCAAGCTATTACGGGATGCCATTTCACATGGTGTTCTTTCTCTTTAGGTACGTCTTTATTCGCAGTTACTAGTGTCACATATTAATGGCTTGTATCGTATTAGGGATCCAAAATTATTACAAAGATTCTTACGTGTGAGATTGTTAGAACGACAATTTGACAACATAACATACATACATGTTCCAAGAATTTTTAATCAAGTTGCTGACTCATACGCTAACTATGTGTTAGATTGGCATTTGTTTCATAGACCATAAGTACATCACAAACACACATGTAAATAAATAAAATCGATCATCTTTAAAGTTTTTCATTAAACATACAAAATGTGACGTCATAATACATAAGTGTCATAATACAAAAATGGGGCTTCCGAGCCACCAAAATATAATACACTATAGTACAAAAATGAATCACTCTCAGGTCTCTAAGCCTATGGAGGAGGAGGGGAGTTCTGATCGTGGTAGCACACCATGGCTCTAGCTAGTCATCGGAATAACCAAACCCATGCTCATGGTACACCAACCACCTGACGCTGCATGGCCTCAGGCAAGTCCTCAACTTGCGCCATGGGTACTCGGTGTGTCAATCGTACAAAGTTTGTGTGGATGCTTTGGAGCATCCACCCCACATCCACACCCATGATATCATCTCCTCTTCCCCTTCGTCTATGACGAGGGAAGCCGTCAGGCCGCCGTGGTCCAACATCTTCATACATATGACAGGTTGTCACTATGTGTCATCACACCAAAACATGTCTTTTGAGTCTATATATCAAAAAACACAAAAAAATTAATAATTCAATAAACTTAAAAAGAGGGTTTGGGATTCATTACCAATATCACCGTATGCTACTCTGGGTGGTAGGGGCATGTCCAGATCTCCGCGGAAATCTATCACTACATAGGGGTAGTCATCGATGGCAATGATCTGTCGCTGCCACCATGGAAAGAAATCAGCTGGGTAGGGGTTGGACACCCTACCTTCGCCCAATCTGCGCATAGCATCTGCCCAACGTCGTTGGGCCGGATCTCGAACCCCGTGAGGAGGAATGTCAACTCTAGGGCTTATCCCAGGAACACGCTCAAAGAAGAACGTGCTCAGTATATTGTTGAAACCGAAGTTTCGTACCCTGCCCATCTTCTAGTAACTGAGTTGCTGCTTCATGTTACTTAAGAGTGCAGTGCTCCAGTCACAAACTGTGGATCTCATGCACTCCACTGCATAGAACATCAATGGCCATGAGGCCTGGTGGAGTGATGCTAGACCAGCGATCCTGTCGAGTGCCAATAGTATGGCCTTCAGTTCTAGCACCTGGATGGAGTTTGTCGGGATTTGACTCCCAACCTTTTCCATGTCTGAAAAATAGTATACTGCAATGTACTCATCAATGGTGAGGCCACCTCCATGCCTGCGAGAGCATAGGTTCACCACCTCTCCCCGTCGGGACAATCCTGTAATGAAATATATGTCCTCCACCTCTATAGTGAGGGACATCCCATCGATATGAAAATACTCTAAGTCTGGATCCCAATAGTCTACTAGCATCTGCAGGAGTCTTCATTTGGCCCTCAGGTTTCCAAGACACCAAAACTTGTATAGCCCACATGCATGTAGAGCTTGTTGAGCCATTAAATCACCCCGAGCAGCCTCTTCTAAATCTCCATGTTCCCTCTCCCTCCATTCTAGAACCATCCTGCACATTAAAAATATTTTTTGGTCAATATATACCTTAAAAAACCATGTGCACGGCCGCATATGCGACTGTTTTCAAAACAGCCACGTATGTACACAGGTTTGGGAGGTTTTTCCGTGTATAGCTCGCCCTATTACCAGAAAAAACCTCGATTTCCGCATGGGCTGAAACGACCAATTTAGACTGTCCTAGAAATCAATTTTGACCATGGAAATTGAAAAAATTTACATGAAAATGGAAGAGAAGGACATGAGAAGTTACCTGGAACAAACGGTGTCGAATTTCGCCGGACGAAGCTCCCAGAATTCGCGTTCGAAGTTCTAAGCTCAAATGGGTAAAAATTTCAAACGATATGTAATTTTTGAATTTTTTACTATTTATAGAAAAATTTTGAAATTTTTTACCCCCTTTCTATAGTTTTGAACCATTTCTGACCATTATGGACCGTTTTGGACTAATCTAATGATGTAGGAGACCGTTTTGAGCGTCGTTTCGACCATTGTTTTGACCCATTCGTGCCGCTTTCAGGTATTATGTCTAAACTGACATATAGGTTAGAGTTCACATACATGTGCATTTTGTGTGACCTTATGACCACTTTATTATAACCTTAGGTATGAACCCATTCTATCTTGTCACGAAACCTTCTTGTTATTTTAGAAGTGACATGATGTGATTGGTAGAGCTTGACCATACATGGGTGCCCTAGTTAGCTCCTTTTTTGCATTTGGTGCCCATGCTGACATTTTTCCCTTTAGGGTGTGGGAGTCCTTTATATAGTATCGCCATGTCTTTGCGCAAGAGCTTCATACTCCTCTTGATCTTTTTGCTGGCCTTTGTCCCTAGGACTCCCTTATGTCAACTTGTAATTGCATTATCATGAGTTTTTCCTACCTCATTGAGCCTTATGCCGGCTTCCCTGACTTTGATTATTAGCCATATAGCCCGAGCTCGTCTCATGTCTAGACACAGAGAGCCATTTTACATATCCTTTGCAGCTTGATTCCCCATTTTTTACTAGGAAGAGACTTTCCCCCAAGTGTCGTTATCCTACACGTGTCCTTGCATTGAGCATAGGTATGTTCTGTTGCTTGGAACTAGTTTGTTTTCCCATTGACACTCGTCTCCTCCTAGTCTGTAACTATAAGGAACTTTTATTATTTTTCAAGCTTTTCAAAATATTTGAAAAAGTCCAAAAAAAATCAAAAAGCCAAAAAGCTAGACAAGAAAAGATGTTATCTTTGGCAGCAGTCGAGTCATGTCACCTTTGAATAGAGAATTGTATATCACATCCATTGGTTGGGTTAATAGTTTGACTCTAGGAGTTGTACTCGTTTCTCTGAGTTTATCTCCACTGACTGGTTAAGCTTCCAGTCCCTATGGAGCCTCTGTCGATGCCCCCTGTGTCACAGAAATGTCCCAGTTTTGTATATCAAGTCTATGCTACCTACATTCAGTCACCATTCACCTTTATTCTCTTGTTCGAAGGAAGTTGAAACCTGAGTCGGCCATTCCTCAGTTCTCTTGACTTTGCATGTCAGCCATTCCCGGTACTGATACTGGTTCGTGCACTTTATGATCGAGTCCTTCCACATTATACAACCTTGTTGAGTACCTTGTGTTGGATGATGGGGGATTCCTTAATTCCCTCCTTCCAACGGATTTCATCCCATCGACTTTAGATCATTTATTCTGGGATAGGAATCTAGAGTCATTTTTTAGTGCCTTGAGACTTGCAGTCATCAGTGGTAGGTTCTCTCGCCATCGACAGTTATGGGAATACATCAATGTCCCCTGATCAATGGATTCTTTCAAGTGTTCTACCTCAACACATTTATTCACACTTGTTAGTTTTCACTCTAGTACCTTGATTCCCATTTTCATTATCGATGGGTGATCTTGCGTCTGTTAACGGTATACATCAATGACCGATAATCAGACGATGGACTACTACGTTTGACCTCGACACCTCTATTCACATAGTAGGACATGTACTCGTTGTGGATTGTGTAGAAGACCTTCCAGATTTGTGGCATTTCATATATGCTACCTCCTTGATCGTGACAGTGTTCATGAGATTTCATCTCTCGTGACTTGATTCCAGTGTATGTTAGATGTTTCTAGCCATTATGGAGATCTTGATCCATTATATATCTTTAGCTTTTATGGAGATCATGATCCTTTGTATATCTTCATCATGGATATTCTGATCTATCTATATTGTACGTGGCAATGACCACACATGTCATATTTTGTATCATGCCTATTCATGGCCATTGTACTCTTATGTATCCGGGATTGCTATATGTACTTGCAGTTATGTGCAGAGTTTGATTATTGTATTATACTATTGGGTGGCTCGTTCTTCCACCTAGTTCTTCATCACTCCACTTCTGGGATGGACTTATAATGTATTTCGGCCATCGTATCACCCCTCTGACCTCACACATTAGGGGGCATCTGTTACAGCTGATTTTACCACACATGGTGGATCACACCTTTATGGCCTTCCCTGTCCCTCTGCAGACTCTTTAAACCCCATGGACCATTTTTGTACCTTTGATGTTTCCAAGATCATCCCTAAAAACATGTCTTATTTGCTATACACAACTTTTAAACCTATTCTCGCGTATATGCGCAGATTTGACCATTAAACCTGCGTACATCGGGATGTGTGCAAAAGGCAAAATAGTTTTGGAGTTTTCCTTGATGTGGATCCGAGTCACTTGTCTCTTGGCCTTTCATATGCCTTGAGATCGCTCGGATTTGACCTTCCATTACCCCATTGAAGCACTATATAAGGAACCCTTTGGATACATTGAAAAAGGAGGAATTGAAGAGCAAGAAAACTATAGTCCATTGTTGCCAAAGCTTATACTTGAGTTTGCATCCCTTTGTCCCTTGAAGAACTTTGTGTTCTTCCCAAGATTGCCTTTGCTTGTGAGCTTGCTATCAAGAGATGGAGGATTGAAGTGGTGGAGGCCCAGGTGGAGGACTCAGTTTCTCCGATTCGCAGACGTGCCGACAGAGGTTGTCACTATTGTAATCTCTGTTTTATATTAATAGAAATATCTTTTCCTGTCCAATAGTGTGTATTTAAATAAGTATTGAATCCATGGATGCTTTTAAATGCTTATATGTTATTGATTATATATGCTAGAGTAGGTCTAACACAATTATATATAGCATGCTTGTCTTGTTTGCTGAAGGTTGAGAGAGCAAATTACTTATACAAGCAAGAGTGGAAAAGCTCAATGGGGATCTATATCAACCGTCTGGAATAAGGTATGTTTTGAGATCCTTTAGTGTTAGATATTTGGTTTCTCTTGCAAATAGGAAAGGATTGATTTTTGCAGTCACTATGTCTGTTGTGGTACCCCAAGCCACAGGAAGTTTTCTCCGTAACAGGGAGCATTGGGTATATTGGGAATACTATAAGGGGATGAAACTACCCCTCTGATCTTGGAATAAGCCCTATGTTGGTGATTGGCTAAGAGCCTATCATCCTTGGACATAAGGAAATACATACTCAAAGGCCTATGGTAGGAGTGGAAGTCTTACAAACCAGCAAAGAAATTATTTAGTGATGTGATTTTTCTTGAGTAACAATGATAAGTCAATTGGTATTTGTGATAGAGTTTTGATCCAAAGCTTTGAATCACTTTCTGTTATATTGAGTTATTTTATATTTTGTAAAAATTAATGATTTTATCATAAATTACCTTAATGAGCAAGTTACAAATAGAAAAGTTTAAGTATATGATTTTATGGTTAATTACTAAATATTTAATGAACAAAAGTTGAAATTCCCTTTAAAAAAACTCAAAAACACTCAAATATATTAACCAGTCACATTTTTTCTTATAAAATTTAATTAAGCCAATAACCAATAGCCTATCTATTTTCACCTGCCACAAGTTGAAGTTGATTGGCTGTAAAACTAAAAAGTTATCATCACATTTGGTTGGCCAAACTAGATAGACGCAATTTATTATGTCACCGCAGGTGACATGGCGATTGTATTAATTCAAACAATATATGGATTTTTTTTTTCTATAGTTTGTTTGAGAGTTTTAATATTAAATAGAATTTTGAAAAAAATATTTATTTGATTTTTATTGATTAATAGTGTTTGATGTTTGCTTCGATTTATGTAACCCACACATAAACAACGAACACATCAGCAAAGATGTACACAGCAATTATTAGTGAGTTAGGCCACTTATCCTCTTTACATCCTTTTCCGACTATCGGCCAATCACACTTCGATTAATTTGGAGGTCCTAAATTTGAAGGGTAATGTTAAAATTTGTTTTTATTTAGTTTATATATTAGCAAATGTCCAAAAAGGTAGAATGATAAGTGGATAGGTTAGGGTTGAAAAGTGAAAAAAAGTTTCGTCATATTTCATAATGATTGTATTTAGATAGAATCTAGTTAAAAAAGGAAATCAAAGAAAATCACGAGATAAGTTGAAGGTGTGAGTTATTAAGTCTTGGTATCCAAAAAAACACAGAGTTTCTTTGGTTGTTATGTGTATGTGATTTTGGTATAATGAACATTCTAAAAGTAGAAGGTTACAAATGCAAATGTTCATTCTTTTTTATCTTTGTCTTAGGACCTTTTTCATAGGTCTCTAGTGCTCACATCAATTATTTTTCCTCTTGGACTCTTAGTGGCTCTCAACAATCATGCCCTCCCTCAATTCCACTCAATGACAAGCTTTGTTGGCTTGATTCTGTGTTGACCCAAGTTTAGATCCTTATTTGTCAACAAAACCCAAGATATCAGCCCGACGAAGCAAAACTTTGTCGGCAACACCTGCGATGCAGATGAAGTCTCACCCAAGATATCTTATGGAAACCGCCAGAACCAGGTTTTTGTAGTTATGAGGGAGATTTCCTTATCACAGCCTTATCAAGTCACTTCGACCGAAACCCGAAAATAGCCTTATGTGGCATACATTCATTCAAGAAGATAACCTATTGATTCGTCGACATATATAATGGCATGTGATCATAAAGTATTAACATTAACTAACATTCCATACGATCATATCATTAAATGTGCAATATATTATATATATATATATATATATATATATATATAAGTTCATTCACAATAGATTGGCTCAACACATTCAGATCAACGCATTTACATATATGCTCTCTATGTAAAAACAATTATTGTCAGGTAGCTTGTGCAGATGGGTTTCATTGAAACATGAGCCTTAATATTGTCTTATGGTTCAGTAATAATGAGGATTTTCATTCACAGTGGAGATCATCACTTTGCTTACATAGTCGATAAAATTGTTAGACGTTTTCCTAGTATGTTCAAAAACTATATGTTGCAGTGGAGGTACAGGGAATGACCACATAGGCCATGAACACACAACCATAGCACAGGAAACTTCTCCAAAAGACGTGGAAAACGTTGGTTGGCAATCAAAATGACACGTGGTAACAAGTAATTCACAGAAGGGACGTTTTATTTTGATTGCCCAACCAACGTTTTCCACGTATTTGGGAGATCATATCGCTATAGGTGTTGTGAGATCGTTGTGACTGTTGGTAGCTGCGCGACGACCTATAGGTGTTGTGAGATCGTTGTGACTGTTGGTAACTGCGCGACGACCGAGAGATTGTTGAGCTAGGAGATCTAACCAAATCACTATTCACCTGATTCTGAAACCACAACCACTCCTGTCAAAACTGGTGGTGCCTTCTTATTATATGGAGGGATGACGAAGTTAGGTACTGTGCCCAGAAACAAGACCTCGGAGACCTTTCTATGAAAACAAGGCTAAAGATAGATCTCCTCCCTGAAGGTGACTTTGAGACAATTTTAACACTCTTCACGCCAGAACAAGAGGAAGACTTTAAACCACTACAACCCGAAAGCTTGTTCTCATTTGAAATATTGGGACTCTATTGTTCGGAAAAGGATATAAAAAAATTTCTTTCTTTTGACTGGAAACAATGCCTTTAGAAGAAGGATCTCCTGCACATTGATTCCTCATTAAAAAAATATGCATATAATTTAAGTATTAATCTAGATTAATAAAAATAAAAACCTTTAATCACTAAAGATTAGTATTCAAAGGATAGAATCATATTTATAACCAGTTGAAATTACACTTTAAAACATAGTTGATGCAAATCCCTAAAACCTCTCTACCCCTCTAAATTCTTAGATGACCTTGAACAAACCTTTGAGTAATGCAATTGCTTCTTTGAATAGGACATTTATTTGCTTATTGAATTCCATGTAGATATGCACAAAGGATATAGACTCGAAGTCTGAGATTGCTTCCCTTGCTCTCTACAGAATTGGAGATAAACCAAGGTCAGTAATCTAAATGGTTACATTGCACTAATGCATCAATAGTTTGGAGTCTCCCAACACCTGCAAAGTTTTTAGACCCTTGTCCAACACATGCTTTAGCACGATCCATAGGGCATCAACTTCATCCCTATTATTGTTGTGTTTGTTTTCCTTGTACTTAAGAGACAAGAAATGACAATCAGTCATATACAAGGCAACCCCTGGTCCACATAATCTTGGCCTTCCTTAATATTCACCATCAAAATGACCTAGGGGAAGTCATGGTTTATATGTGGTTCTTGTATGATCCATGTTTTCTTTAAGACATTTTCCTTCCATCCTTCCTTGAATGCCACATGAATCTTGCGTGCCACCACCAAAGGGTCCATAATTTTATTTTCAAAGACCATACTATATTGCACCAACAATAAGCCCCATAATACATAACATCGACGCTATCAATGTCTGCCTTAGCACTAGGAATAACTTCCTTACTAGAACCAACTTTATCTTCCATTTTAGTGTCAATTTTAGCTTCCTTTTAGCACCTACTTTAGATAAACCCAACCTTAATAACTTCCATTTTAGCACCAAGAATAACTTCCTTTTTAGCACCATGTTTAGCTTCATTTTTAGCACCTAGTTTAGCTTCCTTTTTAGCTCTAGATTTAGCGTTGAGTTTCATGAGTAACCAAATAAAAAAAGGGAAACTTTTCAAAATGAAATTTAAGAAATATTAAAGGATAAAAATAAACACTTGTCTCAAGCCTCATGAATGTGACCAAATTTCTATTATTTTAATTTTAATTTCTTATTTTCCTTCATAAAAAAACCCTCAATACCTAGTCTTCTATTCTTTTGTCATTTCCTCTCTTTGACTCTTCCCTTCTCCTCCCCTCTCCATTTCCCCTTAGGGTTTCATCCTCATGGAGGCTTGGGTTTTAGTTTCGTGGAGGAACCTCCATGAGGAAGAAAATGGATTCTCACTCCCCTTCTCCTCTTCCATTCCTCTTTAAATTGATTTTTCTTTATTGATTTGATCATTTTTATTTCCCTTTATTTTTTTTGGGTATATGGTTTCATGAATGGAGGCTAACGTTTAATGAAATGACCTCCATAATGAAGGGAATGAATTCCTCATTCCCTTATCCTCCTTCCTTCCTTTTTTACTTTACTTTTACTTTATTTATTTGCTAATGTATATTGTTTTTTAATTGTTGTAGGTTTAGGGTTTCATGCATGGAGGATAGGGTTTGATGGAAGAATTTCCATGAGGAAGAAAATGAGTTCTCCTTCCTTCTTCTTTTAATTTGTTTTTTTTAACTGATCTGTTCATGCTTATTGTTGTTTTGTTGTTGCAAGTTTAATGAAGAAGAAAGAAAATAAATGACATTTTTGTGGTTCTTCTTAATTCATGGATCTAGTTCTTGGGTGTGGCCTAATGAAGGCCCTTGAATTCATGTAAGGATATCTAGGTTCAAATATTGAAGCCCATACATCTCTTATTACTTGGTTTTCCCTTTGTACTAAATGGTTATATTTTTCAAAGATCTGCATCATTAACTTATTTGCATGCATAGGTTAGGCTAGTTTCAATTCATATATTCATTTTTAATGGTTTATTTCAATGGTAATGTAGCTCAAGTAGATTTCTTTCCTTTTGGAAAATGATCTGGTTTCAAATCTCAAAATTCTCTTACCATTTTCCATTTCCATTTTAATTTTTTACCATTTTCCTTTACATATCTGTAGATTCTAATTTGCACAAGCTTAGTCTAGTTCTAGTTCAAATATGCACTTGTAATGGTAGACTTTTATGGAGATATAGTTCAAATAGAGATATTATTTTTGGCAAGTATGTAGGTTCAAATCCCACCATTAGTTTACCACTTTTTCATTTTTTCTCTTTTTAACTATTTTCTATTTTTCTTTTCATAAATTTTAATCTATAGATAGTTGGTACTACACTCATCTTTAAAAACGAAGATACATCTGAAGCTAAAAATGAATTTAAACCTAGCACTAAAAAGGAAGCTAACCCCAATTCTAAAAAGAAAGTTAAACTTGGCTCTAAAAAGGAGGCTAAACCTAGTGCTAGAAATGAATCTAAACTCGATGCTAAAATTGAAGCTAAACCGAGCACTATTTTGAAATGTCGTTTAATAGTGACTTTAGTATTAGGAAATTGTGCTAAATAGAAAAAAATAATGCTAATATATGGTGATAAAATAAGCATTAATGTCATGTTTTGTTGTAGTGTTATAGTCAAGCTTCAAATTTCAAAGCCTTGTCAATAAGATAGATTTCTTAGTGAGCATACTTATACACTATAGGAACAAGCAAACTTGAGCCATAGCTATAGCTGGATCTAGCATCCAGAGCCAAAGTGAGAGTCAAATCCATAGCCAAGAGACATATTTAAATCCATGTTCTAGACCATCCATCTTTTGGTTTGTGGTCATCCAAAACCACCATTTAGCAAAAGACATCAACTTCTACTACTTAATGATTTATGGTCATACTAAACCTCCATTCAACATTTGGTTTATGGTCATACAAAACCACCATTTAGTAGAATAGATCAACTTCTACTAGTTATTTCCAAGTTTGTGGCCATCCCAAAAAAACCAATTTAGAGAGAACTTCAGTGATATTACATCTTCACTAATGATCAAGCTAGTAATGTTCATCCATTGGGATTTTCTCACTTCCATATTTCAACTCTCTTTCAAAAAGATTCTTGGACTCATAAACAACCCTTTGGATTAAGGGGAGGAATCATTGGAAACATAATCCTTTGGGTTTTGGTAAAATTTTATTGTATTATTATTACTATCCATGTGAAGAGACATTGGTGAACAAGGAGAGTCATCATGATTCCAAGAGCCTTGTTGGAATATGAGACCAAGGGTCATACCTAAATGTATTAATATGTGTGTCATCTAAAAATCAACTTGTTGGTACTTACTATTATAATTGTTATCATATGTACTCTACTTGTGTAACTTTGTTTGGACTTGATATTATATCTTTGCGTAGAGCCATATTTATAGATTGAAGAAAAAGACATGGTCAATATTTCTTTTGAGTTGGTAATATCTTTTGTTCTAGTTTATGGTCCACACTTAAAATGGGTTGATACAAGTCAAGGAGTAATATTTGGTTGAGCTTTTTATTGATTATAACAAATGTATTAAGATAATCTTTGATTTTGTAAAGAGGTCATGGTGATAACATGGAGTCATGAACATAATGTTATCTGAAGGATCTAGTTAGTCAAGTCGAGTCTGTACATATGTTATTGCAAGTCTGTGTCGATGTCTTGTCGACCTAAGTTGAGTCGTAGTGTGCAGCCATATCAAATTATATCCTTCTTGTGTTTCCATTTTGTACTCCAAAGTATTGATTATAATTAAAGACACCTTATATCTCCATGATGAAGCAAAACATAAAGGAAATATATAAGACCTTGCCCATATATTCAACCAAGAGTAGTAAGAAAACAAAGCAGACACTAAATAGTCAACTGAACAATTGCAACATTCACGACATTGACTTACAGGCATTTTGATGAGACGACGTTCAAGAAAAAGACATCTCACACCACACAGAAAATAGCTTAATGATAAAGATGATGACACAAAGAACACTTGAACTGACTGAGCCCATCGATGCAGAATTTTAGAGTAGTTCTTGGGTTGTCACCTCGAAAGGTAGAAGGTAGAGACATGGTACATAAAGTTGAAGAGCCAAAATACCCAATCCTGAGTCGAAGCAAGTTTTCTAGATGAAAACATGTGAGGCGAGGATAGTTGACTTCCTTAGTGAGAGGATGAGACTTTGATAGACTACTACTAGATTGAATACAAAGGCTGCAGAGTAACGAGTCATGGTAGAGCCTTCTATACATGCATCATCATATTCAACTAGCAGTTGTTGCAGCTGAGTTACCTATGTAGTATGGTTTGCATCGTTGATGCTCAGTCAGCACTACTTCGAAGGGATCAGAGGCCCAGGATGTTGTTGCACATTCTTTGTTCTCTTCAAAACTAAGAAGAATTATTGGGTGGAGGAGATGTTGGAGGGGCCCTTTGGGCCTTTGTACATGTTATCACATAATTATACATAATTGTTTATGCACTTAACGAATGAGTAGTTGGAGTGGGTGTAACCACTCTAATTGAATCCATTATGTATGAAAATCCTATTCAAGATGAATTCCAATTGACCGAACGTTATGTACAATACTTTTTCTTATTGATATATTTTTGTGTGTGTTTATATTCTTTGCTTGGATAATGTGTTGAACCTACGTGTTCAAAAATGGCCATTTCTAAATAATGGATCACTAGGAAAGGAAGGGGTTCCATTCTTATTTTATTGATTATTATTGCATAGTTGACTGGAGAAAGGGAATAGGATATTGGAGAAAAATAGAGGAAGTAGAAGACCCTATAAAAACCATATAGACCTGTTTACGGGCCGAATTGAGGCACAAGTGTCAACTAAGGAACAACCCGATCCAAGATTTTTCGAGATGCTCTCAGTCGTTTAAGTAGCTGTCCCTGACGGGAATAAGGCCCCGTTGCCTTTCCTAAATAACTCCAAGCTACAAGAGAGGAGAAAACTAAAGCTACTTTTTGCTAATCAGATCTATACCTATCCCTATACAAGTTAATAAATGTTATATATTACAAGATCAATCAGTTAAATTAAATCTACCTAATTAATTTATAATACAAGAATAAAAATATTAGCTAAATATTAACAGAGTTAATAAATTACAGAGATACAATCTAAACACATGTACACTAATCACAAAAATAAAAAAACAAGTTGACAGTGATATAAGTGTAAGAATCTGATCAAATGAAATTTCAATAAAAGAAAACTAACTACTCTAAATCCTATCCCGATCAAGAGCGTTGAAAATATTAACCTGAAATCAAATCTGCCAATGGGGCTACTGCATTAATAATCTTGAAAGTATTCAAAAGAAATTCAGAAATTAAACAAGATCATACAATAGACACATATATCACATATGTTATGATGTCAATCATCAATTTTACAACATGAGATACATCAGCAAATCAAAATCATCATAAGTCGATAATTATACATAATTATATTTGCATAATTCATTAAACAGATCATGACAAACATTAATAATGTGAAGAAAAAAAAAGAAGCAACAAGACCAAGCAATACCATAAACACATATGCGAAGTATAAATACTATAAACATATATAAGTATCACCAGTTTAAAATACTGTAGCTGCTGGCAACAAACTGCCTTAAGTCACAGGGAAAATCAAACAGTGGTCTTGTCTCCTTCTCTCCAAACTATCGACCCCTCCTTCAGGAAACAACGTTTCCAGAACCTTCAAGAAAAATCTCTTTAGCTCTGTCTAGCGCCCTCCTCTCTTACTTGACAGCAGCGTCTCCCTTCTATTTGCAAATATCAAAGTTTTTCAAATAGAAACAGAATATCAGAGAAAACATTCACTCTACTCTACAGAGACCCGACTCCCCCCTTTGCAATCAAATTCTTGTTTGCTTAAATAAACAAAGGTCAGAAGAAATGGAATCCAAATTGAGCTTTGCACTGGCGAATTTCTGGAAAGACCCGTTTCTTTGCTGGCCGCAACTGCAAAAATCGTGTTCAAAGGATACCAAAAGTCTCTTAGAATCCATCACTTTCTGGGAAAATCGTCGTGAGTAAAGATAAAGGGCCCGTTCTGAAGAAAACCCATGTGGCGGAATTTTAAAATCTGCTTCCATTTGCTCACAATGTAGCCCGGAAAAACGTCTGTCAGTTGAAAACACGTTTTCTGTCACCATATGAATCACAACTGCTTCCACCAATCTAGCTACGAATGCTCCACATAATCCTCATCTCCATAATCCTCGGCAATTTATCTTCTTCGTTTCCTTTAAACCTGCAGAAATTAAATTTAGAACAAATATAATGAAAAATAGAACCAAATCTTCTTTTAACTAACATAATAATTAAAATCCTGTAATTAATTGATGAAGATCGATGAAATAATTGTGTAGCGAATCTCTCCAATCACCTTCAATCTTGTTACTGATATACGTTGATCTTCATAGTCTCCAACAAAGTTCAGTGACTCGATCCTCAGGATGGCATCTTCGATGGTAAATGCGTGGAGGAGTTAGAATGATACCCGGCGTTGACATTTTTTAATAATTTTACTATCGTGGAAACCCTTAAGCGTGACCCTCCTTTTCAGTGATCTTTACCATGATCCTCATGATTTTCATACAGCGTAGTGAGATCTTGAAGCTTGCGCTATCTCTTATGTTTTTTAGTGGAGCGAACTACGCAAAAGGTTGTGAACGATTCTCCTTCTCATAGATGCTAATACCATGAGCTGATAGTCATTTTATGAGTTGAAGACTGAAGTGATAGTATTTATCAAGACCGTTAGGTGAGCTGGTTTCTCGTGCTACCTGTTCATAGAGGAAAATATTGTAGGATAATCATTACATAATCATTTCAGTATCAACGGTCGCCTTTAAACCTAAACAACCAAAATGCATAATTTTTTGTTTATAAAAATCATTATCATGTTATTATAATTATGAGGTTGTCGTGAAGGTAAAAACAAACTCAAGAGTTGGAATTTTCATATTATAAAAATGTATACATTTTGGCTCCATATATGTCATGAATATATATCCCTTGAACAAGTTAATTTTTGGAAACATAAATAATTAATGAAAACAAAAATTACTTTGAATTATAAGGAATAATTTAAACCGGCTTATAAAATGTGACCATCATGAATATAAAAATAATTTGGAGAAGACCTTCATATACAAAGGACCAAATGAATTAAAAATAATACCATGAAAATTTTAATGAGAAGAACTAGAAAGAGGTTGCAAGCTCAAGTGAAAACGCGGATATGCACCTTAGAACTGCCTCACTGAATGTAAAAAGGAAAAGTATGCTCATTTCAAAACCTTCACGTGTATCTTTTAATATGTATATCGAATTGAGTATTTAGATAATTAATCTGAATTTGTCAATATGATCATGTGATCAATAAAGTAATAAAGGCTTGGAATTGAGAAAAGTTGTGGACATATCAGCTTGGAATCTAGAAGCATCCCACACTTGTAAAATTCAATTTACAGAAAATCTACAGTCGGAAACTACAGAAATAAAATCGGTAGCTACAGATTTCAAAGATTTTTCTCTAGTGGGTTCCCTTCCCCTTGCAGTTGGGAAAGGGATCTGTTGGGAGGCCAACAAATGGCGACTTTACGGGGCGAAGCAGTTATCTCTGCAAGAATGTGAAATCTGACTTATACATGTAATATGACAAGAAAAAATTTCTTTACTCGGATCAATATTTTTGTGAAGATAAGAGAATTGTGCTTTTTGATAAGACTAGATTTCAAACTAATACCAGATTCAATTCTTTTATCATTATCCAGAGATTACCTTAAAAAATGATACGAATTTTAAGTTTTTTCAGAAAACATAATACTCCAAAAGAAATTAGTCCTGGGAAAAACAACGCAATTTTGATATTTGACCAGTTTTTTAAGATATGATCCCAATACTACAGTCATGACCCTCCCCGGAAGCGTCCATAGCTTCGAAAGGGTTGAATTTTAACCATACATTCTACCGTTCTAGTCCCAAGATAAGATAGGAATATTTAGAACTTCTCAATTTATTAATGGGTAAGCTGCATTGGAACCTCTTCACAAGTGTGGGATGGCTTTGGATTCTTATAGATTTTTGTATATATAACAATTTATGATTTGGAATCCAATATTGCCACAGACGGAGCCCTCCTGCCCGCAGGCGTCCATAGCCTCAAAAAGGTACGTCTTTTAACCCATTCTACCCAACGGTTTATATCCCAAGCTAATAAGTTTAAAGAAGGTTTCATACTCAGCATTTACCTGCTCATCTACAAGAGATTTGCATGTTTATAATGGGGAAATGTAATAGGAAACTCTTTACAAGTAAGATAGCGTAAAGGATCTATAGATAACTGATTTAATTGTTAAATTGCAACTGCTTTCCCAGAACTAATTTCTAAATAAGTCAAAGAATTCCTAGTTATAGTGAAATCGACATTCATTAAGTCCAATAATTTGAGGATAATGATAAAAGAAACGAAGTAAAGTAAGAGTTTTGGTCTAGTAATTTTTTGTTTACAACAGTTTAGTTTCTTTTTTATTTCCGAGATAAGAACAAATTTCTAAAAGTATATCTTTCTTCATCTTTTATATAATCAGATTCCAAGTTTATGACAGAAAAACATTCCCAGATCTCAATCATTTTTCCAGGTTTTGAAAAATCAAAAGAAAAAACAAAAATAAAAAAGAAATGAAAGAAAACGATCGATAATTACAAGTGTAGAATATATACATGAGTTTTATTTCAACAAATTACTGAAAAGAAGGATTTCAAAATCTACGAGAGAACTCTTAGTAAAGAAAATGAAAATTTAAATCAAATTATATACATAACACATGAGTTAATCAAGATCTCATCAAATGGAAAATAAGTTTAACAACATATGACTAATTATCAGTAAAGAAAGAAAATAAGAGATTAAAATAGATTAACGTGGTTTAAAGTTTTATCCCTATATATTTTTTAAAATCTTTCAATTAAGTCAAAGTTGTTTTTTTTTAATAATTGATGGGATGTTAATCTAATGTGTATTATTCAGAAATGAAAGTAACAAAATAAATCCTAATGAGTATGCAGGTATAAAAGGATGAAAATTGCTTTTTTTTAATGAGAAGATTTAAAAGAGAGAGAAAGTAAGGAATTGCTTCCCTGATAATGACGTCATCATCTCATTCTTAAAATTATGTTGTTGCAACTCCATATTTCTGCATTTATTCAAATATAAACAAGCATAAATCAATTTAAATTATAAACCTAATCTAAACTAATAAAATAAAATATATACAAACTAAGTAAATGAAAATTTCCAATGAAGCCATTCGCATAGCTTGAAACCTACCAAAGAAAACAAGTCATGTATGAGTATCAGAAATTGGAATAATTCAAAACGAAGAAAAAAATTAAATCAAATTTTGTATGTACAAAGCATGAAAGATGACATGGAAACCTTTTGATAAATGATTCCTCCCACCATGTATAAATCGGATCATAAAAATCGAGTTGACGGAAAATAGATTCCTCGTAAGAATCATGACTAAGAAGGAGCTTATTAGGAATATGATTCAAAATTCATGAAAAGGATTCAGTAAAAAATGTATCTTTTGACACAATATCATCATGGCTAAATTTAAAAAGAACAAAATGGCATTTAGGTATTATTCGGAAATCAAATAAGTCATTATGTCTTTTAATATGAAGATTGAAATTGATATCATTGGCTTCAGATATGATTATCATGCTGCAATGAAGAAAATCGATATTCAATACATCATGAATAAATTGTGTATCCCTTTCAATATTACAAATTGAATCATAATCCTTACTGACAAAATGTGAAATAGATGAATATACATGACTCTGATAAGTGACAATAGTAGAAAAATCATGATCTTCTTCACGACAAATTTGAAATAAATCAGAATGGATACCAATGTGTCCTTCATCTTCCAAAAATGTATTCCTTTGTATCCTATCCAAATCTGACCATAATTAAATATTCCTTAGATAATCATTAACATGTAAATGTAATTTATGATCAGCAAAAACATTAGGATACAAAGAATAGTAAGATTCAGAGTATAAAAAATTAAATGGTTCTCTGTTGATATGATTTGTTTCATTGACTGCTTTAACAGAGACATCATTAGTAAAACTCTGATCTAATGAATTTTGTGAAGAAATGAAAGGAACTAACTCATCATGAGAGGAAGATGACGAAATTATATCATCACTAGCACATTCAGTTGAAGAATCAAGAATTTTTGGTTTATCTTCCATTGTCTTGTGAACGACAAGAGTTTCAAAATTACCACTTAATGTAAAAGTTGAATCATCATCTTTATTCTCTTGTTCTTGAAATTGCTTATCAGAAGATTCTGTGATTTGTTCATTTTCAACAATTTCATTTTCAGTAGTGGAATTAGTAAAAATAGATTCTAAATGATTTTCAACTGATGAACTAACATGCATGCTATCTATTGCAGATTTTTCATTCTTTTCCAAATCATGAAAATCAGAGAGAGAGATAAGATAGAGAAACCAATCCATTTTGTCTTTTTCAGAAAGCTGGTGTCTTTCATTAAACCTGCAACATATTAACATGAATCTGGAAAAGAAATCAGCAAGAGATTCATCTTTATGTCTACGAAGATTTTCTAACTCAAATCCAAGTTTCTTATAGCTATAATCCTCATGAGCATTAAGAAATAACTTCGTGAAGTGTTCCCATGAATGAATGGATTTTGCTGGCAAGAACTTAAACCAAATCAGAATTCTTCCTATGAAAGTAGCTGCAAAAAGCCTACATTTTTCAAACTCATCAGATAGATCTATGAAATCACAAAAAGAATTAAATTCCGAAAGTTGATGAGAAGCACAAATCTTACCTTCTCCATTGAAGCTCAGTCTTCGCAAAAAATTAGATATTTCTGGAGAAAAACTTTCACCAGATGTACGAAAGCTGAAAGCATAATCTAAATCAGTGATATCATCCATTTCATAGTAAAAAATAAAAATAAAAATAAATGAAATAAAAAATCAACCAACTCAAAATGACCTTCTTGCTGATCAGGCCCTCCTTCTAGCGCCATTGTTGACGGGCCGAATTGAGGCACAAGTGTCAACCAAGGAACAACTCGATCCAAGAGTTTTTGAGATGCTCTCAGTCGTTTAAGTAGTTGTCCCTGATGGGAATAAGGCCCCGTTGCCTTTCCTAAATAACTCCAAGCTACAAGAGAGGAGAAAACTAAAGCTACTTTTTGCTAATCAGATCTATACCTATCCCTATACAAGTTAATAAATGTTATATATTACAAGATCAATCAGTTAAATTAAATCTACCTAATTAATTTATAATACAAGAATAAAAATATTAACTAAATATTAACAGAGTTAATAAATTACAGAGATACAATCTAAACACATGTACACTAATCACAAAAATCAGAAAACAAGTTGACAGTGATATAAGTGTAAGAATCTGATCAAATGAAATTTCAATAAAAGAAAACTAACTACTCTAAATCCTATCCCGATCAGGAGCGTTGAAAATATTAACCTGAAATCAAATCTGCCAATGGGGCTATTGCATTAATAATCTTGAAAGTATTCAAAAGAAATTCAGAAATTAAACAAGATCATACAATAGACACATATATCACATATGTTATGATGTCAATCATCAATTTTACAACATGAGATACATCAGCAAATCGAAATCAGCATAAGTCGATAATTATACATAATTATATTTGCATAATTCATTAAAGAGATCATGACAAACATTAATAATGTGAAGAAAAAAAAAAAGCAACAAGACCAAGCAATACCATAAACACATATGCGAAGTATAAATACTGTAAACATATATAAGTATCACCAGTTTAAAATATTGTAGCTGCTGGAAACAAACTGCCTTAAGTCACAGGGAAAATCAAACAGTGGTCTTGTCTCCTTCTCTCCAAACTATCGACTCCTCCTTCAGGAAACAACGTTTCCAGAACCTTCAAGAAAAATTTGTTTAGCTCTGTCTAGTGCCCTCCTGTCTTACTTGGCAGCAGCGTCTCCCTTCTATTTGCAAATATCAAAGTTTTTCAAATAGAAACAAAATATCAGAGAAAACATTCACTCTACTCTACAGAGACCCGACTCCCCCCTTTGCAATCAAATTCTTGTTTGCTTAAACAAACAAAGGTCAGAAGAAATGGAATCCAAATTGAGCTTTGCACTAGCGAATTTCTGGAAAGACTCGTTTCTTTGCTGGCCGCAACTGCAAAAATCGTGTTCAAAGGATCCCAAAAATCTCTTAGAATCCATCACTTTCTGGGGAAATCGCCATAAGTAATGCTAAAGGGCCCGTTCTGAAGAAAACCCATGTGGCGGAATTTTAAAATCTGCCTCCATTTGCTCACAATGTAGCCCAGAAAAACGCCTGTCAGTTGAAAACGCGTTTTCTGTCACCATATGAATCACAACTGCTTCCACCAATCCAGCTACGAATGCTCCACATAATCCTCATCTCCATAATCCTTGGCAATTTCTCTTCTTCGTTTCCTTTAAACCTGCAGAAATTAAATTTAGAACAAATAGAATGAAAAATAGAACCAAATCTTCTTTTAACTAACAGAATAATTAAAATCCTGTAATTAATTGATGAAGATCGATGAAATAATTGTGTAGCGAATCTCTCCAACCGCCTTCAATATTGTTACTGATATACGTTGATCTTCATAGCCTCCAACAAAGTTCAGTGACTCGATCCTCAGGATGGCATCTTCGATGGTAAATGCGTGGAGGAGTTAGAATGATACCCGGCGTTGGCATTTTTTAATAATTTTACTATCGTGGAAACCCTTAAGCGTGACCCTCCTTTTCAGTGATCTTTACCATGATCCTCGTGATTTTCATACAGTGTAGTGAGATCTTGAATCCTGCGCGATCTCTTATGTTTTTTAGTGGAGCGAACTACGCAAAAGGTTGTGAACAATTCTCCTTCTCATAGATGCTAATACCATGAGCTGATAGTCATTTTATGAGCTGAAGACTGAAGTGATAGTATTTATCAAGACCGTTAGGTGAGCTGGTTTCTCGTGCTACCTGTTCATAGAGGAAAATATTGCAGGATAATCATTACATAATCATTTCAGTATCAACGGTTGCCTTTAAACCTAAACAACCAAAATGCATAATTTTTTGTTTATAAAAATCATTATCATATTATTATAATTATGAGGTTGTCGTGAAGGTAAAAACAAACTCAAGAGTTGGAATTTTCATATTATAAAAATGTATACATTTTGGCTCCATATATGTCATGAATATATATCCCTTGAACAAGTTAATTTTTGGAAACATAAATAATTAATGAAAACAAAAATTACTTTGAATTATAAGGAATAATTTAAACTAGCTTATAAAATGTGACCATCATGAATATAAAAATAATTTGGAGAAGACCTTCATATACAAAGGACCAAATGAATTAAAAATAATACCATGAAAATTTTAATGAGAAGAACTAGCAAGAGGTTGCAAGCTCAAGTGAAAATACGGATATGCACCTTAGAACTGCCTCACTGAATGTAAAAAGGAAAAGTATGCTCATTTCAAAACCTTCACGTGTATCTTTTAATATGTATATCGAATTGAGTATTTAGATAATTAATCTGAATTTGTCAATATGATCATGTGATCAATAAAGTAATAAAGGCTTGGAATTGAGAAAAGTTGTGGACATATCAGCTTGGAATCCAGAAGCATCCCACACTTGTAAAATTCAATTTACAGAAAATCTATAGCCAGAAACTACAGAAATAAAATCGGTAGCTACAGATTTCAAAGATTTTTCTCTAGTGGGTTCCCTTCCCCTTGCAGTTGGGAAAGGGATCTGTTGGGAGGCCAACAAGACCACAATATCCATGTCAACTCCATATTTAGTTCATCTTTTTTTTGTATTTGTATCTCATAACTAAGAAGAAAAATGTAAGGCATAGTCTTCATAGTCATACTGGGTTATCCTAGGGTATTACATCTTGTGTTCATTGTGTGGTATTTGTTTTATCTTCGTTTCTTTTAATCTCAACTTTTTTGTGTATTTTTTGTGCTAATCTATTCATATTAAATCTATATCTTAAGTAAAACACTACTTAGTAGACTGCGAAAAATATCTACATAACAAAGAGTTTGCATAAAATTGTAAGATCTATTGTGATGAATTGTCTCAATGGAATATCCATGGAAATTTATAGATTATCTAAGTTCCTAATGCTCCTCCTCCTAGGTAGTCACCTCCTCTAATTGAGCAAGTGACTCCCCTGTTGTGTGCACCCAATAGGTTAGTCAACAAGTTGATTAGAGAAATAACATCCTAGGAAAGGGTGCCATGGAAACACTATAACCAATAAGGTCAAGCATCCAACCAAACTAAGCCATCCTTATGTCTAAACAAGGATCTAGGAGACATATGCTAACCTATAAGTTCCTAGACAACAAATTTCTATATCCCCTCTCACATGAATTGTTATTATTATCACTTTATGAGTTGTCATATATATCCACTAATGTGTTTCTAGTGAGATGTAGATCTAGAGGTGGCTATTATCGTTGTAACATAAAATACCCTCATTGGTATAAAACCCAATGGAAGAGTAAGGCTTAATCCTTTTCCGCTGACTTTTTTCTTGTGTTTACTTGCTCTATATTTCTTAACATGGTATCAAATCCATTTAGAGATAGAATGTTTTGATCTCCAACCTCGTCTTCTTTGTGCAAAGCCAAATCATTACTCAAATAAATGTTGAAAGAATAAGAAGGTTCATAAAAGAATTACAATTCATTATGGATAAATAAGTTCTTGGAGATGGAATCAATAATTCAAGAAGTTGCATAAGTCTTACCATTTAGTTCAAACATGGGTAAAGACACATTGGAATGGTGAAATTACAAAAAAAAATTCAAACAGTTATTCTAAATTGGTACTCCCTCGTACCTTAAGGGGGGAAGTAAAAAAACAAAAGAAGAAAGATACTCTATTGCACCTCAAGGGGTGGATTACCTTGAAGAAACAAGATCATTTGAAAATGTTAGTGGTCAACCAAAACCACCACATCATTGATAAAATTGGTTAGTGGTGATGCAAAACCACCAAATACATGGCATAAAAATTCAATGATTGTAGAAAATCCAAAGCTCAAGCTCGGATCACTTCCACATTATTCTCACCTTACACCTAACAGTGTGGGGGGAAATCAATGATGATAGTCAAGCTTCAAGATTTGAATTCCTATTTATAAAAATTCAATCAACATTTGCGAATTCCAACATAGAAACTAGTCTTTGCTAAACAATCTACATCAAATAAAATATTTTAGAGAGAACTTTGGTGATCCTATTTGTTTACCAAATTAGTAGAAGACAACGTCTTCTTCTAGAAAAATCTGGGAATGTTCAAATATGGTATTTGTTCACTTTCAAAATTTCATCTCTCATTCAAAGTTCAACATCCAGATTAGCGGTTTTTCAAGAATATCTTCATTGAAACTTAGTTTAAAAGTTTCATATTAAAGACGATACCAATTCTTGTTAATTTACGAGTATAATTATTCAAAGTTATGAATGAGGGGGAAATGTTATACTATAAGTCCCTAGAAAACAACAAATTCCTATATCACCTCTCATATAATTTATTATTATCACTTTATGAGTTTCCATACATATTCATTGATGAGTTGTCAGTGAGATCCAGATCTAGAGGTGACTATGATCATTGTACTATCTACAACGAGACCTTGAATGTAATGAGCATCAATATCAAGATGCTTTGTATTGGAGTGATATACCGGATTATAAGTAAGTTGAATTGCACTGTGATTGTCACATTTTAACATAGTGGATGATTTTGGAACTAGACGAAGATTAGTGAGAACATGTCGTAAACAAGTTGCTTCTTTGGCTGCTCTATACTCTGCTTCACATGAAGATAAAGAAAGAGTATTCACCTTTTTTCTAGACCAAGAAATCAGACTTGAGCCAAGTTGAAATATATAACCAATAGTTGATTGTCGATCAGAACTATCACCTACCCAGTCAGAAACTGTATAACCAGAAAGTAAAATTGTAGCACTACTCGAGTAAAAAACATCATAATACAACGTGCCCCGTAAATATCTTAGGATTCTCTTCGTTGCATGCCAATGAATTTCATGAGGCTGTTGCATGAACCGTGAAACCATACTGACGACAAAAGAGAAATATGGTCTGACATGGGTTAAATATATCAAACTGTCGACAAGCTGGTGATAAAGACTAGCATCAACAAGAGTAGTACACTCAACAGTTAAGTTTACACCAGACTGAAAAGGTGTAGGAGTAGGTTTATAATCACTCATTTGGAAATGCGCCAATAAATCTGTAGCATAATTTAGCTGAGAGATAAGAATACCATCTTCCATATGCCAAATTTGAAGACCCAAGAAGCAGTTTAATATACTGAGATCACTCATTTCAAATTGATTTTGAAGTTCACTTTTCATATTTTGAATTAAAAGAAGCTGACTTCCAGTGATAATAAGATCATCCACATATCAAACAATAACAATGATATTATCATCTACATGCTTAACATACAAGTTAGGATCAGATATACAACGCTTAAAACCATGATTCAAGAAATAAGTATAAATTTGATCATACCAAGCTCTAGGTGCTTGTTTGAGACCATAAAAAGACTTGCGTAATTTACATACTAAACTTGATGATTCATCGCTAATAAAACCATGAGGTTGTTGCATATAAATGTATTCATTAAGATCACCATTTAAAAAAGCACCTTTAACATCCATTTGGTGTATTTCCCATTTATAAGATGAAGCAATAGTTATAATGGTTCTTATTGTATTCATTTTAGCAACATGAGCAAAAGTTTCATTATAATCAATACCTTCAAGTTGATTAAAACCTTTTGCAACTAATCTAGCTTTATATTTTGCAATTTATCTGTCTACAATAAATTTAGTTTTATAAACCCATTTACAACCAACTAAATTTTTCCCGAAGGAAGAGGAACAAGAGACCAAGTCTTGTTCTTCATAAGAGAATCATACTCAGTAGTCATAGATTGTTCCCAATGAGGTTTACCCTTAGCTTGAGCATAAGTAGTAGGATCATCTGTGGCTAAAAATTTGGTCATGAGAGAAAAGTTAGATCTAGTTCTACGAGTATCGAAAGGGATTATGATATCACTTCCTACAAATTCAAGAGTTTTCCAAGCCCAAACAAGAAGGTCAGAAGGGACAACAGTCACTTCAGGATCTTCAAGACATTCAGGTGGAATACTTGAAGAGGAGGAAGAAGGTGAACTAAGATCAGTCACAAAACAAGAAGGAGCAACCGAGATAGGAGTAACAAGTGATAAGGGAATATTCAGAGTAACATGAGGTTCTACAGACTCAGGTGGTGTAGAGATTTCAATAAACTGAACATCTCTTCTAATTATGACACTTTGTTTTGAAGGATCAAACAACCTATAAGCCTTAGAATCCTAAGAATAACCAATGAATATACACTTGTGAGATTTTGGTTCTAACTTTTTCCATTTTTCATCAAGAATATGAGCCCAACATTCACAACCAAACACTTTAAAGTTACTAATATCAGGTTTTCTACCATTCCATTTTTCCTCAGGGGTAACATGCTTAACAACTTTTGTAGGAACTCTATTTAAAATAAAGTTAGCACAACTTATGACTTCAGCCTAAAATTTCTCATGTAATCCTTTAGAATAAAGCATACATCTAGCCATTTCAACTAAAGTTTTGTTTTTCCTTTCAGCAAGTACATTTTGTTGAGGTGTGTAAGGAACAATATTTTGATGTCGAATGCCATGTTTAGATAAAAAAAACTTCAAATTCTTTCTTAATGAATTCCCCCCCCATTATTAGTTCTTAAAGTCTTAATCTTTTTACCAGATTCATTTTCAACCAAGGATTTAAAAAGTGGAAATTTAAAAAAGGTTTCACTTTTATGTTTCAAAAAATAAACCCATGATTTTCTACTAAAGTCATCAATAAAGGTAAGAAAATAGACTGCATGTGATATATAAGGAACTTCAAGAGGACCACAAATGTCACTTTGAATTAATTGCAAAGGTTCTTTAGCACGCCATGCTTTACCTTTATCAAACATTTCTTTATGATGTTTACCAAGAACACAACCTTCACAAACACCGTTAGTAGACGAAATATGAGGTAAGCCATGCGCCATTTTAGTTAACATTTGCATTTTACCATAATTCAAATGGCCTAATCTTTCATGCCATAATTTACTTAGTTCATCGACATGAGAAACATAGGAATAAAATGGTTGTCTTTTAGTTGAATAAAACCAGTAAATTTATATAAACCAACAGTATGATCAATAGGACCAGAAGAAACTACTTTAAAATTATGGTTGATATCTTTAAGAACATATTTATCAGGCCAAGATTCAAATTTATATCCTTTCTGACATGCATGATAAATAGAAAGCAAGTTGATGGGCATATTTTAAACATGAAAAACATCTTCCAATTGACCATTGGCAACATTAATATTACCGGAACCAATTACAAAAATTTGTTTACCATCCCCTATAGATACTTTGTGAGATATGTGTTTATTATTGCCATAAGATGTACATAAAGAAGCATTACCAGTCATATGTTTATGAGCACCAGAATCCATTATCCATTCCACATTATAAGAAGAATTACTAGAAGAAACAACAGATGCACATAAAGCTATGTGAGATTCATCTAAACCTTTCTGTTTAGCTTTAAACATTAAATGTTTCAATTTTAAGCAATTCTTTTATGGATGATTAGTTTTACCACAATGCTTACAAGGATCATACACTTTCTTCTTCTTACTATTTTCATGATGTGGATTAGAATTATTACCATAATTATTAGTAGGTTTTGAAGTGTGTGAACAAGAACCTTTCGCATTATGAAAACTTTTCTTAGGTTTATGAGAAAACATTAAAAGTAGGTTTCGTAGTACTTTGAGACAATTCAAGAGCTATATTCCTAGTTTGAATGAACATGTCAAAACAAGATGACAATTTCCGTTCTACAAGAATTATAAGAGCAGTGCTTGTTTTCTTATAATCTTTACCACAATTGTTTAATTTTTCATTTAAATTTGTAACTTCAGCAAGATAAATTTCTACTCTATCAGAGTTAGTAGTATCTAGCTCAAAAATATTTTTTTTAAGGTAATAAGCAGAAACATCATTATATTTATCAAAGAGAGAAGAAATATTTTTTCATACCTCAACCAGCTTGTCTTCTGCCTCAATACTTACCTGAAGACTATCTACAACCGTTTGACCAATGAGCCCTCTTGCTTGATCACATTTGTCTTCCCATATAGCCACATCCTTGGCATCAACAGGTTTCTTGTGTTCATCATTAGCAATCCTCCATAGATTCTTACTCTTGAGAACATCAATCATTTTTCTCTTCCATGCAAGATGGTTAGGACCAACAAGTTCAGGAACATAAGCTACTTTTGAAGTCATAATGATAGAAAATAAAGAAAATTTCAAATGCTAAAAATGACAAGAAAAGAGTGAGTAAAGTGAAAAGATCTTACCAATTTTGATTTTATTTTAATGTATATTAAGGGTTTTGAAACAAAAAAATGAAATGACCATAACACAATCAATATGACTCGGAATTGATATTATAACCTATTTCTGGAAATGGCATGAGCATTCTGCATCCAACATCGTAAGCCGAATACAAATATAGATATTCTGTCAAATGATATCAACTTAGCAATATTTTCGTTTGTATGAAAAATTTCTGAAAAATAGTTGATTTAAAATAAGTGATATCTTCGCTTTTCGGACAGGAAATCAGGCGATTGTTTTTTGAAATCGGGTAATTTTTCGAAAAGAACTCATATCTGTAAGCAGATTCTTCAGATTTTGCACCAAAAGTTTCAGATCTGGATATGAAAGTTGCGACCTCTTTTTTTCATGAAAAAAAAACTAGATTAAAAAGCAAGATCTAAATAATAGGAAGATAGATCTCCTTGAGGACAATCCAAAAATTTATATAGATGTACAAAAAAAACATCAAGAAACCCTTGATTTTTTTTTTTGCAAACAATCTACAAAATAGGGTTAGGGTTAGACATAAAAAATTAAATAAATATGCCCAAATATGAAGAGAATCCTAATGGCTACCAGATAAAAAACAAATCTACAAAATAAATAATGCCCATATGATAAAATTGTTAGAAAGCTATAGAAGGGGCTAAATCATAGCAATAAAACATTAGGTTTGCCTATCTGCAACGAGACCATCATTTAGTATGACGATGAATGCAAGAAAATAACTTTAAGCATTTTCCACCAATTTTTATCTTGAGCTTACTTGTTCTACATTTCTTAACAACATAACGCTCTCTTAATAAGGTGAAGGAAATGGATAAGGTTTGTTATATATATATGTGTGTGTGTGTGTGTGTGACATAAAAAATAGTGCATGTGTATATAATCAAGATAAGTGCTTGGTCCTGGAGTAAGATCTTAAACTACTTCTGATTGCCAAGCGCTTCACTTCCTCAGACGTAAGGAAACAGGTTAACGACCCAAGACCTGGAGGCATTTGGCAGGAGTGGAAGTCTGCCCCCTTACAGACCACTAGCGGGTAATTTTAGGTGGTGTAATTTTCTTTGAATAACAATGATGAGTTAACTCATGCTTGCGGATAGCAACCAATGATGGTTGTCCTCAACACCAATTTAACAATTTAGTTATAATAAGTTTTGCTATCTTCGAAAACAAAATCAAAATAAATGTTGTTTTCAATTAAAAACAATCATTCAATAAACTCAACTCAACTGAATATGATATCCATAATAAGTTAAAGACTTCAAACAATTATTAAATTATTGATTAATGTAATTTGTATGGTTGTAAATTAAAATAATTTATTTCATAAATATAATTTTTATTCGGTCAATTAGTTAAAATTATAACTTTCTTAAAAAAAATGATCCATTTTAATAATAATCATTTTAAAGTGAATACTTTACTCAAACAAGTTCTAAAAGCCAAAGAAAGAATGCATTGAGCTCATGGAGCGTCTTATATATTGGACAGACTTTCTCTCGGGCGGGGAGCTTGTTAAATGAGCATCGTTGGATGAAAGATCCAACGATGCTCATTTGACAGGCTCCCCTCCCAAGAAAAAGTCTGTCGAGTAAATAAGGATTGCCTTGAGCTCATATGGTTAATGGGATTCTTCGGTTGATTGCACAAATACCCTTTGTACAATATTGTTTAATTATTTCTCTTTTTATTTTATGCCTCAATGTTAAGGGAATGACACTTGGCAAATTATTTTTATATAAATAATTTCGAATATACAATGTGAGAATAAAATTTAATTGTCATAGAATTCCAGTACATATGTTCCTTCGTTCAATTTAATATAGGAAAAAACTTTTGAAATATCATTATATAAGAATACAATATGTATCGATTGATTATGGAATCTCCAATGTTCATATAAGGTATCTAATGTTATAACATTATATTATTTGTATATGAGGATACAATCTTTAATGATCGATTATGGAATAAAAATGTTTCAATTTTATATTTTTTCTCATAATCTATGTGCATGTGTGATGGATGGCAGTAAGTTTTGTTATTGTATATTTTTGGAGTTATATGAATATTTTGTTATTGTATATTATATTTTTGGAGTTGTATGAATCTTTGCTGCTTAAGGGTATGAATGGTTATGGTTCTTAAGAAGAGCAAAGTTTAGTTTTTTCTTAGAGGTATATGGTTGATTATAGTGGTGTTATGTGTAATAGTGAAGGGTTGTTTATAAGGGTTGTTTATAAGGGTTGATTATAAGGTTTATTTTAATATTAGTTAAAGTGAATAGAGTTAATATGTATGTTAATATTTGTATAATTTTGATGTTTTTGTCAATTTTCATAATTTTATGACAAATTTCGGCCACATTGTTATGTATTTTTCAACTTATATTTTGGTCTATTACTAAACAAAAGAAATTCTCATAATATTATGACAAATTTTGGCCATATTGTTATGTATTCTTTAACTTATATTTACTTGATGATGAGTATCTCTCTATTTTGATCTTTTACTAAACAAAAGTAAAAACTTGATGGATGAATTACTATGTTGGATTCTTCTTTGTATGATTTCATTTAGTATGTTGCCTTTGTATTTTTAAAAGCAGAGGTAGGATATATAAGTTTTGGAAGAACATTAGATTAGGAGGAATGAACTCAAATGTTGTGAAAATTAATTAGTTAAGTTATTTTTTTAACATTATAATAAAATTATGATGAGAAGTTTTGGGGTGAGATTTTTGATATATATATATATGATGATGATGATGATGATTTTTTCAATAAGTATATAAATATTTTAAGGTTTTCATACACTTACATGAAGAATACATGTTCCTATGTTGAAGTTAATTATTACCCCTCATATTACAAAAGTTTCATCATACATAACATAGAGGTGGCTTAATGGTTAAGAGCATGTGCTTCCTCTTAAGAGGTCATAGGTTCAAATTTAGAGGAGGTAGTGTATGCACACCTTTTTAGACTTTAGCAGTTAAATCATTGCACAGAGGGGGTCCCTTGTTCACAAACAAGGGGGTCTCATACACCAATTTGGTTTCTCGCTTGGGTGACCTTAAAAATAGATTATTATTATTATCATAGATTAAAAAAAATAGTTTATAAGATTTGGCTTGATTTGGAGTTGGTTAGAAAAAGCTGATTTCTCATTTTAGACAAACTCCATGGTTCCTCTATTGGAATAGTGGCATATATTTAGGTCATTTGGTTAATAGATCATTGGTGACGAAACTTGCTTCTTCATGTCTCTTATAAATTAAGATTTATTTTTGATATATTGTTTAGTAGATATCATTCCTTCCACATATGGTTCTAGCCAAAAAGAGCTAGACAATGGTTATAATTTTTTTTCTATAATAGATAACCCTAACGATTGCAATTATTGATAAATTGACCAATAAAAAAGTACACATAGACTCACATTGATGACACATATCTAATATCTAATGGTTAATATATTGATTAATGAAAAAGTATCACATAGACCCACATTGATGCATATGATGCTTAGGCTATTCATTAGAATGCTTAGGCTATTCATTAGAACTTACCATTGTGGTTGGATATGTCGAGGCATTATAATATAATATGGATGGAGTCGTGTAAAGTTTTGATACCCCATATAATATGAGAAGATGAACTTCACACATTAAAAAGGAAAAGGGCACACGTGGCGAGGCACCACATTTTTTTTTATATAGTGGGAACTTGTGATGTTGAGTTTTAATTTATCGAGTGAAAATGTTCTAACAAGGGGTTGATACCTATTTCCAAAAGGGTGATTTACTTATGGCAATGACTACACATGTGGAGGCACTACATTTTTTATATGGACCGTCCACTTTCCATCTTGGCCACGAATATAATGGGAGGGACCTCCATTAGTACAGGACACGTGGTAACATATATATTCCTTGGAGTCATGATGAGAGGAATGCACATATCATGGGAGGACACATATAACTATGTTGATGCCATCATGTCGATAAGTTTGGAAGATCTTAGTGCTTTTAGTGTATTTGAAGGTGTTGAATCCATTTATTCATTTACTAGCATGATTTGAATAACACAAAATTCATATCTATTATTAAAAAAATCGCGAATTTCGGTAAAAAACTCAATGGACAAGCAAAGTCATTAAATTTTTAGACTTTTCCATGGTGATACAGTCATATGAGATACATAAACCAATATATATCTGTCTTAAACCTGGATCTATCAAGTACTTCGAGAGATCTAATTCTTTGAGATGTAATACTTTTTTATCTTAATTTTTTTACATGTCTAAAAAAAATTAAACCACAAAATTTGAGCTCTTGATACTTGATAGATCAAAGTTGGTTTTATTTTATTTTTAATTTTATGAGACGACGTAAACATCACATAACATTACATCAATTTCTTAAGATGTATTTTAATAAATTCAAATAATTTTCTTTTTATAATAATAATAACTTATTTTAAAAAGGAGTTAGCTTTTCACCTAACCATTTGCACCAATCGGACGACCAACAATGCGTGATGTGAAAGCTCAAGCGAGCCAGGTCATCGAATTGGTACAAATGGTCGAGTGAAAAGGTAATTCCTTTTATATATATATATGAGAGAAATGGTAAACATACACAATGCACTTATAGAAATGACTCATGCCAACTTAGTCATATATATCATTACATGACCATAAGTAATTTTTTAAAAGCCTAAACTCTTTTTGACTATTTGTTCGATCATTCTTTTAATATAATATATATGGGGAAAAGTATTAAAATTTACTAGTATTAAAGTTCCCTAGTTCACTAGAACTAGGGAACTTGGTCGGCAACGTAAGGGTGAAACCCTTGATATTTAAATGTTGAAAAGATAATGTCTATGTTGTATATCAAATCATGTAAAAGACAATGTTCTATGAAAGGATTTGTATATTAAATCACATAAAAGACATGTCTACGTGTGAGGAGAGTATTGTCTTCTCAAAGTTAAATTAATAGTTTCCATTCAATCTTGTTTGATGTTGATAGAACTTTCGGTAAATACAAATCGGTTTTAAGAGATTAATAACCAATACTTGATGGCGACTTTTCAAAAAGAAAATATCAGTTTCTTGTTATTCAATAGAATGAAAGGTAACTTGTTTACATTAATAGAGAAGTCTATGTTTGACTAGACACTCGGTATTAAGTCTGCTTTATTGAATGAACATAATCAAAAGTGATATAAAGGTTTTTTTCAAATTTCTTTTTAGTATATTTATGGGAAGCAATCATCTTTCAAAGAAGACAATAGGTGTAATGAAAAGTAGAATTTACTTTGAATAATTTACGGACAATACTTTAGTTGATTATGATGCTATAACCATTTTTTAATAATTGTTTCTTCTTTGATTTAGGATACTTTGTAATCTATAGTGGCTAATGTATGATCATAAGCCTTCGGTTTTGTGTTGGATTAGGATCTATGGTTGAAGTCTTGTTTTTTTCTTGATTAGAGATTAATACGATGATTAGTTGGTATTGGAACTTTTTTGCAATGTGGAAGTTTGGGATGTTAAAACTTTTTTTTGTATCTTCATAGAAAACTCGTGTGTTACTTTAATTCATTTTTTAATAACAAATTACTTTTTTTTAATCTTAAGAAAAACAATTTCAATAAAATATATAAAAAAATAAGTTTATCGTTCCCAAAATAATTCAATAAGTAGTAATTGAATTTGACAAAGTTTTGAAAGAAATGAATATCCAATTTAGATTATATATATATATATATATATATATATATATATATATATATTTGAAAAAATCCAATATCAATGTAATTAAAAAAAATAAAAATAAAATATGTAATTAATAAATTTTTTTCTTTTCATTATAATTATGTGGGTATACTATAATTATATAAATAGACAAACCTCGAAATTAAGTGTCAGTTCATGATTTAGATTTCTATATGCTTTAGAGTTGCACCATGATAAAAAATAAAATAAAAAATTTAGCGTTAAAAAATTCAATAAATACTAATTGAATTTTACAAAGGTTTTGAGAGAAAAATATCCAATTTAGATTAAAAACTAAAAAATTTATTGAAAAAAATCAATATTAATATAATTAAAACAATAAATAAAAATATGCAATTTATTTAATTGTAATTAATATTATGTGGGTGTACTAAGATTTTATAAATAGACAAACCCCTAGATTAAGTGTTGGTTCATGATTTAGATTTCTATATGCTTTATATTTACAACAACTTATAAATAATGAGCTTAAATTTTTTAAGTACAAATAAGATATTCAAGAGAAGTGACATGACAAGAATAATTAGTCATAGTTTGGTCATATTTTTTTTAGTCATTATGAATGAATTTGTCTTGTACATAGAAAATATTTAGTAGTTAAAGGAATTAGAGGATGAAATGGTTGATCACATCGTTGATCTCTTTGATGATCTCTTTGAGGGGAAAAATATTTTGATCAAGGGGTTATATGATCTCTTTGAGGAGAAAAATATTTTGATCAAGGGTTTATATAATCTCTTTGAGGGGAAAAATATTTTGATCAAGGGTTTATAAATGATGGTCTCCTTAGGGGAAGACAATGTAATTGAGATATGTGGAGGAACAAATAGGTTTAATGGGGAACCTTATCAAACACAACCAAATGTCCGCCTATACAATGAATGAGATAAGGACTTGTAATAATTAAGGATAAGAGAAGCATGTCAAAACTCAAATGACACCCTCTTCTAATGCTAGATAAGTCTATTATTATTATTCCTTCTAATTCCTCAAATTTTGAATTAGACCCAAATTATAGCCTACTTTAGGGGTTATAAACGTGGGACTACTTGGGATTGTTGTATGGGAAATATACTTAAAGAGGGTTTGGATCAAATAAAACCAAACCTAGGGAATTTAGGGGGGGGAATGTTAGAGCATAATCCATCCTTAGTACCATAGTCTTAGACCTTAGACACTTTCATTTGCTTCTATGTAGTGAATTTTATGGTTTAGACTTAGGGAAATTGATCATTTTCCATAGTTGATGTGCTCCTACTTGATAATTCTGCACAGTTGATGTGCTCTAAGTTGATCATTTTGACACCCAGGTGCCCAAATTGATTGCAATCAACCAGGCATGTGCTCCCCTTCCCCCTTTTCAGGGATTTTGACTCCTTTGAGGTGCTAGTGCATGAACTAGGAGGTTTTTGGCCTTCCTTGGGACACTCCCACTCACCCATGTGCTCACCCATGCATGTCATACCTCCACACATGTTCCATCATGCCTCACCCACATTCACACATGCATTCGTGACCATTTGGGATTATTAGGAAGCTCATTGGTCCACCTAGGGAGGTTTGACGGTAAAATCTAGTGTTGACACCTGTATGCATCCATATGGCCTCCAAGGCCTCACAATTTTTACCTATTGTACTATATACTTGTTCTAGACATTGTTACATGTTATACAATCATGATAATAAATGTTATTGGCTTCATGTGTGTATGCAAATTTTACACTTTCAGCTATTTTGTGCTTGTTTTGTAAACTATTTCAAATTGTGAGAGTATCTTTGGCTCCTAGATCTAGTTGTGAATCAATTATCACATGGTATCAGAGCTGATTGGAGCTATAGATCAAATCCATAGTGTTTGAGATGCAATTTGATGGATTTTTTAGATAGATTCGTGTGTTTTCCATTGTATCTACATTCAACAATTTGTCACCAAGAGCGCAAGTAGAAATGGAGCTGACCCGTGTTTTGTTGACTCCATTTAAGTGTTTTGAATGGAAGTCCAATACGGTTATCCAGCTGAGGTCGAAAGGCTTGTTCAGGGTCACCATGGGGACAGAGGTCGAACCAAACTCTGTTGTTGAGAAATTGAAGTTCTTCAACAGACTTGATGAAGCATTTGGAATGCTTTGTCTCAACATTTCAAGAGACCTGCTCTTCCATGTAGACAGTCTGACTACTCTAAATGAAGTATGGATGAATCTTGAAGCTTTGTTTGGAAATAATGATGAGATGATAGGGCACCAGCTCGAAAATTATCTCATCTCTTCGATTCATGTTCATTTTGAGACAATCCAAGATTTCTTCACCAAATTCAAGTCATTGGTGCTTCAAATCAAGCAATATGGCATAAAGAAGAAGGAGGAGCAACTCATACTATCCATACTTTTGAAACTAGGGCTAGAGTACTCTATGTTTGTAAGCACATTTCACTCTAGAAATCTCACTCAAAATACTTTCATAGAAAGAAGTGTGCAATTCGAAGAAGAGGTCATTCCAGATTTCAAACTAGCACTTGGGGAATGCTCTTCTCCTCAACACAAAGATGATGTAAGTGATGATTCCCTTTCTGATATTTATGATATTTATAATTCTAAGATGGATGAAGATAATGTTTCTGAACATGACTCCCCCACTTGAGCCCAAGTTGGCTAATAAAACTCTTGAAGCCATTGGGGATTTAGTTGGCAATCCACTAGATCCTAGGAAGACTAGATCACAATTTCACACTGCTTCTTTTGCAAGTGAAGTGTATCAAGCTGAGAAATGCTTCATGATGGCTAGATCTAATCCACAATCATATCAGGAAGCATGAATTGAACCAATATGGCAAAAAACCATGCAAGAAGAATTCAACTCTCTGCAGGAGAATGAGACTTGGGAATTGGTTCTCTTTCCTTCCAAGAGGAAGCTAGTGCAATGCAAATGGGTCTATAGGACCAATGTTGTTGATGATGGGTATAATATAAAGTATAAGGAAATTTTGGTTTCTGAAGGTTTCTCACAAGCCCAAGGCGTGGACTATACATAGACATTTGCACCTATTGCAAAGATGGACTTTATCGGGATAGTTTTATCCATTGCTACATCTAAGTGTTGGGAGGTTCACCACATGGATGTGAAGAGTGCAATAATTCATGGTGAAATTCAAGAGGAGATACATATGCATCAACTTCAAGGTTTCCAAGAGGATCCTTCTCTTGTATGCAGGTTAAATAATTCTCTCTATGGCCTCAAGCAAGCCCCCATGGCTTGGTATGCCAAGATGGGCAAATTTATGCTTTCACTTGGCTTTGAAAGATGCAAGTATGACCCTAATGTTCATTTGCAGCATGTTGGTGATGTATTGCATGTCATAGTACTCTGTGTTGACATTTTGATGGTTGATGTATTTGTAACTTCGGAATGTATTCATCCGTATTTCTTGTGTATTGTAACCCGATGTTTATTCCGGGATGTATTTGTGATGTACTTCATTCATGTCATACCCCGATGTTTATTTCGGGAAGTTTCTATAATGAGAAAGTCATGTCAAGTCATTGTGGGTAACCTTCCTATTGGTCAAGGGTTAAAGTCCCCACAGTTATGGGGCGCTTGGGTTATTAGACTATTCTAGTGAAGTTGACCCTAGTTGAGTCATTGTAAGTCAGGGCAATAGTCCCCACCATTGTGTTACCCTCCTATTGGTCGGAGGAGGCAAAGTCCCCACAAGTGGTGAGGCACTAGGGTTATTAGACACTCCTAGAGATGTCGGCTCTAGTAAGTAATTGTTAAGTGAGGCCGACATGGTGGAGTGGGTTCCAAGTGAACAGAAGAATATAAATAGAGAGTGAGTCTCTCTATTCAGGACACAGACACTCACTCATTGGGGCGCATGAATGAGAGAGAAGAAACTCTCTCAGTGTGAGAGAGAGAGAGACTGCTGCTGTCGGGAGATCATCTTTATGTTTTCGAGTTTTACCTTTGGTGTTGATTCTATCTTTGAGGAATTTGCGGGGTTTTCTCTTTTATGGTTTCCCCGAGGAAAATTCTTTATGTCTCTTGTCTCTTGTGTTGTGCTTGTGTTTTATTGTTGTGCATGTTATTCTCTCAGTTAAAGATCCTAAGATCATAATGGTAGCTTATATGATAAAAATCTAACATGGTATCAGAGCTAACCTGAGAAGAAGAAATTGTGCAGATGCAGAAGCTAGGGCTTCTTACCTTTTGGGTCTCTCTCCACAATCCATCAGCAAAATTATGCTAGGATGACTCTCCATTGAAGGGCGCATCTTTCTGTCGAAGTAGAATTCGATTTCGAGCATTTTCAGTTTTCGATGCAGAAATTAGGGATTTCTACATAAGAGGAATTTTTGAGTGAGCCCATCATAGGATTTTTCTCCTCATCAAAATCTAATTTTAGACACCTGGATCAAGAAATTTGGTTGGGTGAAACTCTGGGAAAGTCAAACCCTAGTTTGACCCCGAGCTAGAAAAACCCTAAATACTAAAACTGCTAAGTTTTGGTACATTCGATATATCCTGATATTAACAAAGGCTCAGGTGTTGAATATTGCAGGGGCCATAGATACAATCCTGATGAAAACTGTATCCAAAATTCAGCCTCAGATTCGCTATATTCTGGGAGATATGATCCCTCCAAGTTAGGGTTCCGGCCTCTTCCAAAATTCATCCCTAAACAGGACACCTGGGGAGAATTGTTATATCTTGGGCTACAAAGTTCCAAATGGAATTATTGAAGCTGTTATAGAAAGGGAACGGATTTTTCTTTCTGTGATCCAAATTTCAGACCCAAAAGATGAAACAGTGACACGTGTCAATTCATACAACTTTGTTGTTTTGAACAGTCCTGTAACAGGTCACCTTGGGAAAAGGATCATAAATCCCAATTGGTGAAACCAATTCTGATGAAACCTATAGTGTTGGATCCAAGACATGTGAGGTTAGCTCAGTGAGAAATTTCAGACATAGGGGAGTAGTAATTTCAGAGATATCACAGAAACAGTGGCAGGCATTTCTGCAGAAGAAATTGGAAAACTGGGCTTCCTATTCCAGGAGATTCCCTCCACTGTTTTCAGAAAAGGAGTACATTGGACAACTCAATTTAAAGAGATATATATTTCTATTCAATCAGATATGAAAGATTCCAAGTTTTGAAAATTAGGGTTTCTGTGACAAACCCTAGATCAGCTAGCTCCGGAACTAGGACTGACACCTCAAATCGGTAAGATCTAATCCTTTGCTATTTTCATTTGAGGTTCTCATTTCAAAGTGATTTATCACATCAGCTTGATGATAAGCTTGGTGAAGTTGAAAACTTCCAAGTATGGAAGTATATGATCTCTCTGAAGAAAATGAATTGGACACCTACATGAGTAGAGAGGTTCCAGTTCCAGAGGCAGATGAGGTTAGAAGCCTTACACAAGAAGAACTTGGTCAAGGCCAAGAAGATCATTGTTGATTCAATCATGGATCAACTTGCACCACAAGTGTCTTCCCTAAAGACACCGAAAATGTTTGATTCCTTGACCAAGCTATTTGAAGGAAAGAACATACATCAAAGATGACCTTAAGAAACCAATTGAAGAATGTGAAGATCCAGAATGCAGAGACCATGCAGTCATAAGGGTCTCTCAAATCAAAGAACAACTTGAAGCAGTAAAAGAAGAAGTGAAGAATGCAGAAGTAGTGATGGCCACCTTGAATGGCCTCCCAAGATCATGGGATTCATTCATTCAAGGAATGTGTGCCAGAAGGAAGTGATTACTTTCAGTAGACTCTGGGAAGGAGAAGCTCGACTCATAAGAAGAGAAGAGAAGATGGGAGCAATTGAAGATCAAGCTCTCACCATCCAAAGAAGATCCCTCAAGCGATGAAGAATATGAAGAACTCAACTCTTGAAGCACCTCTTATTCACCTTAGCATTTGGATAAGAAACGATGCTATCATGAATGAAGAAGACGATGAAGCTGAAGGCTCAAGAAGGAGTCTACCCACGAAACAAATAAAGATAAGTATTCAATTGACATTTCATGATATTGTTTTGTTATGCATTTGTTTATATTCAGTTGATGTATTATGCATGATAGGATGTTTGCATTAATGACAGTATACTACTAATATGCATGGGATGGGTAAGTAGCTCATGGTGCTATACAACTCTCCATTGATACTTATCTAGAATGAAACCTCTTTGCTGACATATTGGATTAGTGCACAATCTCAATGTTGTCCTGGTAGGGATGGAAGGCATCTAGAAAGTTTCAGTGAGATATGGATGAATGTTGTATTGGCTAAAGTAGTTGCATGATCATATATTTATGCATAAGAACTTGCCAGTATGAATATTCCTTATGAAATGTTTCTAACCATACAAATGCATTTGACTTGTAGGAAAGATCGCGTACATAATCGCCTACAAGCAAAGAAGAATGAGACTTGTTCCGGAGAACAAGTGACGACAGTTCAAAGATGAAAAATAATATGACGAATACAGCGACATCATTGGTGCAGAGTCTTCCAAGAAGAAAGGGAAGATCAGTTCAAGAAGAATGATGTCTAGGATGCAGTATCGATACATGAAGGGAAGTTCGTAGTTCCATCATGCAGTAGATGGAAACATCGTGGGATACAAGGAAAGATTCAAAGAGACATTTGTAGCCAGTGGGAGTTGAGACACATGACGGGCAGAATCATGTGTGCAAATGAAAGAAGACCTTGTACGAGCTCAAAAGAAACCCATGGGATAACGCATACATGAGGATCTTGATGAAGATCTAAACCTTTTCTACAAGGTTGATAGAGGATGACAAGCTCACAGATGGGTGCGAGATGAACTTTTGAAAAAGTTCAAGATAGAGGATCTTGATATCCAGTGATCCTAGATGGATACATAGAATATTAGTAGCATAGGAAGCTACTTGTCACTCTAGTACAGAATGTTTCAGTGCATAGAGTACAGAAGATAGAGGGAGTATGATGCTTCAGAGGGAGTGACAGCAGAAGATCCTATGTTTCGACATGGTACGACAGGATGGACAGATTACTGATGAATCTAGGCATTACTAAGAGTAAAGTGGATTCCAACCTTTGCCTCAAGGTTGAAGGCGGAGGACCAGTGATGCTCCTATTATGTGTCAACGCACTATTTTCTAGGCATGGAGGTGTGGACAAGGTAAGTATGTAGTAGAGATCCTGAATAGGTTCAGGATGATGGACTGCATGACCAAACCTATGGCATCGAGCCTGAAGCTGTTAAGTGATGCTTCATCAAAGACGGTTGATGCTACGATGTATCATTAGATGATTGGGTCCTTGATGTATCTGACGAACACGAGACCATACATTTTCTTTGTTGTGAACACCTTGAGCCAGTTCTTGATATATCCAAGACATGTTCACTTGATTGCTGCAAAGCATATTCTGAGGTACCTGAAGGGTACAATTGATTATGGGCTCAAGTACGATACGAATCAAAAGATTAACCTGGAGGGTTATGTTGATTCAGATTGGGTAGACAGTTCCATCAATAGGAAGAACAATTCAGGGTGTTGCTTCAATATGGGATTAGGTGTGATCTCTTGGTTTAGAAGGAAGCAATCCTATGTGGCACTAAGTACAACTGAAGCAGAGTATGTCACAGCTTGTTCATCTAGTTGTGAGGCAGTATGGCTATGAAAGCTACTATCGGATTTATTTGATCTCCAGATGGATGCTACTTGTATACATTGTGACAACTAGAGTTGCATGAAGTTGTCAGAGAATCCAGTGTTCCATGAGAAGTCGAAGCATATCAAGATCAAGTATCACTATATCAGGGATATGGTGTAGAGGGGAGCAGTGAAGCTCCAGTATGTTGTGACAGAGGAACAAATAGCTGATGTATTGACGAAGCCATTGGCTAGGCTAAAGTTTGAGTACTTCAGGGAGAAGCTTGGTGTTCTCCAGAATGAGGTTTCCTCCAAGGGAAAGTGATGAGACCCATAGCCATTCTGACATGGTGAGAGGATTGGTTCCTTCCATGGTCAGATGTAAGGGCTGATCCATTTTTTCATGGTGAGAGGATTGGTTCCTTCCATGTCAGATATGAGTGCTGAGATCCATAGCCATTCTGACGAGTAGGTCAGATATAAGAGCTGAGCCATTCTGTCATGGTGAGAGGATTGGTTCCTTCCATGTCAAATGTGAGTGCTAGCCATTCTGATGAGTAGGTCAGATCTAAGGGCTGAGCCATTATGTCATGGTGAGAGGACTGGTTCCTTCCATGTCAGATGTGAGTGTTGGCCATTCTGTCGAGTAGGACAGATGTAAGGGCAATTTCCATTCTAGGAATGGAGGTACCTGGTCAGTTACCAGGAAAAATCAGTCTAGGACTGAGAACCCATTCTAATGTGATAGAGGGATGTGTTCCCACTTGATCAGATGTAAGGGCTGAACCATTCTGTCATGGCTAAAGGATTAGGTTCCTTCCATGTCATATGTGAGTGTTGGCCATTCCAAAGAGCAGGTCGGATGTAAGGGCAACTACCATTCTCTAGGAGAATGGAGGCACCTGGTCAGTTACCAGGTAGCTCAGTCGAGGACTGGGGGCCATTATAATGTGACTGTAGGATTGGTTCCTACAAGATCAGATATGAGTGCAGAGCCCTTCGATCATTGTGAGCAGGATGTGTCCCCACCTGAATGGATGTAAGTGCAGAGCCTTTTCATCATTGTGAGTAGGATATGTTCCCGCCTGGATGAATGTAAGTGCAAGAATATTTCATCATTGTGAGCAAGATGTGTTCCAGCCTGGATGAGAGTCTTTCATCATTGTGAGCAGGATGTGGTTTTGGCCTGGATGGAAGAACAGAGATCTTCCATCATTGTGGTAGGATGTGGTTCCGGCCTGGATGAAAGTACATAAATCTTCCATCATTGTGGTAGGATGTGGTTCCAGCCTAGATGGAAGTACATAACTCTTCCATCATTGTTAGCAGGATGTGATTCCGGCCTAGATGGAAGAACATATATCTTCCATCATTGTGGTAGGATGTGGCTCCAGCCTAGATGGATGTGAGTACTATGCCTTTCTGACGAGTAGGTCAGATATAAGTGCTGAAGAAGACCTACATGGAGGCTAGGCCTACAACCAGCATGAAAAAGGGTTGGATCTGTAGAACTTCCTGTGATGAGAAGAATCATGAGATAGCACCTGTGATGATCCAGATCAAGCGATGATCCAGATCCAGTGATGATGATCCAGTAGTAATGATCCAGATCGAGTGATGATCCAAATCCCGTGATGATGTCTAGTGATGATCCAGATCGAGTGATGATCCAAATCCAGTGATGATGTCTAGATCCAGTGTTGATGTCTAGATCTAGTGATGATGTCCAATGATCATCCAGATCGAGTGATGATCTAGATCCAGTGATGATGATGATCCAGATTGAGTGATGATCTAGATCCAGTGATGATGATGATCTAGATCAAGTGATGATCTAGATTCAGTGATGATGATCCAGATTGAGTGATGATCCAGATCCAAAGATGATGATCTAGATCGAGTGATGATCCAGATCCAAATGAAGATGACTTGAAGATGAAGATGACGAGAACTCAATGATGATCCAGATGATACAGAGAAGAAGACTTGTGCTGATAAATTGTGTCGAGAGAATACCTTCCTAGTTAAGAGGGAGAGTTGATGTATTTGTAACTTCGGAATGTATTCATTCGTATTTCTTATGTATTGTAACCCGATGTTTATTTTGGGATGTATTTGTGATGTACTTGAGTCATGTCATACCCCGATGTTTATTTTGGGAAGTTTCTAAGTGTTGGGAGGTTCACCACATGGATGTGAAGAGTGCATTTATTCATGGTGAAATTCAAGAGGAGATACATTAGCAGCAACTTCAAGGTTTCCAAGAGGATCCTTCTCTTGTATGCAGGTTAAAGAATTCTCTCTATGGCATCAAGCAAGCCCCCATGGCTTGGTATGCCAAGATGGACAAATTTATGCTTTCACTTGGCTTTGAAAGATGCAAGTATGACCCTAATGTTCATTTGCAGCATGTTGGTGATGTATTGCAGGTCATAGTACTCTGTGTTGACATTTTGATGGTTGATGTATTTGTAACTTCGGAATGTATTCATTCGTATTTCTTGTGTATTGTAACCCAATGTTTATTCCGGGATGTATTTGTGATGTACTTGATTCATGTCATACCCCAATGGTTTCTATAATGAGAAAGTCATGTCAAGTCATTGTGGGTAACCCTCCTATTGGTCAAGGGTTAAAGTCCCCACAGTTATGGGGCGCTTGGGTTATTAGACTATTCTAGTGAAGTCGACCCTAGTTGAGTCATTGTAAGTCGGGGCAATAGTCCCCACCATTGTGTTACCCTCCTATTGGTCGGAGGAGGCAAAGCACGGGGGCTTCACTTGTTGACCAATATCCTATCACGTTAATTCATATTGTGGGTTTTAAAATTATCAAAAATTGAACCAATATATTGCAGGTGTTGGGGGGATGAGAGGTTTAAGGTGGGAGTGGGTAGGGTGGTTTATAAGCATTGAGGTATAAAAATGGGTGGGGAGGAGGTTTTAAGTATTGGGAGGGGGTTTCAACAAAAAGAGTTTGGGTCAATATCTTTGGAAATTAAGGGTATTCTTTAATATCCCATGATCGCACGTGCTATGTGACAGGTTCACTAAGTGAATTCCCTGTGAGGAAAAGTCCCCACAAGTGGTGGGGCACTAGGGTTATTAGACACTCCTAGAGATCTCGGCTCTAGTAAGTAATTGTTAAGTGAGGCTGACATGATGGAGTGGGTTCCAAGTGAACGAAAGAATATAAATAGAGAGTGAGTCTCTCTATTTAGGACACACACACTCAATCATTGGGGCACATGAGTGAGAGAGAAGAAGCTCTCTCAGTGTGAGAGAGAGAGACTGTTGCTGTCGGGAGATCATCTTTATGTTTTCAGGTTTTACCTTTGGTGCTGATTCTATCTCTGAGGAAGTTGTGGGGTTTTCTCCTTTATGGTTTCCCCGAGGAAAATTCTTTGTGTCTCTTATCTCTTGTGTTGTGCTTGTGTTTTATTGTTGTGCGTGTTATTCTCTCAGTTAAAGATCCTAAGATCATAATGGTAGCTTATATGATAAAAATCTAACATTGATTATAGGTAGCTACACTAAAGCAATTGGGTCAATCAAAGCATCCTTGCATAGTGAATTTTCAAGGACCGATCTTGGCTTGTTGAAACAATTTCTTGGTTTGGAAATTGTTCAATCTAAAACAGGGATCAAGATCAACCAACAAAAGTATGCTGCATAACTATTAATGAAGTTTAAAATGGTTGAATGTAAGACAATCAAGTGCCCATTCCTTTCTGGTATCAAACTAGGTGAATTTGGTGACTCTATACCAATATCTACAAGGCTTACCACTGATTGAAGGAATAAATCAATGAGGCTAATCAAATTTGTGATATTTGACTCGGGTATAGGATAAAAACTCTTCTCTCTAGAATTAAAGGAAGTTATTTTTGTTGCAAATGTATATGGTCCTTATGAGGATAGGGTCAAATTTTGGGAAACATTGATGACATAATATATTTTAAGAAGCAAGTTCATAGTAGAAAGGGATATAAGTTTTACTATCAAAATGACATTAATTTGGGTGAGTGAAACCAAATAAGACTGCATGTGAAATTTCTTCCTGAATAAGATTGAGGAGGATGGCCTACTGGAAATGGACCCTATCAAAATCAATTCATGCTTGGATGAACATGAGAGTGGGAGATTTAAGGGTGGCAAAGAAGCTATATATATCCCTAGATTCCCAATCCATTTTTATTGATCATGACAATTTTTAATCATGAATGGAGGTTGGTGAGGATTCAAATCATCTACCGATACTTTTCCTGAGATTGCAAGAGTGGATGAACCTCCAAGTCCTTTTAACTTCAGTTATACCTAGTTAGAGGATGAAGACTTCATAAAATTGATCAAATATGAATGGGAAATTTATTATGTTGAATTAAGTGACTCAACTACCCTCCAATTTTTTGCAAACCTTACGTCAGTTAAGAAAGCCTTATCATATTGGAAATAAGATAAATGAAGGAAATATGAGCAACAATAATCAAAATTTAAAATCAAATACTTGAGGTATATGCTGATAACACAAAAGGTTTTAATGATGAAATTACAAAATCAAGTTTAAGGTCCCTACAATAATCCAAAAGGAAATTGTTAGTAGAGAAGGAATGTCTTTGGAGGATAAAGAGTAGGGTTTTGTGGCTAGTTAAGGGAGATAAAAACACAAAGTATTTCAATAATTATGTTGATCACACACACACACACACACACAAAACTATTTGGGAAATAAATAGAGAGGATAATCCAAGGCTATAAATTTAAAAAAGTTTCACTTTTATGTTTCAAAAAATAAACCCATGATTTTCTACTAAAGTCATCAATAAAGGTAAGAAAATAGACTGCATGTGATATATAAGGAACTTCAAGAGGACCACAAATGTCACTATGAATTAATTGCAAAGGTTCTTTAGCACGCCATGCTTTACCTTTATCAAACATTTCTTTATGATGTTTACCAAGAACACAACATTCACAAACACCATTAGTAGACGAAATATGAGGTAAGCCATGCGCCATTTTAGTTAACATTTGCATTTTACCATAATTCAAATGGCCTAATCTTTCATGCCATAATTTACTTAGTTCATTGACATGAGAAACATAGGAATAAAAAGGTTGTCTTTTAGTTGAATAAAACCAGTAAATTTATATAAACCAACAGTATGATCAATAGGACCAGAAGAAGCTACTTTAAAATTATGGTTGATATCTTTAAGAACATATTTATCAGGCCAAGATTCAAATTTATATCCTTTCTGACATGCACGATAAATAGAAAGCAAGTTGATGGGCATATTTTAAACATGAAAAACATCTTCCAATTGACCATTAGCAACATTAATATTATCGAAACCAATTACGAAAATTTGTTTACCATCCCCTATAGATACTTTCTGAGATATGTGTTTATTGTTGCCATAAGATGTACATAAAGAAGCATTACCAGTCATATGTTTAGAAGCACCAGAATCCATTATCCATTCCACATTAGAAGAATAATTACTAGAAGAAACAACAGATGCACATAAAGCTATGTGAGATTCATCTAAACCTTTCTTTTTAGCTTTAGAAATTAAATGTTCCAATTTAAAGCAATTCTTTTCTGGATGAATAGTTTTACCACAATGCTTACAAGGATCATACACTTTCTTCTTCTTACTATTTTCATGATGTGCATTAGAATTATTACCATAATTATTAGTAGGTTTTGAAGTGTGTGAACAAGAACCTTTCGCATTATGAAAACGTTTCTTAGGTTTATGAGCAATTAGAGCTTTATTAGGTGAGAGATGTCCTAAAACAATTAACCTTTCTTGCTCATTAATCAACCCTTTCCAAAAAGGCATTAAAAGTAGGTTTCGTAGTACTTTGAGACAATTCAAGAGCTCTATTCCTAGTTTGAATGAACATGTCAAAACAAGATGGCAATTTCCGTTCTACAAGAATTATAAGAGCAGTGCTTTTTTTCTTGTAATCTTTACCACACTTGTTTAATTTTTCATTTAAAGTTTTAACTTCAGCAAGATAAATTTATACTCTATCAGAGTTAGTAGGATCTAGCTCAAAAATATTCTTTTTAAGGTAATAAGCAGAAACATCATTATATTTATCAAAGAGAGAAGACAGATTTTTTCATACCTCAACCGGGTTGTCTTCTGCCTCAATACTTACCTGGAGACTATCTACATTTGAGCCCTCTTACTTGATCACATTTGTCTTCCCATATAGCCACATCCTTGGCATCAACAAGTTTCTTGTGTTCATCATTAGCAATCCTCCATAGATTCTTACTCTTGAGAACATCAATCATTTTTCTCTTCCATGCAAGATGGTTAAGACCAACAAGTTCAAGAACATAAGCTACTTCTGAAGTCATAAAGATAGAAAATAAAGAAAAAGTCAAATGCTAGAAACGACAAGAAAAGAATGGGTAAAGTGAAAAGATCTTACCAATTTTGATTTTATTTTAATGTATATCAAGGGTTTTGAAACAAAAAAATTGAAATGGCCTTAACATGATCAATATGACTCGGAATTGATATTATAACCTATTTCTGGAAATGGCATGAGCATTCTACATCCAATGTTGTCAACCAAATACAAATCTAGACATTCTGTCAAATGATATCAGCTCAACAATATTTCCGTTCGTACGAAAAATTTCTGAAAAATAGCTGATTTTAAATCAGCGATATCTTCGCTTTTCGGACAGGAAATCAGGCGATTGGTTTTTGAAATCGGTATTTTTTCGAGAAGAACTCATATCTGTAACCAGATTCTTCTGATTTTGCACCAAAAGTTTCAGATTTGGATCTGAAAGTTGCGACCTCATTTTTTCATGAAAAAAAAAACTAGATTAAAAAGCAAGATCTAAATAATAGGAAGATAGATCTCCTTGAGGACAATCCAAAAAATTATATAGATGTACAAAAAAAACATCAAGAAACCCTTGAATTTTTTTTTTTGCAAAAAATCTACAAAATAGGGTTAGGGTTAGACATAAAAAATTAAATAAATATGCCCAAATATGAAGAGAATCCTAATGGCTACCAGATAGAAAACAAATCTACAAAATAAACAATGCCCATATGATAAAATTGCTAGAAAGCTATAGAAGGGGCTAAATCATAGCAATAAAACATTAGGTTTGCCAATCTGCGACGAGACCATCATTTAGTATGACGATCAATGCAAGAAAATAACTTTAAGCATTTTCCACCAATTTTTATCTTGAGCTTACTTGTTCTACATTTCTTAACAACATAACGCTCTCTTAATAAGGTGAAGGAAATGGATAAGGTTTGTTATATATATATGTGTGTGTGTGTGTGTGTGACATAAAAAATAGTGCATGTGTATATAATCAAGATAAGTGCTTGGTCCTGGAGTAAGATCTTAAACTGCTTCTGATTGCTAAGCGCTTCACTTCCTCAGACGTAAGGAAACAGGTTAACGACCCAAAACCCGGAGGCATTTGGCAGGAGTGGAAGTCTGCCCCCTTACAGACCACTGGCGGGTAATTTTAGGTGGTGTAATTTTCTTTGAATAACAATGATGAGTTAACTCACGCTTGCGGATAGCAACCAGTGATGGTTGTCCTCAACACCAATTTAACAATTTAGTTATAATAAGTTTTGCTATCTTCGAAAACAAAATCAAAATAAATGTTGTTTTCAATTTAAAAACAATCATTCAATAAACTCAACTCAACTGAATATGATACTCATAATAAGTTAAAGACTTCAAACAATTATTAAATTATTGATTAATGTAATTTGTATGGTTGTAAATTAAAATAAATTATTTCATAAATATAATTTTTATTTGGTCAATTAATTAAAATTATAACTTTCTTAAAAAAATGATCCATTTTAATAATACTTATTTTAAAGTGAATACTTTATTCAAAGAAGTTCTAAAAGCCAAAGAAAGAATGCATTAAACTCATGGAGCGCCTTATATATTGGACAGACTTACCCTCAACAGTGTTAAATAAGCACCATTGGATGAAAGATCCAACGATAAATAAGCTCATTTGACAGGCTCCCCTCCCAAAGAAAAGTCTGTCGAGTAAATAAGGATTGCCTTGAGCTCATATAGTTAATAAGATTCTTCGATTGATTGCACGAATACCCTGTGTACAGTATTGTTTAATTATTTCTCTTTTTATTTTATGCCTCAATGCTAGGGGAATGACACTTGGCAAATTATTTTATATAAATAATTTTGAAGATACAATGTGAGAATAAAATTTAATTGTCATAGAATTCCAGTACAGATGTTCGTTCGTTCAAGTTAATATAGGAAAAAACTTTTGAAATATCATTATATAAGAATACAATATGTATCGATTGATTATGGAATCTCCAATGTTCATTTATTAAGGTATCTAATGTTAAAACATTATATTATTTGTATATGAGAATACAATCTTTAATGATCGATTATGGAATAAAAATGTTTTAATTTTATATTTTTTCTCGTAATCTATGTGGATGTGTGATGGATGGCAATAAGTTTTGTTATTGTATATTTTTGGAGTTATATGAATCTTTTGTTATTGTATATTATATTTTTGGAGTTGTATGAATCTTTGATGCTTAAGGGTATGAATGGTTATGGTTTTTAAGAAGAGCAAAGTTTAGTTTTTTCTTAGAGGTATATGGTTGATTATAGTGGTGTTATGTGTAATAGTGAAGTGTTGTTTATAAGGATTGATTATAAGGTTTATTTCAATATTAGTTAAAGTGAATAGAGTTAATATGTTAAAATGTATGTTAATATTTGTATAATTTTGATGTTTTAGTTAATTCTCAAAAATTTTATGACAAATTTTGGCCACATTGTTATGTATTTTTCAATTTATATTTTGGTCTGTTTAGATAATCTTATGACAAATTTTGGCCATATTGTTATGTATTCTTTAACTTATATTTACTTGATGATGAGTATCTCCCTATTTTGATCTATTACTAAACAAAAGTAAAAACTTGATGGATGAAGTACTATGTTGGATTCTTCTTTGTATTATTTTATTTAGTTCGTTGCCTTTGTATTTTTAAAAGTAGAGGTATATATGATGATTTTTTTCAATAAGTATATATAAAGATTTTAAGGTTTTCATACACTTACATGAATAATACATGTTCCTATGTTGAAGTTAATTATTACCCCTCATATTACATGATAAGTTTCATCATACATAACATAGAGTGGGCCTAATGGTTAAGAGCATGTGTTTCCTCTTAAGAGGTCACATGTTCAAATTTAGAGGGGGTAGTGTATGTACACTTTTGTAAACTTTAGCAGTTAAATCGTTGCACAGAGGGGGTCTCTTGTCCACAAACAAGGGGGTCTCATACACCAATTTGGTGTCTCGCTTGACAGTGACCTTAAAAATAGATTATTATAGATTAAAAAAAATAGTTTATAAGATTTGGTTTAGAAAAAGCTGATTTTTCATTTTAGACAAACTCCATGATTCCTCTATTGAAATAGTTGCATATATTTAGGTCATTTGGTTAATAGATTATTGGTGACAAAACTTGCTTCTTCATGTCTCTTATAAATTAAGATTTATTTTTGATATATTGTTCAGTAGATATCATTCTTTCCACATATAATTCTAGCCAAAAGGCGTTGGGCGATGATTATAATTTTTTTTCTATAATGAATAACCCTAACAATTCCAATTATTGATATATTGACCAATAAAAAGGTACACATAAACTCACATTAATGACACATATCTAATATATAATTGTTGATACATTGATTAATGAAAAAGTATCACATAGACTCACATTGATGACACATATCTACAAATGACATATGATGCTTAGGCTATTCATTAGAACTTACCGTTGTGGTTGGATATGTCGAGGCATTATAATATAATATGGATGGAGTCGTGTAAAGTTTTGATACCCCATATAATATGAGAAGATGAACTTCACACATTAAAAAGGAAAAGGGGACTTGTGATGTTGAGTTTTAATTTATCGAGTGAAAATGTTCTAACATGGGGTCGATACCTATTTCCAAAAGGGTGATTTACTTTATGGCCATGAGTACACATGTGGAGGCACTACATTTTTTTATGTACCATCCACTTCCTATCTTGGCCACCAGTATAATGGGAGGGACCTCCATTAGTACAGGACACGTGACAACATATATTCCATGGAGTCATGATGAGATGAATGCACATATCATGGGGATGACACATATAACTATGTTAGGTCATTATGTCAATAAGTTTGTTTGGTGGGTTCTAGGGTTGGGATTTGACAAGAAAAATCATGTTGATAAGTTTGAAGGGTTCTGAGTGTTACTGCTGGGCAGGACCTGGATTAGGACTTTATTGATTGGATTTACCTTATATCAGGGATACGAGGGGGTGGTTCACAACATGTATTCAGTTAGCTAAGGCTTAGGTTCGCACGACCCCTCGCGATGCCTATATTTGAAACTCATTAGATAGCATGTACTATTTTAAGAGTGCTTTATAAATTAACTCATATAATTATTCGACTTTCAATAAGTCAGTTTTAGTCCTTGAGGTCACTCTGGACTTTGATGAAAAAAATCATGTCGATAAGTTTGGAGGTTTTAGTGTTGGAATTTGACAAGAAAAATGTTTATTATGGGTCATTTTGTTTCTCAAATATAATTTTTATTTCAATTTTTCTGTTCGAAGTAAAACAAAAGAAACACATAAAATGTTGGTTTATACTGTCAAAACCATCGAAGAGTGAAACCTTTTGCAAATTCCTACCCTAGGTCACTCTCTCTTTCTTCATATATAAATTCGACAAAATTCCGTATATCTAAAAGAATGAATGAATGCTTCTCTAGTAAATACCAAGTGTTGGTTGTTTGTATTGATATGCCTGTTCTAAAAATTTTACGATTTTGTCTTTTATCAGCAACATTTTTAAGCACAACTTTGACGAAATCCGTTAAGTTTTTTTAAGAAAATTTCAAAATTTGTAAAGAACAGTATTTAAACTTGCATAATCTAAGTGCTTTTAGTGTATTTGAAGGTGTTGAATCCATTTATTCATTTACTAGCATGATTTGAATAGCACAAAATTCATATCTATTATTAAAAAAATCGTCAAATTCTGGTAAAAAACTCAACGGACAAGCAAAGTCATTAAATTTTTAGACTTTTCCATGGTGATACAGTCATATGAGATACATAAACCAATATATATCTGTTTTAAACCTGGATCTATCAAGTACTTAGAAAGATCTAATTCTTTGAGATGTAATACTTTTTTGTCTTAAATTTTTTATATGTCTAAAAAAATTTTACACAAAAATATTTGAGCTCTCGGTACTTGATAGATCAAAGTTAGTTTTATTTTATTTTTAATTTTATGAGACAACGTAAACATCACATAACATTACATCAATTTCTTAAGATGTATTTTAATAAATTCAAATAATTTTCTTTTATAATAATAATAACCTATTTTAAAAATATATATATGTGAGAAATGGTAAACATACACAATGCACTTAGAGAAATGACTCATGGCAACTTAGTCATATATATCATTACATGACCATAAGTAATTTTTTAAAAGCCTAAACTCTTTTTGACTATTTGTTCGATCATTCTTTTTATATAATATATATGGGGAAAAGTATTGAAATTTATGGAAGTCGAACACATCTTTGGCACTAGAACTAGGGAACTTGGTCGGCAACGTAAGGGTGAAACCCTTGATATTTAAATGTTGAAAAGACAATATCTATGTTGTATATCAAATCATGTAAAAGACAATGTCTATGAAAGGATTTGTATATTAAATCACATAAAAGACATGTCTACGTGTGAGGAGAGTATTGTCTTCTCAAAATTAAATTAATAGTTTCCATTTAATCTTGTTTGATGTTGATAGAATTTTTGGTAAATACAAATCGATTTTTATAAGGTTTTAAGAGATTAATAACCAATAGTTGATGGCGACTTTTCCAAAAGAAAATATCAGTTTCTTGTTATTCAATAGAATCAAAGGTAACTTGTTTACATTAACAGAGAAGTCTATGTTTGACTAGGCACTCGGTATTAAAAACTTACAGGTTTTAAGTCTGCTTTATTGAATGAACATAATCAAAAGTAATATAAAGGTTTTTTTCAAATTTCTTTTTAGTATATTTATAGGAAGCAATCATTTTTCAAAGAAGACAATAGGTGTAATGAAAAGTAGAATTTACTTTGAATAATTTACGAACAGTACTTTAGTTGATTATGATGCTATAACCATTTTTTAATAATTGTTTCTTCTTTTTAACTGTGATTTAGGATACTTTGTAATCTATAGTGGCTAATGTATGATCATAAGCCTTCGGTTTTGTGTTGGATTAGGATCTATGGTTGAAGTTTTGTTTTTTTTCTTGATTAGAGATTAATGCGAGGATTAGTTGGTACTGGAACTTTTTTGCAATGTGGAAGTTTGGGATGTTAAAACTTTTTTTGTATCTTTATAGAAAACTTGTGTGTTACTTTGATTCATTTTTTAATAACAAATTACTTTTTTTTTAATCTTAAGAAAAACAATTTCAGTAAAATATATAGAAAATTAAGTTTATCGTTCCCAAAATAATTCAATAAGTAGTAATTGAATTTGACAAGGTTTTCAGAGAAATGAATATCCAATTTAGATTATATATATATATATATATATATATATATTTGAAAAAAATCCAATATCAATGTAATTAAAAAAAATAAAAATAAAATATGAAATTAATTTAATTTTTCTTTTTAATTATAATTATGTGGGTGTACTATAATTATATAAATAGACAAACCCCAAAATTAAGTGTCGGTTCATGATTTAGATTTCTATATGCTTTAGAGTTGCACCATGATAAAAAATAAAAATAAAAAGTTTAGCGTTAAAAAAATTCAATAAATACTAATTGAATTTGACAAAGGTTTTGAGAGAAAAATATTCAATTTAGATTAAAAATAAAAAAAGTTTTAAGAGAAATGAGTATCCAATCTAAATTAAAAACTAAAAAAATTATTGAAAAAAATCAATATTAATATAATTAAAACAATAAATAAAAATATGCAATTCATTTACGTGGGTGTACTACGATTTTATAAATAGACAAACCCCTAGATTAAGGGTTGGTTCATGATTTAGATTTCTATATGCTTTAGATTTACAACAGCTTATAAATAACGAGCTTAAATTTTTTAACTACAAATAAGCTATTCAAGAGAAGTGACATGACAAGAATAATTAGTCATAGTTTGGTCATATTTTTTTTAGTCATTATGAATGAATTTGTCTTATACATAGAAAATATTTAGTAGTTAATGGAATTAGAGGATGAAATGGTTGATCACACTATTGATCTCTTTAATGATATCTTTGAGGGGGGAAATATTTTGATCAAGGGGTTATATGATCTCTTTGAGGGGAAACATATTTTGTTCAAGGGGTTATAAATGATGGTCTCCTTAGGGGAACACAATGTAATTGAGATATGTGGAGGTACAAATAGGTTGAGATATGTGGAGGTACAAATAGGTTTAATGGGGAACCTTATCAAACAAAACCAAATGTCCACCTATACAATGAATGAGATAAGGACTTGTAATAATTAAGGATAAGAGAAGCATGTCAAAACTCAAATGACACCCTCTTCTAATGCCAGATAAGTCTATTATTATTATTCCTTCTAATTCCTCAAATTTTGAATTAGACCCAAATTATAGCCTACTTTACGGGTTATAAACATGGGACTAATTGGGATTGTTGTATGGGAAATATACTTAAAGAGGGTTTGGATCAAATAAAACCAAACCTAGGTAATTTAGTGGGGGAAATGTTAGAGCATAATCCATCCTTAGTACCATAGTCTTAGACCTTAGACACTTTCATTTGCTTCTATGCAGTGATTTCTATGGTTTAGACTTAGGGAAATTGACCATTTTCCATAGTTTATGTGCTCCTAGTTGATAATTCTGCATAGTTGATGTGATCTAGGTTGATCATTTTGACACCCAGGTGCCCAAATTGATTGCAGTCAACCAGGCATGTGCTCCCCTTCCCCCTTTTCAGGGATTTTGAGTCCTTTGAGGTGCTAGTGCATGAACTAGGAGGTTTTTGGCCTTCCTTGGGACACTCCCACTCACCCATGTGCTCACCCATGCATGTCATACCTCACACATGTTCCATCATGCCTCACCCACATTCACACATGCATTCATGATCGTTTGGGATGATTAGGAATCTCATTGGTCCACCTAGGGAGGTTTGAGGGTAAAATCTAGTGTTGACACTTGTGTGCATCCATATGGCCTCCAAGGCCTCATAATTTTTACCTATTGTACTATATACTTGTTCTAGACATTGTTACATGTTATACAATCATGATAATAAATGTTATTGGCTTCATGTGTGTATGCAAATTTTACTCTTTCAGCGATTTTGTGGTTGTTTTGTAAAGTATTTTGAATTGTGAGAGTTTCTTTGGCTCCTAGATCTAGTTGTGAATCAATTCTCACATGGTATCAGAGATGATTGGAGCTGTAGATCAAATCCATAGTGTTTGAGATGCAATTTGAGGGATTTTCCAGATAGATTCGTGTGTTTTCCATTGTAGGTACATTCAACAATTTGTCACCAAGAGCGCAAGTAGAAATGGAGCTGACCCATGTTTTGTTGACTCCATTCAACTGTTTTGAATGGAAGTCCAATATGGTTATCCGACTGAGGTCGAAAGGCTTGTTCAGGGTCACCATGGGGACAGAGGTCGAACCAAACTCTGTTGTTGAGAAATCAAAGTTCTTCAACAGACTTGATGAAGCATTTGGAATGCTTTGTCTCAACATTTCAAGAGACTTGCTCTTCCATGTAGACAGTCTGACTACTCTAAATGAAGTATGGATGAATCTTGAAGCTTTGTTTGGAAAGAATGATGAGATGATAGGGCACCAGCTCAAAAATGAGCTCATATCTTTGATTCATGTTCATTTTGAGACAATCCAAGATTTCTTCACCAAATTCAAGTTATTGGTGCTTCAACTCAAGCAATATGGCATAGAGAAGAAGGAGGAGCAAATCATACTATCCATACTTTCGAAACTAGGGCCAGAGTACTCTGTGTTTGTAAGCACATTTCACTCTAGAAATCTCACAACTTAAAATTGGTGCATTCCTACATTGGTTGAGTTCATGGAGTCTTTGACCCAAGAACACGACAAGCTAGTGCATATGGGTACCATCAAATCCAACAAACACCAAGCTCTTTCCACAGGAGTTTCGAATCCATCCAAGGGAAAGAATAAAGCCAAGGATTCAAAGCAGCAAGACAAGAAGAAAAAAGATAGACCCAAATCTTTAGATGGAGGTTCGAATCCTTGTAAGGACAAGGACAAGAAGAAGCAGGAGATGACCAAATGAACCTATTATCACAAAGGGCGGCATCCAAAGAGTACATGCATGAAGAAGACCATTGATCTAATGTCACAGATTTTTGAGAAGAACAACATCCCACTGTCGAAGGGCGCAAGGAAGAAGGATGGAGGTTCGGGATTAGACAATAAGGAGAGGTGCCATGCATTGGTTATTGGTTCTTCAGACTCTTCTTCCTTCATTATTGATTCGAGAGCATCAAGGAACATGGCATCTGTCAAAGAGTTCTTCACATCCATGTATTCAAATAGTGGCCCAAATGTTTGAATGGGTGACGATTCAGAGATCCAAGCCAAAGGGATTGGCAGGATCGATATTGAAGATGGGTAATTTAACAATGTTCTGTCTGTAACATACTTGGTAGCAAACCTACTCTCAGTGTACCAAATGACACACACTGGAGAATCCAAGAGAGTAAAATTTACTCCAGACATAGTGGAGATAGCTGAAATCTCTACCAACAAGGTGGTGGCATTGGGGTTTGTTGATCATCAAGCTAGGATGTACAAATTATCCCATTTCATTCCCTACTCTAGAGGGAAAGCGCTCCTGTCTCGTGCCAATGAAACCAATAATTTGTGGCATGAGAGGTTCATCCATATGAACTACAGATAACTCTATGAATTGAGCAAGGATGGCATTGTGGAAGGGCTTCCTCCTATCAATACCTCCAATGGTGCATGCATTGGTTGTGTGGAGGGAAAGCATCCAGAGCACAGTTATGAGAAAGGGAAATCAAGGAGAGATACTAAAGTACTTGTCTTGGTACATTCATATCTTATTGGGCCTCTTCCCACACCCTCCTATGTAGGATCAAGGTATGTACTGACCTTCATAGATGATTTCTCAAGGTTTTGCTGGGTCTACTTTCTCAAACTCGAATATGAAGTCTTTGAGACTCTTAAAGTTTGGAAAGCCCTGGTTGAGAACCAATATGAGAACAAGATCAAAGTACTTCATACTGATAATGGTAAATAGTATGTGAACAAGAGTTTTAATCAACTATGTCAAGAATGTGGCATCCAAATGCAACATTTGGTCCCCTACACACCACAACAAAATGGTGTGGTAGAGAGGAAGGACAAGGTGCTCAAGGAGATGGCAACTTGTATGAAGCTAAGGATTTGAGTCCTAAGATATGGGATGAAGCCATTAACTGTGATGCATACATTCAGAATAGATCTCTTCACAAATCAGTTGATGGAAAAACACCATATGAGGCTTGGTTTGGTCATAATCCAAATATTTCACATTTCATAATTTTTGGCTCAAGGGCTTAGGCTAGGATACCTACTTAAAAGACAAAGGCCTTGCAGCCACAAATAAAGGAGTGCATCATGGTATGGTATGATGAAGACTCAAAAATGGATACAAGCTCTTTTATTCCTCAACTCAAAATACTTTCATAGAAATAAGTGTGCAATTCGAAGAAGAGGTTATTCCAGATTTCAAACTAGCACCGGGGGAATGCTCTTCTCCTCAACACAAAGATGATGTAAGTGATGATTCCCTTTCTGATATTTATGATATTTATAATTTTGAGATGGATGAAGATGATGTTTCTAAACATGACTCCCCCACTTGAGCCCAAGTTGGCTGATAAAACTCTTGAAGCCATTGGGGATTTTTGTTGGCAATCCACTAGATCCTAGCAAGACTAGATCACAATTTAACACTGCTTCTTTTGCAAGTGAAGTGTATCAAGCTGATAAATGATTCATGATGGATGGATCTGATCCACAATCATATCAGGAAGCATGAATTGAACCAATATGGCAAACAACCATGCAAGAAGAATTCAACTCTCTACAGGGGAATGAGACTTCGGAATTGGTTCCCCTTCCTTCCAAAAGGAAGCTAGTGCAATGAAAATGGGTCTATAGGACCAAAGTTGCTGATGATGGGTCTAATATAAAGTATAAGGAAATTTTTGGTTTCCGAAGGTTTCTCTCAAGTCCAAGGAGTGGACTATACAGAGACATTTGCACCGGTTGCAAAGATGGACTTTATCAGGATAGTTTTATCCATTGCTACATCTAAGTATTGGGAGGTTCACCACATGGATGTGAAGAGTGCATTTATTCATGGTGAAATTCAAGAGGAGATATATATACAGCAACTTGAAGGTTTCCAAGAGGATCCTTCTCTTGTATGCAGGTTAAAGAAGTCTCTCTATGGCCTCAAGCAAGCCCCATGGTGTAATGTCCTCTTCCAATTAGGCCTTAAGGCCCCAAAACCGCTAACCTATGTGATTCCTGTGGGTTCGAGCGGTTACTGACAGCTAGGGAATCAGCTAAGAACTGATGCCATCCATAGAATATCTAGGGCATCATCATTTGGTCAAGAAGGGCCACTGGGGCCAAAGGCCACCTTCATGCATGCCATCCTAGCATTATTTAATAATGCATGCACTCTTTAAGTCTCCATCCGCATGCATGCAAGTCAACGACAAATTAGAAGATAAAGTGACCTAATTAGGTCAAAGATTAGGTTTTGCGCAGTTGAACTTTATAAATAGAGGATAAAGCGAAAGGAGACTTCATTTTTTGGATTATGATTATTTTGGGAGCTCTTGGATAGCAGCACAGTGTGCAGCACAACAGTTGGGGTTGGAGACAGAGTCTTCAACTAACAGGATTTCGGTAGTGAAACGTCTGTCCTAGTCTTATTTTGGGTAAGCCATACAGGTTCACCACTTGGTCTTCATGCATTCATCAGTTATCTAGTATATGGTATAGATCGTTGCAGGGACACGTGTGCAGCCGTAAGAGGGGGTTTTTAGCCAGAAAGCCCTAATTAGCTGCTGGGCCTTCAAATCTCAGTTTCCTTCCAAAACTTAGGCACCATTCTCATCATCAGAGTCATACTCTGGTACTCAGTGAGTTTCAGATCCATCAGTGCTCATCCGAAGCAGTTATCAGCCGTTTCGAGGTTCCAAGGGGTGAGTAGCTGCCTCTCTGAAGTGATTCGCTACCCTACCTAGAGATCTCAGAACCTTCGCATGCTCCGAGCATTCTCTCCGACACTGATCCGCTATCAGTCCTGCAAATTCTCAGTCCGATCGGACACCTCCTTCCTTGAGGGTGTCACACTTTCCTACTTGGGCGTCTTGCTGCTGGGGGGATTCACCTGAAGCAGAGGAGCTCAGATCCTCTCCGATCCAGCTTGCAGTACTGGCAGACTTTCTCTGGAGTAGTTCATATCGGCTTATCAGTGGTAAGTGTTCATTCTATCTTGCAAACCCTAACCCTAATTTTTCCTATAAAATAGGGATTTTTGCATGGCAGTTTGCATGCCCAGTTGTATCAACATAATTGTTTAGAAATAGAAAATATCGGTATTTGGGATATTACAGTGGTATCAGAGCTATTTTCTTGGCCAGCTGTGGGCTTAAGAGATGAAAAGTAGATGAATACAGAAGGAGATCCTTTTGTAACCTATAGGAGGAGGAAGAGTAGATACACAGAAGAATTTGAAGATATCCAACAAGAAGATACCAATTCAGACATGGAACAGACAGGTATACATTCGGATAGGGGAAAAGGAATGGGAGAAGAGGAGGATCGGATGGATTTTCGCAGCTTGGTCTCTGCATTGCAAGACTTAGCCAAAGGACAAAAGGAAGTCCTCAATGCAATCAACAGACTGTCAATGAAACCGGAACCAGGTATCAACAGTACACCTCCCTCACCGGTAGAGTGGGGATCTTCAAGTAGCAGTGGAAAGATGGTGTACACCAACGTCCAGAACACTCCGCACATATACAGCAGACCTACTATCAGGCCTACCAGGCCTCACTTCTTGGCAGATACAGTAGGGGGCCCGGTCATGCAGGTAGAACCCAGCGATCCTTTTGGGGCTTATTTGCAGGAGTACAGAGACTTAGGGGATGAGTTTCATGCTGCCATGTCTTTCTCATACTTCTGCAACATGGAGAGTAGGAACAGGCCCAAGAATTTCAACAAGGGTTTGAATCACAACTATGAGCTGCAGAAGACCTTGGGCAAGTTAACCATCCCAAACTTTGATGGGACTCGCGAGGATCAACGAGAACATGGGTCCAAAAGTTGGATACCTATTTCCAACGCAACCCCATGACAGAGACAGATGCCATTAAGTTGGCTACACTTCACCTGGATGGAGAATCTCATGAATGGTGGTACCATGGATTGGTGACATTGGGTCACAACACCATACATTATTACGGTGAGTTCACTCAGAAACTCATGGAGAGGTTTGACAGGAAAGATCCAGAGATCCATTTCAGGGAGTTAGCTCAACTCAAGCAGACTGGTAGTGCCGAATCTTTCATTTCAGAATTTCAGAGGCTAGTTGTTATGGTAACAGATGTGTCAGAGAACAGATTGACTATGTTATTCACTGAGGCCCTCATAGAGCCACTACGGGGATGGGTGAAAGCCTACAAACCCCTCACTCTGCAGGATGCTATTAGCCGGGCAGGGGATCTTCAGGATTCAGTCTCTAAAAACAAATTCCCTCTGAAAACCAATTTTCCTGTTAAGGACAAGGACATGAGACCTTTCCAGTAGGATGTGCCCAAGAAAACCTGGTTAGATGAGGACACCAGGAAAGATTAATTGAGAAGGAAGAAGCTGTGCTTCACCTGCCAGGAACCATGGGTACCAGGACACAGGTGCGCAGGGAAGGCGAAGGCACACTACATTGAGGTGTATTCAGACAGTGATGAGGATGACGATGAGTAGGAGGCCACATAAGAGGAATCACACCAGGGTGATACACCAGAGGGATTCATTGCTACATTGTCTGGAGTACCGAGATTCCATACTTTTAGGGTCAGGGGAGTAGTGCAGGGTCACAGAGCAGGAGTACTGATTGATGGGGGAACCACCCAAAATTTCATTGACTCCGCTTGGGTAGCCAAGAGAGGTATTCAGACCGAGAAGTTCGAGGGATTCACGGTAGCAGTAGTCGGGAACTCCAGCATGGAGTGCAACTACTGGATCCCAAAACTGAATGTTGCCTTAGGTAACTATCAGATGACAGACTCTTTCTATGTAGTCGATGTAGTGGATACTCATGTGGTATTGGGTGTTCAGTGGATTTACTCTATAGGGAAATACACTACAGACTATAGGGCAATGGAAATGGAGTTCCAGGGGCTAGACGACAAATGGGTAGTTTTGAGGGGCATGAACACTTATCCCCCAAAACTGGTCTCGTCACATAGAATGGAGGCAGTACTCCGACAGGATGATATAGAATGGGCTGCAGAATGTTTTGTCACCTTTAGGAAACCCCCAGAGACCAGCTCACAACACCCTAGTGACATTCAAGCCTTGCTACAAAAACACGAAAAGGTTTTTCAAGACCTTCCATCAGACAGACCACCAGACCGGGGTTTTGAACACATCATCGAGCTAGAGGAGGGAACACAAGCAGTCATCACCACTCCTTACAGGCATCCCAAGAGGTACAAGGATGAGATTGAGAAAACCATCAAAGAATTACTGGAGCTTGGTTATATACGACCCAATTCTAGCCCCTTTGCATCTTCAGTAGTTCTAGTTAAGAAGAAGGATGGTACTCTGTGTATGTGCATCAATTATCGAGCACTTAACAAAAAGACCATCAAGAACAGGTATCCCATTCCCAGAATTGACAAACTCATGGATGAGCTTCGGGGAGCTCAATACTTCTCCAAGATCGATCTTCACTCGAGGTACCATCAGATCAGGGTAAGGGACCAGGACATCTCCAAAACAACTTTCGACTATCATTATGGTCACTATGAGTTTCTGGTCATGCCGTTCGGATTGACCAATGCTGCGGCCACTTTTCAGTCATGCATGAACCATACCTTCCGAGCATAGCTACGTAAATTTTTGCTAGTATTCTTTGATGACATCCTGATTTACATCAAAACCTGGGAGGAACATCTGAAACACCTGGATGAAACATTGAGTATTTTAGAAGAGCATTCACTATATGCAAAAATGTCCAAGTGTGAGTTTGGCATGAAATAAATGTTGTACTTAGGACACGTAATTAATGCAGAAGGAGTACAAGTTGACATGGAGAAAATTAGGTCTATCAGAGATTGGCCTACACCAAAAACAGTTACAGAGTTGAGAGGGTTCCTAGGACTGTGTACTTATTACCGGCAGTACGTTAAGGGATTCTCCCAATTTGCAGCACCCCTCACAGATCTCACCAAGAAAGGAGCATTCACTTGGACAGACTTAGCACAGAAAACTTTCGAGGAGATGAAGGTTATTATGAGTTCTTGTCCAGCTCTGGCATTACCAGATTTCTCACAACCTTTTGTGGTAGAATGTGATGCCTCAGGGGAAGGGTTAGGAGCAGTGTTGATGCAGAATCATCACCCTATTGCATTTGAGAGCCGTAAACTGAAGAACTACGAGCGCCATTACTCCATATATGACAAGGAGATGCTGGCCATCTTGCATGCTCTCACAAAATTCAAACAGTACCTGGTGGGCAGTAAGTTCAAAATCAAAACCGATCATAACAGCCTCAAGTATTTCTTGGAACAGAAGGAACTGAATGAGCGACAGCAGAAATGGGTCAGCAAGGTACAAGCCTATGATTTCGAGATCGAGTATGTGAAAGGTAAGAATAATGTAGTAGCTGATGCATTATCCAGGCATCCAGCCCCATTATCTCTCAGTAGTATATCCACGGATTGGAGGGTACTTCTCTTAGTGGAATACTCCAAAAATAAATTCGCTTGCGAATTATTGGACGGGCAAATTCAGGATGACAGGTACAGGATTGTGGATGACATCATCTATTACAAGGACAGAATATACCTCGTTCCAGAATCCACATTGAGGAAAAAGATCATTCAGGCAGCCCACGATTCTCCTTTATCAGGGCATCAAGGTTTCTTAAAGACCTACAGGCAGATCAGAGAGAGGTTCTCATGGAAGGGCCTCAAGGGGGAGATTATGCAACATGTCCGGGAATGTAGCATATGTCAACAGATCAAGATTGAGAACACCCATCCCGCAGGGTTACTCCAGCCACTACCGATTCCAGAACAGAAGTGGGAGAGAATCTCCATGGACTTCATTATAGGCTTGCCCAAGGTCCAAGGGCGAGATTGTTTATATGTAGTAGTTGACAGACTGACCAAGTTTCCCTATTTCTTCTCGATACCATCAGACTACTCGGCAGCTCAAGTAGCGGAGTTATTTTTCAGGGAGGTTTTCAGGTTACACAGGTTTCCTAAGACCATTGTCAGTGATCGAGATAGTAGGTTCACGGGTGCCTTCTGGTAGGAACTGTTCAGATTAGTGGGGACCGAACTGGCTACTAGTACGAGTTATCACCCCCAGAGTGACGGGAAAACAGAAATAGTCAACAAATGGATTGAAGGGTATCTAAGGAATTATGTAGCAGGGCAACAGCGGACCTGGATCAAATGGCTACACCTAGGGGAGTATTGCTACAACACTACTTATCACATGTCTATTAGGATGACTCCTTTTAAGGCATTATATGGATACAAGGCCTTGGACTATGCATATTTGGCATTCGGAGACAGTAGGGCTCCTAAGGCTAAGGATTGGATACAGGACAGTCAGGACATCCTGAAAATACTGAAGGAGAATTTACAAACAGCCTAGAATCAACAGAAGATGTATGCTGACAAACACAGGATTGAACGGAGCTTCGAGGTAGGGGATTTAGTATACTTAAGGCTCCAGCCTTACAGACAGTCCTCGCTTAAGAAGAAAGGAGCAAAGAAGTTGAAACCCCGCTTCTATGGACCCTACAAAATAATCCGGAAAGTGGGAGAGGTGGCATATGAACTAGAACTTCCTCAGGAAAGCAAAATTCACAACGTGTTCCATGTATCTAGCCTGAAGAAGACCCTTGGGAAACACATTGCTCCATCCACCGAATTGCCTCCTTTAGATGATGAAGGACTGCTGATACTGATTCCCGAACGGATCATTCAGACTAGAGAGAGGAAGCTCAGGAACAGGGTAATCCGGGAATACTTAGTTCAATGGAAGGAACTACTGCCAGAAGATGCCACCTAGGAAGGTGAACAGGTATTGCAGCATACCAATTTGAAGTTGCTTGAGGACAAGCAATCTCGAGCGGGGAGGACTGTAATGTCCTCTTCCAATTAGGCCTTAAGGCCCCAAAACCGCTAACCTATGTGATTCTTGTGGGTTCGAGCGGTTACTGACAGCTAGGGAATCAACTAAGAACTGATGCCATCCATAGAAGATCTAGGGCATCATCATTAGGTCAAGAAGGGCCATCGGTGCCAAAGGCCACCTTCGTGCATGCCATCCTAGCATTATTTAATAATGCATGCACTCTTTAAGTCTCCACCCGCATGCATGCAAGTCAACGACAAATTAGAAGATAAAGTGACCTAATTAGGTCAAAGATTAGGTTTTGCGCAGTTGAACTTTATAAATAGAGGATAAAGTGAAAGGAGACTTCATTTTTTGGATTATGATTATTTTGGGAGCCCTTGGATAGCAGCACAGCAGTTGGGGTTGGAGACGGAGTCTTCAGCTAACAGGATTTCGGCAGTGAAACATCTCTCCTAGTCTTATTCCGGGTAAGCCATACAGGTTCACCACTTGTTCTTCATTCATTCATCAGTTATCTAGTATATGGTATAGATCGTTGTAGGGACACGTGTGCAGACATAAGAGGGGGTTTCCAGCCAGAAAGCCCTAATTAGATGCTGGACCTTCAGATCTCGGTTTCCTTTTGAAATTCAGGCACCATTCTCATCATCAGCTTCATACTCCGGTACCCAGTGAGTTTCAGATCCATCAGTGCTCATCCGAAGCAGTTATCAGCCGTTTTGGGGTTCCAAGGGGTGAGTAGTTGCCTCTCTGAAGTGATTCGCTACCCTACCTAGAGATCTCAGAACCTTCGCATGCTCCGGGCATTCTCTCCGACACTGATCCGCTATCAGTCCTGCAAATTCTCAGTCCGATCAGACACCTCCTTCCTTGAGGGTGTCACACTTTCCTACTTGGGCGTCTTGCTGTTGGGGGGATTCACCTGAAGCAGAGGAGCTCAGATCCTCTCTGATCCAGCTTGTAGTATTGGCAGACTTTCTCTGGAGTAGTTCAGACCGGCTTATTAGTGGTAAGTGTTCATTCTATCTCGCAAACTCTAACCCTAATTTTTCCTATAAAATAGGGATTTTTGCATGGCAGTTTGCATGCCCAGTTTTATCAGCATAATTGTTTAGAAATATAAAATATCGGGATTTGGGATATTACACATGGCTTGGTATGCCAAGATGGACAAATTTATGCTTTCACTTGGATTTGAAAGATGCAAGTATGATCTTAATGTTTATTTGCAGCATGTTGGTGATGTATTGCAGGTCATAGTACTCTGTGTTGACATTTTGATTACAGGTAGCTGCACCAAAGCAATTGGGTCAATCAAAGCATCCTTGCATAGTGAATTTTCAATGACCGATCTTGGCTTGTTGAAACAATTTCTTGGTTTGGAAATTGTTCAATCTGAAACAGGGATCAAGGTCAGCCAACAAAAGTATGTTGCAAACCTATTAATGAAGTTTAAAATGGTTGAATGTAAGACAACCAAGTGCCCATTCCTTTCTGGTATCAAACTAGGTGAAGTTGGTGACTCTATACCAATATCTACAAGGCTTTCCACTGATTGAAGGAATAAATCAATGAGGTTAATCAAATTTGTGATATTTGACTCATGTATAGGATAAAAACTCTTCTCTCTAGAATTAAGGGAAGTTATTTTTGTTGCAAATGTATATGGTCCTTATGAGGATAGGGTCAAAGTTTGGGAAACATTGACGGCATAATATATTTTGAGAAGCAAGTTCATAGTAGAAGGGGTTATAAGTTTTACTATCAAAATGGCATTGATTTGGGTGAGTGCAACCAAATAAGACCGCATGTGAAATTTCTTCCTGAATAAGGTTGAGGAGGCTGGTCTACTGGAAATGGACCCTATCAAAATCAGTTCATGCTTGGATGAACATGAGAGTGGGAGATTTAAGGGTGGAAAAGAACGTATATATATCCCTAGATTCCCAATCCATTTTTATTGATCATGACAATTTTTAATCATGAATGGAGGATGGTGAGGATTCAAATCATCTACCGATACTTTTCCTGAGATTGATAGAGTGGATGAACCTCCAAGTCCTTTTAAATTCAGTTATACCTAGTTAGAGGATGACGACTTCATAAAATTGATCAAATATGAATGGGAAATTTATTATGTTGAATTAAGTGATTCAACTAGTGAGGATTCAAATCATCTACCGATACTTTTCCTGAGATTGATAGAGTGGATGAACCTCCAAGTCCTTTTAAATTCAATTATACCTAGTTAGAGGATGACGACTTCATAAAATTGATCAAATATGAATGGGAAATTTATTATGTTGAATTAAGTGACTCAACTACCCTCTAATTTTTTGCAAACCTTAAGTCAGTTAAGAAAGCCTTATCATATTGGAAATAAGATAAATGAAGGAAATATGAGCAACAATAATCACAATTTAAAATCAAATAGTTGAGGTATATGCTCATAACACAAAAGGTTTTAATGATGAACTTACAAAATCAAGTTTAAGGTCCCTACAATAATCCAAAAGGAAATTGTTAGTAGAGAAGGAATCTCTTTGGAGGATAAAGAGTAGGTTTTTGTGGCTAGTCAAGGGAGATAAAAACACAAAGTATTTCCATAATTATGTTGATCTCTCTCTCTCTCACACACACACAACTATTTGGGAAATACATAGAGAGGATGATCCAAGGCTATAAATTTCAAGGATATGTTTGACTTTCAACGATACACTTTGAAGGTGTTTTAAAGGAAGAAAAATGAGTCAATATAGAAGCTTTAAAGATGACCACATTATTTCCTAGTTTTGTGAATGAAGAAGCAATGAGAGCCTAATGGAGGAAATATCTATAAAGAAATTGAAAATGGTTATGGATTCATTTCAAAGGGACTAAAGTCCTGGGAGAGATGGCTAGAGTATGGAATTCTTCTTGGGACTCTATAATTTTATTAAAGAAACTTTGCTAAAGGTAGTGGAGGAACTAAGACATACATGGAATAGTTTGTGAGCATTTAATACAATTTTCCTTGATTTAATCCTAAAGAAGGATCATACATTGTTTTTTTTGATGAATTTAGATCCATTTATTTATGTAACTATATATGCAAGATAACAATTAAATTTATAGCTTTTAAGGTTAAAAATGTAGATTTGAAACCATTTCTCATGAAGAGTTTAGTTTCCTTCATGGAAGGAAAATCCATAATACCATTTGGGTTGCAAAAGAAGGATTGCATTATATAAAAATGAGGAAGTTATAATTATGGTATTGAGAACAGATATTTCCAAGGGATTTGATGGATCCAATTAGATGTACTTGAATATATAATGTTGATTCACGTAGGTTTGTATGTCCCAATGGTTAACTAGAAGATAGGGTGTATGGTCTCATTATCCTTTGTAGTATTCAACAAAGCTAAAATTATGGACTTTGCAAACCCTTAAAAGAGATAAGGGAGGGATCCACATTTCTTTTTATGTTCATTGTTGAAGGCCTTAGCATGGAAATAGTGGAGGCCATAAAATTTTTGTGATTTAATAAATTTCTTTCCATGGTAGAGACACTAACCTTGGTGAAGTTTATGTTATAATAAATTCCAATATACATGCACTTCTTGGCCCATATCTCGAAAGGAACACCACTACTACTTTTGGTTAAAATCATTAACATTGTTTCTACTGTTTTCTTGTCACAAAAGTGACATAATATAGAAAATCAAAGCATCAAAGTTTTTTATTCGCAAATCCATCGAATGTTTTTTCATCGAAAATATGATCAATTTTATGACATTGTTTCCTATTCTTTACTGTCACAAAAGTGAAGGTAATATTTTCATGGGCCATGTTTGCATCCATTTCATGCTCGCTCTTTATGTCATAATGTCGACATTGTTTCTAACTATTTTTGTCACAACAACAATGCTAATATTTTCCACATGTCATGTTTCCATCCATTTCATGCTCTCTATTTTCCTTGTTATGTTGATGTTGTTTCTAATTTTTTGTTGTCACTAAAGCAATGATAGTATTTTCCACATGTCACCTTTGCATCCATTTCATGCTCTCTCTTTAGGTAAAAATGTCGACGTTGTATTCGACATCTCATTATCACAAAACTAACAAAAGGTGTTCGAAGATCAACATGAAATATATTTTAAAAACTAAAAGGTCAAGCAATTCTCTCCTCTATGTTCTTTTTATTTTGAAGTTCAAGGATCAAATAAATGAAGTTACATAACATATTACAACTCACTCATCCTCGTACTTTAGTGACATTCTATTTATATAATATTTGAATATACTTTACCGACATTATATCTATCATTTAAAATTAATGCATACAAAATTACAAAACAAAAATATTATAACTCTCTCGTCCTCATCCTTTATTGGCATTATGTCTATCTAATATTCTAATATACTTTACTATCATTATTCCACATAGCTAATCAATACACTATAAAATTATAAAAACTAACTAATTATCATAAAACATATAATATTAATGCATAAAAAAGGAGTTGTCTAACTAGGGGACGATTTTGACTATTCGGTTGATTTTCAGTCGGAATTCGGTGAATTGAACTCACAAAATCTTATAATTTTTGTTGTTTGTTGGGCGATTTTAAGTGCAAAAATGAAATCACATGACACAAAAACCCCTAGACACCCACACTCTATAAGATCTAGCAATACTTTTGTAAGTTTTGAAAATTCCATGAAGATTCATAACCAAAAACAAATAAAAAACAACTGAAAATATGAAAAAAATCATCCCCTAATTAAACAACTCACATAAAAAAATACACAACAAAATTATTATAACTCACATATCTTCATAGTTTATACATTACTTCTATTATTCTACACACCCAATCAATACAATAGAAATATAATATTAATATATAAAAAAATTGCATATATATATATATATAAAATATAAAATATAAAATATAAAATATAAGACATTTCAATATTTAAAATACCCCACAATAAAATAATATATGATTATTAACCCTATTTGCATAAAGATAAAGTTAGGCTCATATGAATCTAAGATAAAATTGATCGTTAATTTTTTTGTTTCCCACATAATGTCTCATTCTATATACAATCATTTCCTATGGAGTTTTCTAATTTCCCACATAATGTTTCATTCACGATACCATCATTTCCTAACTTTAAAAGGACTCGTAAGTGGTATGTTCATTTTTTCTTGATTATTGTGTTTTGTGGTATGCTCATCTTTTGTTGATTAAGGCTACCCACAATTGGAATGCAATACATGTTTCGTGCCACATCCAAGTTGATTGGAACATGCATTTATTTTTAAAAAAGTGTTAAAATGATATGGTCTCGCAAAATTTGAAATTTTTGTTTAATAGTTAATATAAATAGAAGTAGAATGTTAATTAGCTAGTGGATTAATGGACATTGTAGTTTGACCAATTTGTTGGACATTGTAGTTTGACCAATTTGTTCTTCCTATTGTCTCCTAACATCCTCATTTATAAGCTCAACACCTTAAACAAAAAAAATTATACCAAATTCAAACTAAATTACGATAGCCATCATATGTTCAATTTTACTTTTATAATACCATCATGGAGTTAATCTCCATTATCAACCTCATTATCGCCAATGTTTTCCTGCATAAAACAAATGAAGGCATTAATTTATAGGCAATAACCAATTATGAAATAGTTTTATAAATAACAAACATTATAATTTGACAATTTTAATTGGAGTTGTCTAACTAGGGAACTTTTTTGACTTTTAGGATGTTTTTTGCTGGAAGCCGATGAATTTAATCCACAAAAATCTGTAATTTCTGTTGTTTGTTGGGTGATTTAAATCTCAGAAATGAAATCAGGTGACAGGAAAACCCCCAACACCCACACTTTGTAAGATCTAGTAGTGTTTTGGGGGCATTTTGAAAATTCCGTGAAAATTCATGACAAAAAACTGATAAAAACCAGACGAAAACAGAGGTAAAAAATTCCCCTGTTTGGACAACTCGATTTTAATTACCTTAACATTCGGCTTGAGACTTTATGATTGCACCATATGTTCCCTTTGTTCAACCACAACTTTAAAATAAGGTTTGAGCCCAAGCTTTAATCCTTCTTCAAAGGATAGATAATTATACTTATCCCCTTGCATTGCATAACATTATAAATTTTAATTATCGAGTGGATTTAATTATAAAACTTGAAAGATCTTTTCAATGATGAAATAATGAATTAATAATTATTTAGCACTTAAAATTCTTGCTTTAAATTTGATGTAACCATCCTAACCAAGTTTGTGTTGCCCATGTTTCTCTAATTTCATCCAAGTGGCCTTTGAGGTATCTTTGATCCTACCAAAAGTATCAACTAGGTTAGACCTCCCAAATGTTTCAACTTGTCGGGTAATAGATCCTGTTCACTTTTATTTGTCTTAACAAGGTTCTAAAACTAACTAGAAATGCAAGACTAGCATGGATTCGGGGGTAAGAAAAAGTTAGAATGCACGCTAACATAAAAAATTCACTATCATTATTGAAAAATCATTTTTTTACCAACAATTGTTCATTTTAAGTTTTTTCTTGGAAATAGCCATATAGTTTGACTATTTCTTGGAGCAAAAACACATAAAAATGGACCAACACATTTCAAAATGCATATAAGCACATGTTGCATTTCAAGTAATATGTCCTAAAGATTTACATGCTACAAATATAACTGATATATTATGGTTTAGAAATGCAACATTTCTATGTTGTTTTGCACTTTTGCAGTTAGAAATGGATGGAAATAACTGGAATTTATCTTGTTCTTGGAAAACACATCTTACTAAAAAAGGGGCAATAAAGGACATTTTCATGTGCTTGATTTTAATAACATGACCAAACATGAACTATTATCTATTTTGAGATTTTTGATAAAAAAAATAGATTTGACAGCTCAAACTGTCTCCCTGATCACTTCCTTTGCATATGCTCCTCTAAGAAGGATATAACTAGCAATAGCCAATTGGTTCATAGTCAGAAGTTGACTATACCCTATCACAACATTAAGCAGATATATAACCAATGTAGATCCATCTAACTCTAGATCTATTAAACATAAAGAGATCAAAAGGAAATTGTGATGCAAATCTCTCCTTGATTAGTAAATCCATTGTGTGTGTGTATTAATTAATGCTTGGTATTCTTTTCTTAGTTTTATTTACATTACAATAACTTATTTTTTATTTTAAAGCACATATATTACAAATCTCATTTCACCATCGACCAACAATGCTTAGTTGAGTTCTTCAGAGTTCTAGTGGTTTGGATCAGGAAGAGAGAGAGATAATTTTTCTTAAATTCTCTAAAAATTATAGGTCATATGTAATTTTTTTTTAAATATTGAATATAAAAAATAGCAAATGAAAATATGTGTATTGTTATTATTAATGGTTATAGTAAAAAAGATAAAATAGTTATGTCAACAAAAAATAAATCGTGATGGTGAGCATTAAGTGACAATGCAAATATATGAAACAGTTATGGATTTAAGTCGAAGTTGTTGTATTGAGTTTATAAATAGGGTTCTTTGTGTGCTTGATTGATCGAGGGAAATGTGCAAATTTCCCATAGTATAGACTTTACTCTAACAACATCCTTTCATCTAGTTCCGCCTCTAGTGATCATGCATGCTTAGATGCAATGTGTTCAATGTTATTTCCGCAATTAGCTATTGAATGTGTCACATCTCCATCTATCTATTTAACTAAAGGAGGGGGTAATTATGAATTACAGGTTTCCAAAATATCCCCCCATGCACCATAATATGAATTCATAACTAAGAAATGCATGAATAAATTTGTGAATGTAAAACATTTGAATTTAAAACTCTATTCACACATACAACACACATATACAAGCATAATTATCACAGACATAAAATAAAATCATTTCACATTCAAATACAAAGATAATATTTATCTTTAAACAAAGGAGATCCAAGCAACTAGTTGTGTAAGAGTGATTTTCTACCCAATTGTAGGTATCAACTACATATACCACCCCCAAGCTGGGCTATGAGGCCATCGGGGAAAAGGAAACACCTATAGGCTTCTCTCTCTCATCCCACAACCCATTTTCTCTCATGCTTAGGAAAACTTTCCACCTCTAAGAATTTACAAGGATCTCACTCAATCATACCAGCCACGGCACTCTTCTCTCCTACCCCACACAACAAAAGGAAGTCACTTCCATTCACTGCTCCACAGTTTCCTTGGGAAATACAACCCTCGTCATTCTTACTAGTGTGTTTATAAAGAGTCCAATCTAATATATTTTGTTGGAGAACCTCATGTAGAATTAATTCATGGTTTCTCAATCATTTAGGAGCAACAAAATTCAATAGGTAAAGGTTCTTATATTTCCCAACCTTTATGCTAACCTGTAACCATATCTTTTCTCCCAAATATGCAGTGTTTCCTTCACAATTTCAAATGTATAGTTATAAAACAATCTGGTAATGGAAATGGAAATGGAATGAATAACAAAAGAAAATCACTTCCTGTAATGTAAAAATATGTTGTAAAATCTCCATTAGAAAAAAAAATGGATGACAAACTCCAAAGGAGATTAGAATGGTGAAGAAATAAATGACATAAATTTGATTATAGAAGAGAGGACTCTTACAACAACCATAGAAGTATATCCATCCCATGCTTCCATAATTTCATGAAAATAATTTCTCAGCCAACCTCACACATGAATTCAATGATTGGGTTTAGCAGTCAAAATGAAGTAATTGGCGCATTTAAAGAACATGGCAACAAATGGATGATTTCTAAGGTTGAAACTTTGCAATAGAAGATTTTATCTCTTAAACTCCCCTTTGTTTTGAAACTTGTTTGGAAGCAACTTGAGATGCAACTTCTATCACCTTGCCTCCTCACGTCTCTTCTTCTGATAGTGGGAACATGTAGACTTCTCTTTGAATTCCTTTACCATAGCTTCCCTTTTATCATCTTTCTTTGATTGCTTCTCAAATATAGGAGTATCTTCAGACACATTCTCCAAACCATATTTTCCTTTGCTAGATTCAAGATGAGTATCTTGTACTGACACTTCGTCAATATTAGTAGGATTATACATCAATATAGTATGGTGAATATAAGAATGAAAACAACCAATGTAGTTAAGAAGAGTTCCACGAGTGTGTAATGGAATCTCCAATGCTAAATCCTTCTTCTTAAATTATTAAGTATAAGCTTGAACATTTTCCCTTTTAATTGCCTTAAATATAACCATTCAATCATATATGTTTTAGTATATGCCAAAGGATATAATTTTTTCTTAATGTAGAAATAAATAAACCCAAGAAGAAATGATTTTACCATGTTGTACTAGATCTTATTGAGTTTCACTTTCTCCTTTGATCTTTTGCATCTTGCAGTAAACTTCTCTCTATTTGACCTAGTTGTCCAAATTCTATGCATTCAATTCTCTATCATAAATAGGAAAATCAAACTTAACATCAAATTTTAATAAAGGCATATCATGAGAATGAGAAGGATTTATAGAATGCTTATTCTTGGAAGAATGTTCACTTGCACCATTAGTATATGATGATGATGATGATGGTGAAGAAGTTCCTGAAGATCCTACACCTTCACCTCCTCTTTTAGCATGTACTGAGGATTCACCTTCTCTGACGATTTCAATACTTTGTTACAAATCTTCCACTATTTCCTTCATCTCATGGAATGTAGCCATAACTTCCTCGAGGTTCATCAGAGGTCTCTTTCTATCATTTCATGTGGATTCCATCTCATGTTTATGAAATTCCCTTTTTATTTCCGGAGTGAAACTTGCAAGATTACCTTCACCTCGGTTGATTTTAGCTCTTGTAAGCATCCACCTATCAAACATGCTCTAATACTACTTGATTTGAAAATATTAAGTTTCCAATTCAACCATTAGTCCTTCATTGATAACAAATATTTTTTAGTTAACAAGTTCTTTAAATTGATAATGCACTTCACAATGTTATGTAATTAGCTTCACTTAACCAAACACTCATGCTTATGAATATTAACTTTCATAATCCATTCATCATACGTAAAATATAAACAAGAGAACAAAGAGAACAAATCCAACAAAATCACCCAAAAACTTGATAACGGAGTTCACCAAACACCTTGCTAAATATTTGGGTCCACTCCCAACAGTGAGACCACTCTTCAGTAATCACAAAAATACTATAAAAAAAGAACTAATCTTACAAAGAAAGTGTTGAATTCTCCCTTAGATATGCAACTCAGAGACAAAAACATAAATTGCCACTGATTCTACAGGAAATTCTGATACTTTAGAGTATAGATTATGTTATACTTCGCTCGACAACAAAGGATTTGAATATCGTATTTAGACCTTCAACTTGAACTTAGAAACAGAGGTCACAGTTGCACTCATCTCGCAATTCTGAGTTTTTTAAGTGTAAACATGACCAAGTTCTGGTTTGGCACTAGGACACCCCTCTTGGCACAGATTCCAATGGTGTGCTCTATACTGTTAGTTCGTACCTCAATATGCATTCCCATTGTTATAGATTATTTTATCACACTTGGTAGATCATGTTTTATTGGCCTTCCTTGTCCCTATGCAAACTCTTTGGACCCCCTTTTCCCAATATAAACTTTGATGCTCCAAAAAATCCCTTTAAAAAGTCTTATTTATTGGTATATGTGGGTCACCAGCCTACAAACTGCATGTACATGCATCTTGCTCCACTATGACCCGCGTACAACGAGAAATGTGCTCAAAAATAAAATATTTGGAGTTTTCTTCATCAAGTCATGAATAACTTGACTATTGGCCTTCCACATGCTTGGAAACGATCTGACTCGACCGTTCATTTCCTATTGAAGGGATATATATTGAGCTACTTGGATACATTAAAGGAGGAGAACTTATGAGAGCAAATAAACTATAGTGGATTTGTGCCCCATTCTTACATACTTGAGGCTGAATCCCTTTGTCGTTTGAGCGGCCATTGAGGCTCTTCCTAAGCTTGTCATTGTCTTGTAAGATTGCCATTGATATGGAGGATTGAAGTGGTGGAGGCCCAGGTGGAGGAATCTGTTTCTCGGTTCGATGAGGTGCCGACAGATTTTGCCACTTATATCTATGTTTATTATTAGAAATATCCATTTCTCGTCCATTATATGTGTAACTATGAATATTCTTTATCCATGGATGTAGCTGCTTTGATTGTATATATATTTCGTTGTTGTTGAGAATGGAATGTAGGTGCAAGTGTGGTTGAAATCTCAATGGTGATCTACTACGAACGTCTAGAACAAGGTACACTTCTCATCCCTTAGTGTTAGACTTGTTTATATTTTTAGCATATTGGAAATGAATTGATTTCTGGTGTCATACTGTCTGTTGTGGTCCACACCAAGCCATAGCAAGTTTTCTCTGTAACAGAATTGGTGACTTTCCTTTTTGTCGGGGTTTCGGTGCATGATGTACTTCATTTTCTCTCTGCTTCTCTGTGTTTCTGTTCGTGTTCGGGAGTATGTTATCCCATTGGTATTCATTTGAAGTAATTTGGGCGTTATCCTACTTTTTTACCACCTTTGTCTTGATGTACGCAGGTCATAGAGGTAACAGTCGCGTACACACGCGGGATGTAGTACTCAGAGTCACATATACACACAGGTTTTCTGTAAAAATTCATGTATATCACTCTTGATGAGTGAGATACTGATGTTTGAGAGATGTTGGGTGGGTTGTGAGTCTTCTTAGGTGCCTGTGATGTTTTTTTACTGCTTCTGTATTAACCAACGATTTCTTTTTCTTTGTTTTTAGTTAAAATTTGTTCTTGTCATTCTTCTCCTTTTTGTTTTGATATTAGAGGATTAGACCTTTTGTACTCAGTGTCTTTCTTGGCTTGTTTCTGATGCTTGTTGTAGGGTCTGGGAGTTATAGAGTCTTTTTGTTGCATCTTCATATCATTCTTAATTAAAACACAGAAATGTTTTTATTTTTGGCATGTTTTTGCATTATGCATTTGCATGGAAATCATGGTACTTGAATTAGGTTTTCTTAGATGAAATAGGGTTCAAGATTTCATATAGGAATGATTGCATTGTATTTTGAAGAGAAATTAATGCATTTCATGTAGTGGCATACCCCTTTTTCATATTCAATACAAATTGCACTTGGCATCATTTGTTAGGTGTGCATATTTATTTCACTGCTAAGTCATAACATCGTTAGTTACACATCCATTACCCTTGAGTAATCACAACCCTTAAATTAACGCTTAATTTAAAATTGATTACACATTTTTATTTGATAGAGGTGCATAAACAATATTAGGTTGTAGATTCTTGGAATACGGTGACGTGAGTAAAATTTTCCAAGACTATTAAACAAAACAATTAGGTGTTTGTCCATGTGAGAAGAGAAATCTTTGATATAATTAGTGTTCTCGGGAGGCTCCTCTTACATGAGAATTAAGCACGAGGAATCATATATGTTTGTGGTGGGGATAGCCCCTTTCCACTCTCTTTGCAGTGCCATAGATATTTCTAGGATCTTACTCGTATTTGGGGGATTTTGAGGTACAATGATTTTGAGCTTCGGGCTTTGTTACCTTGCCCATACAGTTGATCCCACCTGCGATTGTCCACCTGAGCATTGGTTATGTTGGGGTGACCTTAGTTTCCTTACCTAGGTATTGCAAGGGGTACTTGTATATGTTATTCTGTGAGTGTCTTAGCTAGGTAGGGGTCGGACAACACAGTCTCTATATGGGTTGAAGCTGAGGGCCACTATAATTGGTTACACACCTTAGTTTGTAGTGTGTGGGAGTCTCAAGTCTCTCCTAAGAAATACATACCTACTGCATTCGAGATATCACTTATCCTCCCTCATGGCTTGTTTGCATCTGAATTAGATTTGCTTAGGGGTGTGATCTTTATGAGCTAGATTTCTCTAGGGATCGTAATTAGTTGAGTGTTTTTAATTTTGTGGAGTCATCATGGATCGAGTTTGGTGCCCCACCAATCACAACATTTAGCAGGGATTTTTCCTTTTGGATCTCCTCCTCTTCCCTGAAATAGGATTAGAAACTCTAGGAGAGCTTATACACACTGTGATTCACACACTTCTCTCATTATGAGTACTACATATGAGACCCTGTAGGTCCCTCCCTCTCCATCCTCCAGAATAGGGAATGCGACCATTGTGAGACCTCAGATTCTGGTTGACACTGACCCTCACAGGGCTGGTGCTTCCTATAATTCATGACCCCAGCTGTTAGGTTTAGCACCTACTTATCGGAGGTATTTATTGGGAAGGTCAAGTAGTGAGACTCATCATGTTCCCTCTAGCACTAGTCCCTTTAGGTTTGGCATGCTAGACCTTACTAATAATTTTTCGTCATCTGTCGTTGATCCTGGTATAGATCCTAGTGTTTTTCCTGGGGGCACTTCCATCCCTTTCCATGCTGATAGATTTGGTAGTGGTCATATTGCACCTTCCACACCTTCTTTGGGAAGCTTTTCATACCCTTCATTCGGGCATAACACCGGTGTGTACTCTCACAAAGGTGATCCTAGACATGTGAACATTAGAGGCACGATGTACATTCCATCCTATGCTCCGTCATCCACCGCACCTGTTCCGTCAAATGCCTTTCTTATGACACATCCTCCTCATAACACGCACGGTCCTTCAAGATGGGGTGCTACCTCAAACCATGTTGTTCCCTCTTCGACTGGTTTTTTTGTGTCGAGAGGTTATGTGCCTCTTTATTTATCCGAGGTTCAACATGTTTGTCATTCCTATACTTATGGTTATGTAGCACCCCATTCTCAAGGTATACCAAACTATAATATCCCCGTGCATCCTTTTATGGGTCATGCAGGAGGAGGTTATTATACGACTGGCCAAGGCCATGGTCTTTACTCTAATAATCCTTATATGAACCAATCTTTTCAAGGAGCATGGAACGAAATGGAACAACCTAGGATCCCTTTCTTGGCTATGTTGAATTTTCCTGACATTTCAAAGTTAACCAACGATCCGGTATCTCACGATCTGATGTGGCCGGTTGTCCTTGTCAATATTCCTTCAGACATTCTGAAGTTTGAAGGTAAGAGTGGTGAGGAACCTGGAGAGCATGTGACTACTTTCCACTTGTGTTTCTCTTTGAACTCATTGAACCATGATTCTGTTCGTCTATGACTATTTCAACACACCCTTACAGGTCCTTCCGCCAAATGGTATATAGAGTTTACTGGGGCCACATATCGGACATTTGATAACCTAGCCACAACTTTTCTTAACCACTTTCAACTACCGGTACGTTATGATGCTGGTACCGAGATCTTGTCAACATTTCGTTAGGATAAAGCCACACACATATTTGACCATATTCAAGAGTGGTGTAGACGAAAGAGGTTGATTAAGGACAAAGTTCCACCTAATTTTTTGTTGGAATGGTTCCTCAAATATTTATTTCCTTATATTGTGAAGGATGTTTCGACATCTGGAGTTATGAACGAGGATAAGGTTATCTTTCAAGCTCAGTAGTTATAATTTATTTATGCTCAGTCTGGGCTCCTTTATGAGATTATCCCTAATGCACCATGGTAAAACTTTGAACCTAAGTTTAAACCTAGGACATATGTCGATGGTATTGTTGGCTCCGCGAGTACAAAGGTCGTATACCAGGTTACGAATCAAATGTGAAATTTGTATATTAATCAACCTATGACCAGACAAGCTATGGCTTCCTCTAATCCCACCCAATCGATGTATGTTCTCTAGGTACATTTGTTGGACCAGAAGGGTAACTAGTAGCCTGAACATAAGAGAAAGAAGGGAAGAAACAATAGAAGGGGTGTGAATAGGAGGGAGAACTCAAACGATGAAAAGAACCAATATTATGCCCGGGGGGACAAGAAGCCTAAATGAAAGGTTAAATTCCCTTGCAAGCTTTGTGGGGGAGACCATCTCACATACTTGTACCCCCGTATTGATGAGGCCTCGAATTTCATCTCACAGAGACCAACTGTGTTGAATGACCCTTTACCTCACAATCAAAATATGGATTCGGGGAACGTGGATGCCAAAAACAATTCTGGTGGGAATAAAAACCCATCGAATGCGGAAGGTGGCCATGGTTGTATCAACATGATGTCTGTCACTAATGTTGTGACTCGCAAAAAATATTGCGGTCCGTCGCAACCCAACTTGGGTAAAGAGCCTACACCTTCCGAGATACCTTTGCATATTGGCAAGCCTGAAGATATACCTCATATACCTAAGGGAGTCCTAAAGCACTCTTGACACGATCCTAATGCCCAAGCCACCCAACATTATTCTATTTTCGAGGACTTGGGTCAGACTCCCTATGCAATTTCAGCTCTTGAAGTCCTTCAAACTTGTCCTGCGTAGAGGAGAGCATTGTTGTCTACCCTTAAGATGGTTTACTCTAATCCTTCCACTACATTTATATTTGAAACCCATGATTTCCAGCCTCGCCTTCCTTACCATGTGGCTTTCTTAGTCCATTTGGAGTGTATGGATAACACAATCAAACACACAATTGATGATGAGGGTGATGCGGCCTCCATCATGCCTATGGCTTGTTGGAAAGGCATTGGATCACCCACGTTGTCGAAATCCATGACCATGTTGATGGCATTCAACAGACATTCTTTTTTAGCCACATGGTATTATTCCCTCTCTCCAAGTCTAGTTGGGACAAAAGACCGTGTCAGTTGAGGTTGAGGTGGTTGATGCACCCCTTGACTACAATATTTTACTAGGCTAAAATTGGATCTACGTTGTGAAAGCGACTGTGTCTTCCATTTTCTGTGTCATTTGCTTCCCTTTTGAGGATCGGATTATCACAATTGACCATATCATATAACTCCAGTTCAGTTGCATCATTGGGATTCACCATCCCATCTATTGACAATTCTCAGCCACCAACTGATAATGTTGGTGTTGGAATGTATCTGTCATTGATGTGATCCTTTAATATCGCAACACCAATCCTAGCTATTGGTTCCACCCTTGGTAGTGATTCGTCGTCATTGGGTCCAGTCCCATTTCACACTATGTATTTGGAAGACCCTTGGACTCTTCTTTCTCTAAGCACTTCGGATGAGGACCTTAGACCTACCAAGATGGAGATGTCGTTGTTTGTAGTGTAAGTTGTTTATCAAGCCGTTCTTGATCCTGTTGTAGACCATGGTCCTTCTTCTTCACGGATGGAAGAGGAGGATCTCTTTGCACTGCTTACTTGGGTGGTTGCGTTGTCACACTCACATGAGTTCCTCGATGATGTTTTTCCCTTGGACAAAGCGATTCTCAAGGCCATGAATGGTCTGGAATGGAATTGGGAGGAGTTGCACAATCACTCTTACTTCCTCCTGGAGCTCGAACAAATTGAGTGTGATAACTTTAGATCATCCCTTAACGAGAATGTTGGTTGTCCTGTGGTCCCATTAGGAACCCATGGTGTATATGCTGAAGGGAACATGGAGAAATTATCACCTACGATCCTTATAAACATTTCTCGAATTCCTGGAAAGATATAGAATGTTTACATTGGTGCATATTGTTCTCCTGATGAAATCAAGGCATACAATGAGATTTTTAAAGAATTATGTGATGTTTTCACTTGGTCGTATGATGAGATGTAATGAATACTCTAGCATTGTCGAACATGAGATAAAAACTTATCCTAATGCTAAGCTTGTTCGACAATGTTTATGAGTGATGAACCCATGTAAGGTGCATGCCATTAAGGCTGAGATAGAAAATTTACTCAAAGATGGATTTATATATTTGGTTCCCTTGACTGAATCGGTATCCAATCCCATTTTAGTAGACAAGAAGCAGGAAACTATCTGTGTGTGAACTGACTTTAGAGACTTGAATAAGGCCTGTCAGAAAGATAATTTCCCCATACCATTCATAGATCATATGTTGGATGAGTGTACTGGAAGCAAATTGTTCTCATTTATGGACAGTTTTTTAGGGTATAACCAAAGCCAAATTAAGCCCGAGGACCAACATAAGACTGCTTTCATTTGTCCTTGGGGTACATTTGTATATCGGAAGATGTCATTCGGCCTTAAAAATGTCAGAGCTACATTTCAGCGGGCTATGACCTTTTCTTTCCACGACCTAAAGCATATTATTGAAGTCTATCTATACGATGTAGCTGCTAACTCTCGTTTGAGAGTGGATCATCCAAACCATTTGCACTTGGTTTTCAAAAGATGTCGTCGTTATCAAATTCGGTTGAATCCTCAAAAGTGCATCTTTTGTGTGAGAGTGGGTCGGTTATTGGGGTTTATCATTTCTAAGGAAGGGATTAGGGTTGATCCTCTAAAGTTTGAGGCAACACTTCGGTTTTCTCCCCCACATACGATTATACATATTCAAAGTCTCCAAGGGATGGCTAACTTCTTACAGAGATTTGTCGTCCAAATTTGACCAAGGGTTTTATGCACCTTTTGAAGAAGGATACTCCATTCATATGAGATGAGTGAGCTCAGGAGTCCTTCAATGCACTTAATAAATCCTTGAAATCTGACCCCGTGATTAGTCCACCTGACTACAGCCATGAATTCCTATTATACATGGCTACATCTCAAGAGATGATTGGGATGGTTTTGGTTCAAGAAGACAACGAACTCCAATAGCATGTTATCTTCTATCTTAATCAGAATCTCTTTGATGTTGAACTTTGATATAGTCACATTGAGAAGCTATAATTAGTGACTGATCATATAGTACAACGGTTGAGACACTATACACTCCTTCTCCATACTACATTCGTAGCTCATATCAATCCATTTGAGTTTGTCTTGACAAGATGAATATAGGGGGAAATTATAACAAATGGATTGTTATTTTGCAAGAATTCGATCTTGAGTTTGTTTCATCAAAGTTGAATAAATCTCTAGTTTTTGCGGAGCTCATGTCGAATCTCCCTATTTTGGATGAAAACAAGATTCATGAAGATTCCTTTGTGGATGAGCATATCTTCCTTATCTCGACTGCATATCCTTGGTATGGTGATATCATCATATATTTACAGACTTTGAAGGTTACTCTTCACCTCTCACGAAATGAGGGTCTAAGTTTACAACATGATGCTAAGAACTACCTTATTACCGATGACACATTGTATCATTATGGGGTGGATTCCATTTTGCGTCGATGTTTGAATCATGATGAGGTTGAGATTATGTTGAATGATTTCCATGATGGGGCATGTGGTGGTCATTTATATGGGATTTCTATAGACCAAAAGAAAATGAGAGTGGGTTATTACTATTCGTTGATATTTAAATATTGTGTTAATGCGGTCAAGCGGTGCCACCCTTGCCAGGTGTTTGTACAGAATATGCACTCACATCCTGCCCCGTTACATCCTATTATCATTATCAGTCTATTCTCCAAGTGGGGGGTAGACTTTATGGATTGCAACCCAACTTCGGCTAGGAGGAACCATCACATTATACTGGGCGTGGACTATTTCACGAAATGGACAGAGGCTATTCCTAGTATTAAATACGATGATGAGACTGCCCCTCATTTCATTTTCAATAAGATCATCACTCGATTTGGTATCCCAAGAGATCTTTTCATTGACCATGGTAGGCACTTTCAAAATAAGATGATCGTCAAATTATCTTTGAAACTAGGATATAAGAAAGAGTATTGCTCTTCTTATTATCCTCAAGCAAATGGACAAGTTGAAGTTGTGAACAAATCCCTTAAGTCCATTCTACAAAAAATCATTAGACAAAGCAAGACCAATTGGCACATTATGCTTTACCCTACTTTACATGCATACCAAATCATAGTTAATACTACTAGCAGGTTTTCTCCATTTTAGTTAGCACATGGGGTGGATTCGATTTTACTGGTTGAATGTGAAATTCCCGCATTGAAACTAGCCATATAGCTCTTACCAGAGACTTCTGATTTGGAAGAATTTTTGGTCCACTTAGAGCACCTTGATAAGTAGCGTAGGGATACCGTAGTGTCTCTTGATATTAATAAGTGTCGTGTGAAGGCTCAATATGATAAGTTTTTCTGTCCCCATATATTTAATGAAGTTTACTTGGTCCTCCTATATGACCAAGCTAGTGAACCATTAGGGGTGAGTAAGTTAAACCCCATGTGGCATGGGCCTTACATAGTAAAACATGTCTTGGATAAGGGAGCCTGTGAGTTAGAGGATTACGAAGGGACAATCTTGGCGGAGCCTAGAAATGGACTCTATCTCAAAAAATACTATTCCTAATTCTCATATGATGTGGATATCTTGTATATTATTGTACAGTTTCATAGTTTACTTTTAACTCCCTTGTAGTGATTCGGTTTGTTGACATGCTTCCCCTTGTTGTGATAGATGTCAACGGAATATTTTGTATACATAGGATACACCGACGTTGCCAACTACCATACCCAAAACTTAGCTTCGACTGCTTGGGTCATTTGTACTCCTGAGAATCATGTGGTGTCTTCAAGAGGTATATGTCTCGGTCTATCATACAACAATGTGGCTAAATATAGTGTCGTGATTGAGTTACTATGTGTTAGAGCTTATTTTACCACACATGGTTGATCACATGTTTATGGCCTTCCCTGTCCCTCTACAGACTCTTTAGACTCCATGGATTAATATTATACTTTGATGTTTCCAAGTTCATCCCTCAAAACACATGTTTATTGTTGTACGCGACTTTTAATCCCATACTCCCATGTACACGTGACTTTTGACCTCAAACTCGCATACATCGGGATGAGTGCATAAATCCAAATATTTTTGGAGTTTTCCTTCATGTGTGTTCAAACCACTTAACTCTTGACCTTCCATATGCCTCGAGATCGCTCGGATTTGACCCTCCATTACCCCTTTGGAGTGTAATATAAGGAACCCATTGGATACATTGAAGGAGAGGAATTGAAGAGCAACGAAACTATAGTCCATTGTTGCCATAGCTTGCGTATACTTGATTCTGCATCCCTTTGTCCCTTTAAAGCACTTTATGTTCTTCCCAAGATTTCCCTTTCTTGTGAGCTTGCTATTGAGAGATGGAGGATTGAGGTGGTGGAGACCCAGGTGGAGGACTCGGTTTCTATGGTTCACAAACGTGTTGACAAAGGNATATCTTTTCCTATCCAATAATGTGCATTTGAATGAATATTGAATCCATGGATATGTTTAATTGCTTATACATTGTTGATTATATATTCTAGAGTAGATACAACACCATATTATATAGCATGCTTGTCTTGTTTGCTGTTGTTGAGAGCAAATTGCTAGTGTAAGAGGGATTGGAAAAAGCTCATTGGGGATCTACTTCAACCGTCCGGAATAAGGTATGATTCAAGGTCCCTTAGTGTTATATGTTTGGTTTCTCTTGCATATTGGGAAGGGATTGATTTCTCATGTCTAGCTGTCTGTTGTGGTACACCCCAAGCCATAGGAAGTTTCTCTCCGTAACACTATGCGATTCCATTTCCAATGGTGTTCGATCTCTTAAAGTCCATCTTGAATCACAACTAGTTGTACTGCAGTTAAATGGTGTGTATTGTATCATAGATTTGACTTTACTGCAAAGATTCTTACGGGTAAGATTATTAGAACCACAATTTGGTTACATAACATACATTCATATTCCTAGGTTTTACAATCATGTTGCCTGTGCTTATGCAAATTACATTTTAGAATGGAATTTGTTACATTGATAAAGAAGCATATACATTCCATTCAAATTTAAACACACATGTGAATACATCAAGCTGATCACTATATGTTTTTTTTATTTCCGAATATAGTTCAAAATGGTGTCACAGTACAAAATATCATGATACAAAATTGGGGCTTTAAGCCACCAAAAATTGTGCAGTCTATACAAAAAGTATATTTTGGCATCTATGCCTGCAGACCCGGGTGATGATCATGGTAACAAAAAATTGCATTGACCAACCACCAGAATAACGTAACCCATGCATGGGATACTCCTACTACGTGTCTCTGCATAGCCTCAAGTAAGTCCTCGACTTGCACCATGGGTACCCTATGTGTCAACCTAACGAAGTTTCCATGTATGTTTTGGAGCGTACACTCCACATATGCATTGATCATGTCGTCCCCTCCGATGATGTCAATGGAAACCATCTGGCCATCTCAGACCCAAATATGCATATTCATGATCAATGTCAGTACTTGATATCGCCAAAAACATGTTTTTTATTCCATTATATCAAAAATACAAAAAAATCAAATAATTCAAAAATACATTCGGGATTGTTACCTATGTCACCATATGTGGAACTTGGTGGTAGTGGCATGTCTGGGCCTCCATGGAAGTTGATCCCTGCATAGGGATAGTCTTCTACATCCAGGATCTATCGCCTCCACCCGTGGTAGAAGTTTGGTGGGAAAGGACTCGGTGTCCGACCACCTCCTAACTACCGCATCACCTCTGCCCAACGAGTTTGGGTCGGATCTCATAGACTATGTGGAGGAACCTAGACTCTTGGGCTAAGGCCTGGTACCCGCTCGAAAAATAAAGTGCTAAGTATGATGGAGAACCTGAAGTTCTGTATCTTTCCTAGATTGCACTATGTCAGTTTTGTTTTCATACCATTCAGGAGTGACGTTCTCTAATCATACATTGTAGGTCTCATACACTCTACTGAATAAAACATGATAGGCCTGGAACCTCGATGAAGTGATGCTAACCCTACTATTCTGGCTAGTACCAAAACTATCACCTTAATACTCATGCTCTGGATGGAGTTCACCGGAACTTGGCTTCCTTTATTCTCAGTATCTGGAAGGAAATAAATGGCTATATACTCCTCAATGGTTCCCTCTCACCCCATGAGCCTGTAAGTTTTCTACCTCGCCTCAACGGGATAATCTGGTAATGAAGTAGATATCTTCCACTTCTAGTATCAGGGGCATCCCATCTAGTTTAAAATCCCATGTGTCTGGGTCCCAATAGTCAACACACATCTGAAGAAGTCTTACTTGGGCCCTCAAACCCCCAAGCTTCCAAAACTTGTATAATCCACATATATTTAGATCTTGTTGAGTGTTTATGTCTCGGTGGAATTCCCTATCCACATCCTTGTGCTCATGCTCACTCCATTCTAGTACCATCCTGTCAAAAAACATTGAATTTTGATGAGAATTTTCCATTGAATTGGGTATTTGCGTCCATGTACGTGACTTTTCTTGGTAGCAGTTGCGTATGTACATGGGTTTTCTATTCTTTCCTAACGTGACTTGAATGGGTTGGGATACCCATTTATGGTTGATCCAAACTAAAAAATACACCACAAAAAATGAAAATAAATGCATGGAGTGGATAGGAAATGAGAGTAGGATTTAACTAGTCCCGACGGCTCGTGATTTCCTTGCTCCTAGCTCCCGGAATCGACAGTTGAAGTTGGCGGTCCAAATGGATACAAATGCATGATTTGTGGTAAAAAAACAAAATGGTATGCTGAAAATGTGACTTTTTACTATTTATCAAATTTCTCTTTAAATTTTTACCCACTTAACATATAGTTTGAACTTTTATTAACCTTTTTGAGTTGTTTTGGCCTAATCTTGTGGTGTAGGGACTTGTTTTGAGTGCACTTTCGCCTAGGTCTTGACCCGTTCATGTTTATAACAGGTATAAATTCAAACTAACATATAGCGTAGGATCACTTTTTCATCATGCATTGTCCTATGACCATGTCACCTTAATTATAGGTACGAACCCACTTTGTGATGTTATAGAACATTCACACTGTTATTAGAAGTGGCATTACGTAAGTGGTAAAGCCTTCCTACACATGGGTGCCCTAGATAGATCTCATTTTTACATTCGGTACCCATCCTGAGAGTCCTCCCTTAGGTATGGGAGTCCCTTGTAGTTTCTCCATGTCCTTAAGGAAGAACCTCATATTCTTTCTTAAACTTTATGTTGGCCATCTCCCCCAAGGACTCCCATTTATATCAAGTTGTAATTGCATTTAATGTGTCTTCTTGTTGTATTGAGATTTATGTCAGCTCCCTACTTCAGTTTTATAAAACTTATAGCCTGAGCTCGTCTCAATCCTATCCAAGAAGATCCTCCCATATATCATTTGCAGCTTGATCACCCCATACTCAGAGGAGACATCCCCCTGAGTGTCCTTATCCTACACATCCTTCCTTGCATTGAGCATAAGTATGTTGTACTACTTGGAACTAGTTTACTTGGCTGCGACACTCGTTTCCTCCTAGTTCTATATTATAAGAAAATTTATTATTCTTCAAGCTTTCCAATATGAAAAAGACCAAAAAAAATTAAACAAACATAAAAATACGGATGGGAAATGATATTACTTTGGCAGTTTTCGTGTCGTGTTTCCTTTGAACAAAGAAATGTATATTCCATCTATTGGTTGGGTTATTAGTATGACTTTAGGAGTTGTACTCATTACTCTGAGTTTATCCACCAACCGGTTATGCTTCCAGTCCCTATGGAGCCTCTGTCAATGCCTCCTATGTCACAGAGTTGTCCTAGTTTTCACATTGATTCTATGCTACCTATGAGTCTCTATTTGCCTTATGCTCTTGTTTGAAGGAAGTTTTAGCCTGAGTTGGCTACTCCTCATTTATCTTGTATTTGCATGTCGGTCATTCCTAATATAGTTATTGGTTCATGCATATCTTGTTTGTCCAAGTTATTCTAAGTTATCCAACATTGTTGTGTACCTCATGTTGGTTGATGGGGGATTCCTTAATGCCCTCCTTCTAGCGGATTCCATTCCATTGACTTCAGATCATTTATTATGGAATAGGGATCTAGAGTCCATTAAGTGCCTTGAGACTTGCAGTCATCAATGGAAATTTCTCTCACCATCGACATATTTGGGAATACATCAATGTCCCCTGATCAATGGACACTTTTAAGTGTTCTACCTCAACACATCTATTCACACTTGTTTGGTTTCACTTTTTACCTTTGTTCCCATTATCATCATCGATGGGATATCTCACGTCTATTAACGGTATACATCAATGATCGATAATCAAATGATGGTCCATCATGTTCAACCTCGACACCCTTATTCATGTGATGCGACATGTACCAACAACGATTTATGTAAAATACCTCCGAGCTTGGTGGAATTCCTTATATGCTACCTTCTTGATCATTCCAGTATCTATGAGATATCAGTTCTCGTGGCCAGATTCTAGTGTACCATCAAATGTCTTTATTCAGTATGAAGGTCTTATTTTACTGTATATTGTATGTGGCGATGACCACATGTGACATATGTCTATTATGCCTATTCATGGCCATTGTATTATTATGTATCTGGGGACTGCTACACTTCATATTTGCAATCACATGCTGAGATTTATCATTGTATTGTACTGACGAGCGATCATTTTTTTCCACCTAGGTCTTCGTTGTCCACTTCTGGGATTGGTATAATGTATTTCGGCCATCATGCTACCCCTCTGACCTCACACATTAGGGGGCATTTGTTATAGCTGATTTTACCACACTTGGTAGATCATGTTTTTTTTGCCTTCAATGTCCCTATGCAAACTCTTTGGACCCCTTTCCACAATATAAAATTTGATGCTCCAAAAAAATCCCTGGAAAAAGTCTTGCTTATTGGTATACGCGGGTCACTGGTCTACAGACTGCATGTACATGCATCTTGCTCCACTATAACCCACGTACATCGGTAAATGTGATAAAAAACAATATTTGGAGTTTTCCTCATTAAGTCACAAATAACTTGACTATTGGCCTTCCATATGCCTGGAAATGCTCCGAATCGACCCTTCACTTCCTATTGAAGGGCTATATATTGAGCTACTTGGATGCATTAGAGGATGAGAACTTGTGAGAGAAAAGAAACTATAGTGGATTTGTGCCCCATTCTTACATGCTTGGGTTTACATCCCTCTGTCCTTTGAGCAGCCATTGAGGTTCTTCTCAAGATTGCCATCGTCTTGTAAGCTTTCCATTGATACATAGGATTCAAGTGGTAGAGGCCCAGGTGGAGGACTTGGTTTCTTGGTTTCGATGAGACGCTGACAGAGTTTGTCACTTATATATTTGTTTATAATTAATATAAATATCCATTTCTCATCCATTATATGTGTAACTATGAATATTATTTATCCATGGATGTAGTTGCTTTGATTGTATATATATTGGATTGATATATGATAGAGTAGGTTCTAACGCTTAATATCTATCATTATTGTATATTTCGTTGTTGTTGAGAATGGAATGTAGGTGCAAGTGTGGTTGAAATCTCAACGGGGATCTACTACGAACATCCGGAACAAGGTACGCTTCTCATCCCTTAGTGTTAGACTTGTTTATATCTTTAGCATATTGGAAGTGGATTGATTTATGGTGTCATAATGTCTATTGTGGTCCACCCCAAGCCATAGGAATTTTTCTACATAACACCCATTGTACCATGCATCAAAATATGTACCAATTTAAATAGGTGGGGTCAAGCCCAACCCCTATCGAGACCTCGCAATGATGTCGCAAGAAGATTAAATACAATATTTATCATTTGGCTTAACAAACTACGCCAAATGTGAAATGGTTAGGGAATCGGTATAGTTGTGGTGAGTTTATGGATTAGAAGTCCACAAAACCCTCCCTTATACACATGGTGGTAATGAATATTATATATATGGTATGGTTTGGTGTTAATTCACAGAATTATATGGTGAGTTGGCTCGGCCCTTGGGGCCAAATTTTTCAATCCCACATGGCACCACCTGATTGGTCCACGTTCCCTACTATACCACCACATCACTATCCAATCCAGCATACATATGTCATGTTTCTTCCACCTGTGTTGTATGAATTCCATATTAACTCACCACCCAATTGTTATGTCACTTTACGGGTGCCACCTCAGGTTCCTAGTCATCATACCATACGACCTGCGACATTGAACCCTTTCATTGGTGCCACATCCATTGTATGGCCACCACCTCAAAACCTTCCACATTTGCCTACTGACATCACCATACTGACTATGTTATACAAGTGCCACATCATCTATATGGATGCCATGTGGCAACATTTTATTGGTCCAACTCGGTGCCAAAACGACCAACACTGAGTGACACATAGCAACCTCTCATGCTGCCACATCATGATGTTGATTTCATTTGTCCTTGTGTCACTGTACAAATAGGCCACATGGTAGAGTAGGGCCTTCCATGTGGCACATCTTCCCATGTTTTTTTTGTCGAAACTTCAAAGTGCAATATCTTCATCATACAATGCATGTTTGAGGGGATTCAAGCACCATTGGAAAGCTCTTGCCGAACCCTACAAAACAGTGCCATCTATTTCAATGTTTGATACTAACAATTTTCAATCAATCATAGATTCTCCTATATCACAAAGGAAATTACCAACTTAGTATAAAGTATTTCAATAACAAAGTGAACAAATTATTGCACTTAGAGTAGCAAGGTGCTTACAACCTTGTATGGGGAGATGTGTAACGTTATGTAATGATGTCACATTATGTACCAAAAATAAAAAGTAATTCCCAGTATGGGGGAGATGTGTAACATTATTTAACCATGTCACGTTATGTATCAAATATAAAAAGTAATTTCTAGCATGGAGAGATGTGTAACTTACGTAACATTGTCACGTTATGTACCAATAATAAAATAATAAAATGCATACATATCGATGCTTGATAGATCTGCATTTAGGATCAGCATAGATCCAAATCCTAGACTCTATTAAGCGCCGAGACGGATCAAATATCTCAAGGTGCAAACCTCGTCTTAATTATTGCACTCAAGGATCTATCAGCTTTGGTGTGTCCTATATATAGCCATTGATTTGATTCAAACCAACATCTTTTTATTTAAGGTGGCATATAATATTTTTATTATTAATATTTAATATTATTTATGGTCGACATATAATGTGTTTTATGTTTTAAAACCATGTGCAAGGCCCTCCTAAAACTATGGGTTGTTTAGGAGGCCTTGCACATGGTCTTAAGACCATTTGCAAGGCCCTCCTAAACCGTGTATAATAAAACCATGGGTTGTTTAGGAGGCCTTGTACATGGTTTTAAAACCATTTGAAAGGCCCTCCTAAACCATTTACAATAAAACCATGGGTTGTTTAGGAGTCCTTACACATGGTAGGCCAACATTGTTTTTGCGGATAATTAAATTTTTAATTTTTTATTGTTTTGTTAAGCAAGAACATTACGACATCTACCCCATACTAGGTTTTTTTTGTACCCGACATTTATTTTGGCCGATAATTAAAATTTTTGTTTTTTATTATTTTGTTAGTAACAAATATAATATCCACAAACGTTTACAAGATCTCCCTCATACTGGGTTGTAGAGCGCATCTCGGCGCAACGAACCTATGCTGAGTCAATTACACCAACTTGGAATGGGATTGATATGGAGGTGACTAGACGTGTACATCTGGCTATGTGTTTCATCTTATGTCTAAACCCATTATCCAGTATTATAAACAACATAAGGTTGCTTATTTATCAACCACAAAAGTTAAAAATCATGGTGCAGTGTAGGTTGGCACAAAGGTTGTATAATGTATTTGACATCTCATGGGTGGAATCAACTTCCTAGTCAAGACTAATGGTTATTATAGCTTTGTGAGGTATCCTCACAACTATGTTGACCGAAAAAGAAGAATAGACAATTATTACTATGTAAGACAAATCCTTAAAATGTGCAAAGTTGGATGCAACAAGATCATATAAATAGAGTGACCTCTCACTCATTTGAATCGTCTACTTTTTATCAAGTCAATTGATCTAGTGTGCCATTGCAAGAGAGAGAAGACAAGGACTACAGAAGACTTTTATGGGCTTTGTATTTTATATTATACATCTGGTGTATCTTGATCTATTTCTCTAAGTAAGGAATGTTGTTGAGTTTTCTTCCCTTGAAGCGTTTCCCAAGATAAATCTATGTCTCTTCTTGTTCTTCTGCATAGTTAGTCTTTTAGTGATCCTATTTTTGTTTCCACTATAATAGAATATTGATATGCTACTATAATAATAAAAAATCCAACATGGTATCAAAGGAGGTTAAGATAAGGATAATAATGCACCAGAAAATTACAAATTTAAGAGTACCAACCTCTTATTTTTAGGAGGGTGTCATAAGACAGACCAGACCAAATATTACAAGTTCTAAGTTCTATTGCAAGTGGTTCAGGATATTGGAAAGAAACCAAAGCCCTAGGTGAATATCCTCCAAGTTCCCTTAAGTGAAACATGGATAACTGATGGTTCTATATCATCCATCGTTTATCATAGGCATGGAAAGAGATGGGAATGAAGAAAAGATAAGCCTCCTCAAGATCATCAATATGAAGCATGCTCTCTCGAATTTTCTAGAAGAAGTAACACTCACTCACATATTCCTTGATCAACTTTATTGGGGTTTTATAAAATTATTTGGATGCTTTATTCCTAAGGAATTCTAATGGGTTTTCTCATTGATAAGAGTTTGGACCAGTGGTGAAGGTAAATCAAGGTGAAACTGTAGAGATCTGAAGGAAATAAATATGTAGGCGATAAGTGACAAGGATAGAACTGTACCCACCCATTGTTGTGTGGAACATATCGTTGTGCCAGAGGTGTTATTGATGCCCACAATTCTTCACAACTTTGGAGCGGATTTTCCAGACACAACAATATATCAACCAATCAAGCATGACAACGATCTCATCAGTTGACCATTTCAGTGGAGCATACATTCAATAGCTCCTATTTCAATGAAGAATAAGAAACCCACACTCTTTATGGAGCAATGAATTCCATGGGTACCAAATTCATTGTATGGAGTCTCCATCGTGCGCTTTAGCTGCAAAAAGGAACTTTGACATTACCCGTGGGCGGTCTCACTGTATACATAGAACCAACTTGATAGCAGCAAATCGGTTCCAAGAGTTTTGGATGCAGGAGAGAGACATCCTACCGAGTGATGTTTTGATCCAGACCTTACGTGATAAAGGGAGAATTCTCAAGACCTTGTGATATATGGGAATATATTCCATGTTTCTATATCTTGTACATTCTCTAGTTGATACTCCAGGTATGATAAATACAATTGGTAAGCATAGTAGGAATGACTTGTAAAGATACATGTATGTCTTCTTATGTTATGATTAGAAGCTTGCTTGATTTATCATATGATTGGTAACTCTTTTGACCTTATCAATTTTGAACTTCATGTGATTGATATTGACATGATCATTCTTGAGATTAGATTTTGATCATTTTGTGTCTGGACTCGATTTTCTTAAGGTCGAAAATGTGACTATGTATTTTCCAAATAAAATATCCTTATGGATTGTTGAGCAGTATGCTCATAATGTGCATGTCTGGGTATTAATATGCTACATGAAGTCCTCATGTCAAAACATTGGATAGAATGCTAAATTATTATGATGGGTTACATGAGTAACAATACTAGAGTACATATGTATAACAAATAATCATCTTCATAACTAGGGTTATGGTATTTATGGTGATATTGATGCTATCATGATCATACTAATATTGATACATTTATGGTGTTTCATGTGATACGATGATCATGATTATGATGCATCAATGAGAGATGAAAGGACAAGCATAGATTTAGATGTGTAGCAGGATGCTTCAACACAAATTCTAGTTATAGAGGGAGTCTAGATGCAAAGGGAGCATATTGGTTTAACATAGAGAGAATAACTACTATTATAGTTGATTTTACCACACCTGTTTGATCACATATTTATGGCCTTCCCTGTCCCTCTGCAGACTCTATGGACCCCCTTTTCACATATTATACTTTGATGTTCCAAGATTATCCCCCAAAAACACCTGTTTATGCCTATAACACGACTTTTATAACTATACTCGCATGTATACGTTTCTTTTGAGCCAAAACCCATGTTCATCGAGAAATGTGCATAAAGCCAAAAAAAATTGGATTTTTCCTCATATATTTTTGAATATCCTGACTCTTGGCCTTCCATATTCCTTGAGAATGCTCATAATCGACCCTCCATTGCCTCTTTGGAGTGTTATATATTGAGCCTCTTGGATACATTGAAGGAGGAGAAATTGAGAGCAAGGACACTATAGTCCATTGTTTCCTCACTTGTTATGCTTTCGTCTGCATCCCTTTGTCCCTTTGGAGTGCACAATGCTGCTCTTCCCAAGATTTCCTTTGCTTTGTGAGCTTACCATTGAGAGATGGAGGATCGAAGTGGTGGAGCCCTAGGTGGAGGACTCGGTTTCTCGAGTTCGAAGAAGTGTCGACAGAGGTTGTCACTATTGTATCTCTATTTTAATTAATAGAAATATCCATTTCTTGTCCAATACATGTGCGTAAATATGAATATTGTATCCATGGATGTATTTATTTTCTTATACATGATTGATTATATATTCTTGAGTAGGAATAACATTTGAATATATAGCATGCTTGTCTTGTTTGTTGTTGTTGAGAGCAAATTGTGAATACAAGCGTGGTTGGAAAAGCTCAACAAGGATCTACAACAATCGTCCGAAATAAGGTACGATTCATATCCCTTAGTGTTAGATGTCTTTATTTATCTTGAATATTGGAAAGGATTGATTTCTGGTGTCATTTAGTATGTTTTGGTACACCCCAAGCCATTGGAAGTTTCTCTCTGTAACAGAATTGGCGACTCCGCTGCGGATGTTCCTTGTTTTTATTTGGGGTTTGGGGGCACAATGTGCTTGACTTGCTCTCTGTTTCTCCCCGTTTCTGTGTCGCATTTAGTATTATGTTCATCCATTGACACTCCCCTAAAATGGTTTGACCCTTGGCCTGCTTTTTACCACTTTCTTCTCTGTATATGCAGGTTTTTGGCTAAAAGTCGTGTACATACGCAAGTTTTTGGAAAAAAATCGCGTATATACGGAGAGAACTTCCTATGGCTTGGGGTGTACCACAATGTACTGAATGACACCATAAATCAATCCTTTCCAATATGCAAGAGCAATAAAGACATCTAACACTAAGGGATATGAATCGTTCCTTATTCCAGAAGGTTGATGTAGATCCCCATTGAGCTTTTCCAACCACACTTGTATTCACAATTTTCTCTCAACAATAGCAAACAAGACAAGCATGCTATATATTCAAGTGTTAGGCCTACTCTAGCATATATAATCAATCATGTATAAGCAAATAAATACATCCATGGATACAATATTCATACTTACGCATATGTATTGGATAGGGAATGGATATTTCTATTAATAAAAACAAAGATACAATAGTGACAACCTCTGTCGACACTTCTTCGAACCCGAGAAACCGAGTCCTCCACCTGGCCTCCACCACTTCAATCCTCCATCTCTCAATGGAAATCTCACAAATAAAAGGAAAGCTTGGGAAGAGAAACACGATGCGCTCCAAAGGGACAAAGCAATGCAGACTCAAGCATAACAAGTGAGCCAACAATGGACTATAGTTTTCTTGCTCTCAATTTCTCCTCCTTCAATGTATCCAAGAGGCTCAATATATAGCACTCCAAAGAGGCAATGGAGGTTCAATTCTGAGCATTCTCAAGGCATATGGAAGGCCAAGATTCAAGATATTCAGAAATGTACGAGGAAAACGCCAAATTTTTTTGGCTTTATTCAAATTTCCTGATGTATGCGGGTTTTGGCTCAAAAGCAGCGTATACACACGAGTATAGCTTTAAAAGTCATGTATCAGCATAAACAGTTTTTTTTGGGGATAATATTGGAACATCAAAGTATAATATGGGAAAAGGGGGTCCATAGAGTCTGCAGAGGGACATGGAAGGCCATAAATATGTGATCAACCAGGTGTGGTCAAATCAGCTATAACAGCTGCAACTCAGTTTGATGATCGTTATGTTGCATATTGATGATTTGTTCCATATTGAGTTAGAAAATATCATTGTTAGATGCGGAGGAGGTTATCCTTTGGATTTTAGCAGTAGGATTTTGGCTTGATCTATTAATCCATGAGAGTGGATGTGTGTAAAAGATCATATGGGATATTTCTTGGTCAAGGGAAGTATGTAGCGAAGACTTTAAGTAGATTCGGTATGTTGGACTACTAGTCCATGGCTATACCGATGATGAACAATATGAAGAAGTTGAGTACTTTTACTTTAGATTCATATTAATGCCACTATGTTTAGGAAATGATTAGATCCTTAATGCACCTAGTTAACACTAGGCCATATATTTTCATTACAGTATACTCTTTAGAAGCTATGTTTATTTTTTCCTTGAGAGCCAGTTTTCAAGATGCATTTTAGGTTGGCATTCGGGCAGACACCTCATATTGGTTGATGGAATAGCCAATGAGCAACTCCAGAGGGAGAGTATGATGCAGAGTTGAAGAGGGATTTTGCAGCATCAATGATCTACTCTCCCTGCACTAAGAATGGTGGAACTCTCCTTGTAAGGGAGAGATCTATGTTGTGGATATATCGATGGACTGATATGTTGTGCATGGGCGCACTCCTCTCTGAGTTGAATTACCGTGAGATGTATGGGAACATTCCTCGTTGAATTGAGTTACCATGAGATGCATGAGATACATGGGCGCACTCCTCAATGGACTCAGTTGAGTTGTTGTGTGATGCGACGCTCCTCAATGGACTGATTTGAGCATGAAAGTCCTTGATAGAATGAGTTGTTTTGATTTATTGCGCCCCTCAACTGAATGAGTTGTAGGATGGTACTTCTTGATGGACTACGAATTGAAGTTCATGTATGCTCCTCGACAAGCTGAGTTGTAACATGCTGCTCCCTGACAGACTGGGTTGTAGAATGGAACTTCTCGACGGAATGTGAATTGCAGTTCACTTATGCTCCTCAACGGATTGAGATGTAGCATGATGCTCCTTGACCGATTAGGTGTTTGCATGTCACTTCTTGAAAGATTGAGAAGTGCATTTTTTTAATGTTCCTCGAGGACTGAGTTGAAGCATGACACATCTCAATGGATTGGGTTGTGTTAAATACCTTCCTTATGATGATGAGACATTCAAGACAAGTCATTGTACTCAAATGATACATAGATGTGTTCCTTCATGATGATACCTCCCTAGCTAAGAGGGAGTGTTGGTTATTATAGCTTCATGAGGTATCATCACAACTATGTTGACCACCAAAGAATAATAAACAATTATTATTATCTAATTCGGTTCCTTAAAATGTACAAAGTTGGCTCCAACAAGATTATGTAAATACAGTGACCTCTCACTCATTTGAATTGTCTGCTTTTGCATAAGTTAGTTGATCTAGTGTGCAGGTGCAAGGCAGAGAAGACGAGGATAATAGAAGAGTTTTCTGGGCTTTATCTTTTATCTTATACATTTGATGTATCTTGATCTATTTCTCTAAGTAAGGAAGGTTGTTGGGTTTCCTTCAATTGAAGGGTTTCCCAAGAAAAATCTAGGTGTCTTCTTGTTCTTGTGCATGGTTATTCTTTCAGCGATCTTATTTTTTGCTTCCGCTGTAATTAAATATTGATATGTTGCTATACTAAAAAAAATCATTAGAGACACTAAATGTGGTATATTTTCACAATCAAAGTACGATATAGGTTGCAAAGAAACTTGTTGCAGACAACAAAATGAAGCATGTGGAGCTTCATGTGCTCATTACTTCAAACAAATAGTAGAATACAATGTTGTGAATCATATTTATTGTAAGACAAGTGATCAGGTTATTGATGTCTTTAAGAAACCTCTATCAAAATCAAATTTTGTAAAACTTCGAGCTATGCTTAGGATTCAAGTAACTACAATTATAAATAGGTGTATACAAATAATTTCACCTCCTAAATATCTAGAGCATTGTGTTAAGGGGTATATCTTTTAACCTTCTAACATATTTTAATAAAAAAAATCCATATTTTAATTAGAATGAAATTAAATTCTTAAAACAAATTATTTTAATATTTTTTATAAAAACATATAGATAAAATAATAAAATGTAAAATAATCTTTGAAAAAAAGCTTTATTCATCGACCACTAAAACACAATCTAAAGGTCAACATCATTTCCACATCATAAATCTTAATATCATATACAAGTTTCAAAAATCAACAAAAATCAAACACATAATTAATATTTAATTTTTCAATAAAGGTATAGTCGACAAGATTGATACCAATATTCTTGCACATTAAAATGCCAATAGAGCTTAAAACAATTATTCTCCTTTTGTTTTGTATACAATACAACCATACATATTGCAACAAACCATGATGTTGCACTAGAAAACCTATGGTGGAAATATGTTTGGTAATCATATAAATGGCATGTCCAACAAAGATATATATGGTATGGCCAACAAAGATATATATGGTATGGCCAATTGTGGTTAGCCATGTGACCAAACATAAAAATATATTGGAGATAGATATATCTTATGAAGTTAATGGTTGCTCATCTTTATCTTGTAATATCAATTTGAACAAATAGCCTCATCATATAAGTTTTACCCTTTCATGAGAAAGTGGTGAATACATTGTTGTTGTTTTTTTGTTTTTCTTGTTTTTAAACCTTTGGAAAAGTGCTTTCCAAATCAATTATATATTTCCACTTAGTATAAATATAAAAAGTTATAAATACATATAACTTAGTATAAAGATAAAAAGTTATCAATACATATAAGCCCATATCTTTAGCATTAGTTCAAATGGAGATGGGGTTGAGAAACAAGAGTATTAATAGTCCCTTTTTTAACGTTGGGAAACTTTAATAATCGATTTCTCTTTTTTATTTATTTCAAAAAATATATTAGTTATTTACTTAAAGTTTTTTAAGTTTTTTTTTTTAAAGGGAAAAGGTATATAAAACTTTTATTTTCACTATGTGAAATGCTTTGTAGTGTTATTTGCCCTCATCGGGAGGTAAGGCCAAATTATTCATGTTTTTTATATTTGAGTCTCAAAAATATTATGATCATAAAAAGTTAAAGCTACATGTGAGGAAATTAAGTAATGTTACGAAGCCATTAACATTATTTTTTTCTATTTCTATTTCTATTTCTTTTAATGTTTCTTTGGTTGATCATGTTTACAACTATATTGAATTTGTATTGGCACTTTTATATGTCACTTATCATGTGAAGACAATTTAGCATAATCCATGTATCCCTAGCCATGCTCCATGTATAGTCAAAGTCACTACACTATCTTTTAGAGGATCTTAAGCATGCAAGCTTGTGTTGAAGCTAGAAGTGTCCTTGGCATGGAGGCTTGCATCCAAGTTGGAAGTGTTCGATGTCTTCCCTCAACCCCCTCTGTACAAAGCACAAGAGCATATTAAGCTTCTCTCTTGTTCATCATTTGTATGTTTGTACTATTCTTTCTCCCTCAATTATCAATCGATTATTATCAATTAATTGAGGGCTTCACCCCTTTCATAGATATATTGATGTCCTTATAGATACCATTCAAGTCACATTAATTACTTTCTTTGTTCAGTAAGGCAAGTGAGAAAACAACCTCTTCATTATATTCTCAAAAAGAAAAGAAAAAAAGAAACAACTCACACTCAACTCATATTGATGAACAAGAATCAAATAAAATTTTCCTTTATACCAAAGAAGCTAGACTTAGCGAAAGTACTTGTCAAACTAGGGCTATAGAATGTCGAATCAATTGACATATCATATGCACATCTAATGAAAACATAAAAGCATAAAGATACCCTCACCATGCATGTGAATGCTCTCACTTCCTTTATGGTTGTGGTCAATGTTGGCTTGGCTTGCAAGTGGATGCATGGAGGGCTCTATGTAAGCAGAAGGAGGATGTATGGAGCTCTAGTCTCTCATGGTCATAGACATAGAGGTACCAAGGTATTAATGGTATCTCTATGAAGACATTGCTGCAAGCGATTGAGCACTCATTCTCACACCAAATGAGCGTTTTGATACCTCCATCACAGTAACTATGCCTATGCCTTTCCCTTTTCTCATGCATTTCCCCATTTTTGAAATACGTTGAACAACCACAGTTGAAATCCATTGTTCTAAGATTGAATGCATGCTAATCCCAAGCCAAAAAAATATTATGAATTCATCGAAGCTGTTAATGCTTCTTGATATATGTTGCATAATATTTTTTAATCTTATTATGAATGGGCATGTGGTTTGGATTTTCTATCTTTGAAATCAAGTCTTAGAAGCACCTGCAAGGTATCCCTTGATGTTTGAGCACCAAATCTCATTGATCCACTAGATTCAGTATAAGATCTAGGGGAAGCACCTAAATCAGTTCAAGGCGTAGACTCCAAGGGACTTGATCTCGAACTAGAAATTCCTCCCACTTAAACATAAACTGAAATGGGCTATTGTCTCACTATGAGCAACCATGGAAACATCAATATCAACATCACCAACTGGAACCAATTCCTTTCGTGGGCTTAACTTAAGAGATGCATTGGTTGGTGAAAACAACTTTGGTCAGGTCTTATGTTTCTTTTTCCATTAAAGACTAGTAAACAAGCAACTGCATGAGGGAGCAAAGACCTACACCACATGTTTTAAAGAGTGAGCCACTTTGCCAAGGAAAACGCCAAACTATTATGTGATCATTTTTTATAATTCATGCTAGCAAGGAGAATACCCGTGGCATTTTTTAATGTTCACTTGGTAGCATAATACCTATTTTCTAAATCCTTGCTAAACGCACAAACATACATCTTTGTAACTAATCTAATTAGGAATGAAAATCATAATCATAAACATGGTATTAGACCTTGATATAGAACATATCACTCAACTGGATTGTTAGGGACAGATCCTAGTCCCCATTCATACATAGCTACTACAACCCCTCCACGATCCCATAAAATCATCCCCACCTATCACCTGTGTTGTAATAATGTCCTTAGACACTAACTCTTTCTTAAAATACCAAATCTCTAATCCATCGAATCATATAATTCTATGAAATATTTTATTATAAAAAAATCCTAAACGAAATTAATTTATTGAAACAAATTATTTCAATATTTTTTATAAAGCATATAAAATAAAATAAAATAAACTTTAAATAATTTTTCAAAAAAGTTGTATTCATTCGACCACTAAAACACAATCTAAAGGACAACATCATTTTAATATCATTAATCTTAATATCATATACACGTTTCAAAAAAACAAAAGGCAAACACATGATTAATAGTTAATGTTTTAAAGAACACAAACCATGCATACAAGGCATGCACTATAAAGGTATAGTCGACAAGATTGATACCAACATTCTTGCACATTTATTTTGATTTCTTCTGAAAAAACATTTAAAATGCCTACACATCATGAAATAATTATGCTCCCTTTGTTTTGGATACAATATGACCAAACATTACACCATGATGTTGCACTAGAAAACCTATGGTGGATAGATGTTTGGTAATGGTTGGGTAGAAAGTTTACTCCTTCAATAAAGATATATATATCCAATTTTAAACATATGCTTAGTAATCATGCCCAACAAAGATATAAATGGCATGGCGAATTGTGGTTAGCCATGTACCCAAACATAAAAGACATTGAAGATAGATATATACCTTATGAAGTTAATGGATTCTCATCTTTATCTTCCAATATCAATTTGAACAAATAGCCCCATCGTATAAGTTTTTCAAACCTTTGGAAAAGTGCTTTCCAAATCAAATATCTATTTAGTGGTGAATAATTTTTTAAATAAACCTTTGGAAAAGTGCTTTCCTAGTCAAATATCTATTTCCACTTAGTATAAAGATAAAAATATTTCCACTTAGTATAAAGATAAAAAGTTATAAATAGATATAAACCCATTTCTTTAGGATAAGTTCAAATAAAGGTGAGACTCAGAAATGAGAGTATTAATAGTCCTTTTTTTACGTTGGGACTTGGGAGGAACTTTATTAATCGATTTGTCCATTTTTATATTATTGTATGTATTTCGAAAAATACATTCGTTATTTATGCAAAGGTTTTTAAGCTTTTTAGGAAAAGATATATAAACCTTATATATTCACTAATGAAAGTGTGAAAAAGAACCTTGGCACTAGAGTGCGGAGAGCGTCGGTCTACGAGCCTTTAATGGTGTCATATGGGGTTATGGAGAACCTCATGTCACATGTGACACATGTGATTATGGAGGGAAAATAAGACATTGGGAGATATGGAGTCGGTCCAAGCATGGAAGGAACACCATCGGGACTGCAAGATGATGCACAGAAAGGTCAATCTTATTGGCAGCAAACTGGGACTAAATTTTTATACCTCACCTTCTCCGGTCGGCGGATCGATTTTACTCAAACATGAACTGGGATATTTATATTGTCTTCAACCATGTTAATTACTTCTCTTAACAAAATGCGAGATATGCAATATATTAACACAATACAGATTGCTATGACCAGTGGAATAATGGTAAACAATAACATTATATAAACAGTGACATGAACAGTATATTTGCAGGGCCGAGTAACAGTGAAATTATAGAGCTGAATGAACAGTATGATTACAGACTCGATATTAAGCCGATTGTCTTCGGGGTGCGAAGATCAGCACAACACTACTACAACATACGAGCCTAAGCAGTTTCTGATCCCAGCTGATCACTCGAAGTGCAGAGGGAGAGCATACGCTACCTGGTCGTTTACAGACTCATTACAACTTGAGATCACTGCTTTTGATCCCAGCTGATCGCACTAAGGCGCAGAGGGAGAGCATACACAGCGCTCGACACAAACATAATGCAACCTAGAGCCGAGCAGACTACTTGCTCAGACTAACACACTAAGAACTTGTAGAGCTCTCAAAGACTCGGGATGTGATCTCCGAATATGATAATCAACAATGAACCCGAGAGTCTTATTTATAACATCCTAGCCGGTGTAACCGGTAACGACTGACTGGCACTAACCGGTCATAAAGAGATCCGGTTGCCTTGACTGACAACTACCAGTCACAAACGAATCACCGGGGTGGAGAGTGGGGACTACCACTTCCATTATCTCGTCCCTTAATTGGCCAGAGGCATTACGGGGACCCGGAGAGTCATCATGACAAACACTTCGACAGAATAAAACAAAGTGGAGCATAGCTGGCCCACGACAGCATCTAAACTACTATTTACACAGCGGAGCATTCATCCGGCCCGCGACGGAAACAGTGTGGGGCAATCCTGGCCCACTCAGGCTTCATGAGGCCCACCACGGCTTTCAGTCATATAAGTCTCGGCCTTGAAGATACGCCCATATGTCATCATCAGGGGAGTCATAACCTTGAGCATCTTCTACAGGAGAATCTGTAGCGTCAATATCCGAAGGAAGCGGATACAACCATGGAGAGAAACAACGTTGTATATCGGAACCTTGAAATATCTCAAGCGGTTCGCATATAAACTCTCCTCTGAAGTGTGACTCGACTTTGAAGTCTAGAGGAATGTCACGAATAGTCACTCATGACTCTATGTGGTCACCTTCCACATTTCTCTGAATTACCTTTTGTTGTACATACATGCGATGCTCCAGTGGTTTGTATGTACCTCCTTCAAAGTGAAGTTTAAATTTAAACCAAAGTTCTCTTTGGTTTGCAACTTCAAGATCAGCCTTCAAATGAAGGATAAAGTTAGCCCTTCTTTGTTCCTAGTCAGTTCTAGGACAGAACTTATCAAGGAACACATCAGTCCATCCCGACCATTTCGAATTGGCTTTGAGATTAGTTGGGTCGACAAAGATAATAATTGAATCATTTTCTCTGCAGCATTGTAGGATTAGGTTGTAAGATGTCCATGTAAGATTACCTACGCAGAGATCTATATACCAGAGATGTTCAATGTCATTATAGTCTATCCACACCTCTGGGCAATCTCGGAGTTTACCCGTAGCATCAGCAAAGCTAAAGAAAGCTTCCTTTTCCCATCTTTCAAGAATAGTCAGCTTTAATGGTGATGACTGAATATTTTGGATCATTGTTAACTGAAGGAACCTTTTTGCTTCATCTGCTGAAGCGTACTCCAAGGATTCAATACGAACATTCCTGGGTAATTGACCATCCCAGGGAAGGATAAACAATCCTTCTTTTTGCAGCAATTCTTCATATGTTAGCGGCTTCTTTGCTGCATCTTTTCCTGCTTTCATTTCTCTTCTCATCCGTCTTCTAGCTGGACCAGAACTGGATTCACCTGGATCAAACATATTTAGCGCTGGCTGGAGCTGCTTCAAATCATCTGCTGACTCCCTGGTCAACATGTCAGCAAGGCAGTTAAGATAACCTGGTTTATATACAATTTCATAATCAAAATTAGAAAGCCATATAAACCATTTCAAAATGCGACTATTGTTTTCAGCCATGACAGTTTCATTCTTCAGCATTCCAGGCATTATTTTTAAATCAGTCCTGATAATGAATTTAACCGGCTTAAGGAAGAGAATGAAATGTTGTACACTCCTTTTGACTGCTAGTATTTCCTTATGGCTAGAGGGATAATTTAATTCGGCCTTCTTGAAGGATCCTGATCCGTAGCCACAAATATTTTCTTTCTGATCAATTGCCTCAAGCAAAACACCACCCCATGTATGGGCAGAGGCATCAGTTTCAATGATCAGATTGCCTTTTCCTGTAGGCACATTTAATGCTGGCAGCTTAATAACTTTCTCTTTTATTCGCTTGACAGCTGTAGTCATATCTCTAGACCATGCAGGCGGATTCTTTCTTAATCTGCGCTGGAGCAGAACAATATCAGCAGCCTGACCTTGATAAAATGGTCTAATGTAATTAAGAGAACCAAGGAACCTCTAAAGTTGTGTTTTATCTGTGATTTCATTCAGAAATTTGCTAAAGCTTTGAAGCACATGATTTTGTAACACAATTGTTCCTTTATTGATCTTCAATCCAATAAATTCTATCTCGGTCTTCCCAATCTCCATCTTTGGTTCAGAGAGAACCAATCCATGTTTAAATACCAAACCATAGAATCTTTGCAGATGCTTTAAATGCTCCTGCAAGCTGTGAGAACAGATTAGGATATCATCAATGAAAACTAATATCCATGGATACTCTCTGAATATGTCTTCCATCCTTTTTTAAAATTCAAATGGAGCGTTATTAATTCCAAAAGGGAGAACTTTCCACTGGTACAGACCATGTGGAACAACAAATGCAGTTTTAAATCTATCTTTAGCTTCTATACCAATCTGATAGAAACCAGATTTCAAATCGAACTTACTAAAGATAGTATTTCCTGTGATACGCTGCAATAGACTGGCTTTATCAGGTAAAGGATACCTGACTTTCTGGAGAACAGCATTTAGTGGTTTGAAATTAACCACTAACCTTGGTTTCCCTCTCTTTTGTTCTGAGTGCTTATTAACCACAAAAGCTCGACAAGCCCAAGGACTTTTAGAGGGCTCAATAAGTCCTTTCTGTAGTAACTCTGCAATCTCTTTTTTCGCAAAATGCTCTTTTTGAAGGAGTCATAATTCTTGCAGAGGCCTTCATAGGTTTAATTTTCTGGAGCGGGTCATACGGCAGAGACACAAAATATTTCTCTCGCTTCCAGAATGCATTGGGGCTATCAGAACAACAATATTTTCTCAACTTATCAGAAATCTCTTTCAACATATTTTCACTGTGTTTCTGAATAAGCTATTGCTCTTTCCATCTTTGCTAGTCGAGGGATACTAGCATGTTCTGGTTCTACTATATTTGGGCATTTGACTTCACTCTGAAAGGACAAGGGAAGAACTACTTTCTTCTTGTTGATATAGCAAGTGAAAGTCATCTGAGATTCATCTACTATAAAAGGACTGACTTGAAGTAAGAAATCAGATCCTAATAAACAGTCATCTTTTAGCTCATCCAGTCTGTAAAAAGTAAGTTTACTTAAGGCTTTGCCAAACATGACTGGAACAATCTCAGCCTTACCCTTAATAGGAACTGGGGTGCCATGTATTGCAGTACCACTGCCAAAAGTTTTATCCCAGTAATAGAAGGGTAGTGCAGAACCTTTTGCAAGATTGACCTGGAAACCAGAATCAACCATACAGGAAAGAGTATAGGGCTTGAACTCTTGTAAGTCAAATGTTACTTTGATATAGTACTTAGGACCAGACAGTAAGAAAAGGATAGGCTGTACATTTCAGTCTGATCTGGAGTCTCAGTAGACTCTATAATTTCGACATCTCTATCTATAGCTCCTTTAATGAATTTATATACCTCATCCTCTGAAGAATGTTCTTCTTCAGCATCCAAGATCTTTATATGATCACGGAGCTTGCTAATCTCTGTACAAAGCTGCTTTATCTGCTGCTACTTTTCCTTAACCTGGGCTCTCAATGTTTCTCTTATTGAGAGTCTATACTGTTGTCTACTTTCATGCTTATCAGGATGACTCTTATATATAGTTGCAGGCTCACGAAAGCTGACTGATTTAAGGATAGGGCTTTTGCTGGGATTATCTAGCATTTTCTGTTTTCCCTTGAGTTGTTCAAGCAGCATGTCTTTTTCTACTCTTAGCTGCCCTCTTAATTGATACTGAAAAGGTTGAGATTCAGCTAAAGCAAGATCAATTGCAGCTATCTGTTTTTCTAGGTCTAATTGCTTAGCAAAAGAAAGCATATACAAAGAGAAGTTAAACTCTGGAGGTTGGAAAGTTTTTACAGAAGAATGTACAGAAGAAGGAGAACTAGGCATATTATACCCCCCCAAATTTGGCGGCTCGGAAGCATCAGACTCAGAAGCAGAATCAGACAGATCGGAGGAAGAGGCTGAAGAGGGGCCAAATTTATTGAGTTCAAGAAGATCGTCAGAATCAGAATCCAGGGCAGACGCATCATCAGAATTATCAGAGACATCAGGGAGATACAAAAACTCACCCTGCGGGGGTCTAGTAGAGGAAGAGTACTTCCACCATTGGGGTTGGATAGAAGCACAAAAGGCAGCAAGTCGAGGCTTATTTTTCTTTTTAAGGCATTTGTTTGCCCAATGGCCTTTAGCGCCACACAAGAAACACGATTCTTTGTCAGCAGGTTTCTTGCGCTTTCTGATATATTGTTTCCTTTGAGGAGGCGGTCTTTGCTCTTTATAGCGCTGATACTTAGGCTTCTTCCTGGTAAACTTTATTGGTTTATCAGGGTAATGATACCTCGGGTCACTTGTAAAGAAATTCTTTTTCTTGTGCCTTTTGGAGGAACAATGGCATTTCTGATTGAGATGACCACGGTTGTGGGCACCACATCCCCAATCTGGCATCTGTGTGACCTTCTTACAGAATGAAGGTGTAAACATATTCTGATGTCTTTTGAAATCTTTATCAATCCACTTGGAAAGGCAATGCTCTTGCCATGTTTCTTTAATATGATAATGTAATTGAGCGATTGATAAATTCTGGTAATTCAGATTCTTATCTTTCATATATTTCTCAACGGCATCGGGGACATGACCTGGAAAACTTCTCAGGTAATGTTTTAAATATGCTGGATCACTTGCTTTGCCAGCTCTAATCAAGAGCTTTTGCATGTAACAGAAATATTCATCGGCAAGTGAAAGATCACAAAGCCTGGTAGACATATAGAGTGAGGCAAGATGATCAGCATCATCGTCATCATCTCCTCCATGGAACTGAGATGCCAGTGCTTTGAGGAGTTGCTGATCTGCATCGTCAGCATTCAGTATTTCATCTCTCGCCTGTTGCGGCAACCAACGCCACCATTCATTGGCGAGTCCTGTTAGTCCAGTGACTAACAAGGTAGCTAATTGTTGGCCTGAAATTTCTGGGTTCTGAGCTTTTTTAGACAACGTCCAGTGAAAAAGTAGATTTAAGGAATCATGGATAGCATCTCTGGACTGGCAGTCAATATTCAATACAGGGTGCTCAGGCATCTTGGAGATAATGTTATTAAAAGTATGGGTACTGAAACTCAATGAAATTTTGGGTGGATTATGAGACTCTCTCTCAGCCATAGGTTCATCAAAATCTGGTTCAATCTCGACACCTGAAGAAGATCCTCTAACATTTGTACTTAACATTCCTAGATCCGTAGAGACTGAGGCAGGTTGAGGTTTTGGATTAATTGGCTCAGGTTCTGGATCTGGCTTTGGCTCTTCCGAAACAGGAGGAACAGGTACAAGACTTCAAATTTTTTGTATGGTCTTTTTAGAGATTGTTGGAGGGAGTCCTTTGATAGCAGTTACCCACCTTAAAAGAGATCTATACTCTTTATCAGACCTGCCAAAATCAAATTCAGGTCTTTCATCCTTATCATCAGCACTCATCATCCTGAATGACCAACTGCGTTCTAGCTTAGCCTTTGATTCTTTTCTATGATATCCTTGTGCGGCTAAAGCTAAGACTACAGGGCTAGGTTTTGTAACCTTTGAACCCAAAACTGAGGCTCTTTTTGATATTTCCTCAATTTTATTGAGGCGAGTAAGAAGATTATCAGAAGCTATAGAAATCATTCTTTTGATGGCTTCAGAATCAGCCAGTAAATGTTTTACTAGCTCCAGCTTTTCACTGACTTCGGCTAATTTTTCCTTTTCTTCCTGCATACCAGATTTTAAGCTTAAAATGTCTTGGGTCATATCATCCAAGTTTTTGGCTGTAAGGGCATGCTGAATATTTCCCCAATTGTTTAATCTAATCTCATCAGATGGGGTTTCACCAACTTCTACCGTTTTCTGAGGTAGATATTCTCTCTTGGACAAACCATCTGGAGTATATTGTCTGAAAGGGGTGGTAGGTAGATTTCTACCAGGAAAATAGGACTTTCTGCCATCCCTTTCTATTTCATGGGCATCATTCTCTCTAGGAAGGGAGAACATACCTAGATAAGGGGACTTTTTGTGTCGCTGGAGTTTTTCCAATGTTTTTCTACATGCTGGACAGTCTGTGTGCTGACCTTTGTGTTTTGTGTCATGCAGGCCAGTAAAATATTTTGAAGGGTTCTTCTCAGGAACAGAATGAGATGGAGTATGAGACAATCTTCGACCTACGGAGAAAGAAGAGGAAGTAGATCGAGAACGTGTAAGGGAAGGATTTACATCCACAAGGGAGAAGCGGGGAAATGACGTTATGTTAGGCATCCGGAAGGAACTGTTCTGCCTGTCAAATGTTATGGGCTGATTTTTAATGAGGCTCGTAAGGCTTCATCATTTCGGAGTTCATCATATTTACACTCCCACTCTTGAGGATATTGGATACCTCTCCAGTCAAATAAAACTGGTTGTGCTTTGCGAGAGATATCAGTTTCCACCACGCTGAGCAGGCGTGGAGTATTATGGACAGGGGACTGTAAAGCAGGTAAAGTATCATTTTCGAAACGGACAATGACAACAGCTTTAATTTGTATAATCCGGGAACCGTCAATCATTGAGAATCCTTGGGGAAGGACATACGCCTTTAGGAGATCATAAATGTGGGGGTCAAGGAGACTGACGCTAAAATTAGGGTAAATAGTCCCAAATGCAGGACCATCATGCAAGGGAGTAGCAAAACCTCCAATAATAGCATCAGCAAAATGCATATGCCGGGTATCAACTGCTACACATAATGAAGACACATTAAGGAAAGGTCTGACAAGGGGATTAAGACCTAACCGTATTGCACCTAAATGCACATACTTATAACCTTGCTTGCGTGCCCAATCAATTTGAGCGTGGTCAAGCAAATTAATATGGACTGGGTTATCACTTTCTGTGAAAGCAATATCGACTGAGGAGACACGGAAATGTTGTGCAGAGACATACTCCCAAAACTTTTCTTTGGGAAGCAGAGTCGGAAGTTTCCATTCATGTGAGGGATTAAATTCATCGACATGTATTATGCTAGATTCGGGATCAGAACTACTGCATTATGTGAAAGAAGAACGACGCTCTGCCATATTGACAGTACCATCTTCTGCTTGCTAGCAGTCTAGACGGGTGTGAGCAACATCATCCATCATTGGGTCCATCTGAAAAGGAACTATGTCTCACTGGGGGTTTTATCAAACTAGGGACTTACTCAGGCACTCTCTCTTCGGCCTTCACTTCCCTCTATCACAACCTCTCTTTTAGCTCCTAGGAACACCACCGATTACTCAACAAGTTTCCTTGCCTACTGGATAATGCAATTTGTCTACAACAAACCAACAGAATAGAAAAGGGCGTTGTAAGTATATCAAGAACTTACAGGGTATGCTTCTCAAACTGCTCGCAGAATCTTTGGAAAGCTAAATCTCTATCCCGAACCATCTGCTGGAAATTGAAATAACAATCTAAATCGCTACCCGGATGCACCATCAACCACAACAAGAACTTCTCCGACTGGGCTGGATTATCGGTCGGTGGAGGAGAGACTAGCAAGGCAAGTGGCAAGAATATGGACGTGGAACTGGGCTCAGGAGCTGCTCAACGTATGCGCACAGAGGGCTACGACGAGGGAGAAGAGGAGCCCGGGCATGTTCTTGAATAGGTTCTACCTTGTTAGTCCCTTTTCTTAGGCTTCATGATGCAACTAGGCTCTGATAGTTTTTATGATATTAATTTGTTAGTTAGAAAGGAGAACAGACTTTAGCTAGTACAATGCAGAAAGAAAGAACTGGTATTTTTTGTAGTCCCACTAGAAACAAACTAAGCATGGAAGGATGAAACAGATTTTGGAAAGGTCATGAGACTAAGCCTGACAAGACTCTAAAAAATCACTATGTAATTTGATTTTTATAATAATATAGTTTCTTAATTTACAAAAAAAATAAAAAATAAAAATGTGAAAAAATATAGAAAACATTTTATGAAAAAAATATATAAAAAAATTATCTTCATGAATGAAAGTGAAATTGTTTGTCGCTTTATTTGGCCTCATTTCAAGGTAAGGCATTTATTCAAAGTATTTTAAGTTTTTTTTTAAAGAAAAAGGTATTTAAAATTTTTAACTTCATTAATAAAAGTGAAATTGTTTGTATTTTTATTTGGTCTAATCTCAAAGTTTGGCCAAATTACTCAGGTTGTTTTCTATGTTTGAGCCTATATAAAGTTGTGTGGTGAGAAAGTATCTTAGCTCCTAGCATTATTACATGTATTATCTGAAAAGTAATGACTGGAAGATCCACCATATACGACAACCCTGAGCATATATGACTGGACCATTTTCAAAAAGGTGAAAACATTGAATAATACATGTATATGTTCCTATGCTCATTTTGATCGTATCTTGAGAGGGATCTTCCTAGTGGAGTTATTGATTTCAAGACCCTCATATCTTTTTCAATTCTAGGTGCATCCTTTGGGATATGAGTAGTGTGAAACACTCAACGATCGGCAAGCCAGTTTCCTCGAAAACATTAGGATCGTAAAAAGTTAAAGCTACATGCAAGGAATTCAAGTAATTAACATATTTTCTCCATTTTTTCTAATGCTTCTTTGATTGATCATGTTTACATCCATATTGCATAATCCATGTATCCCTATCCATGATCCACAAACATACTTCATGTATCCCTAGGCACGCTTCATCGACATACTTCATGTATCCCTAGCCATGCTCCATGTATAGTTAAAGTTATTGCACTATCTCTTAGAGGATCTTCAACATGCAAGCTTGTGTTGAAGTTAGTAGTGTCCTTGGCATGGAGGCTTGCATCCAAGCTAGAAGTGTCCAATGTCTTTCCTCAACTCTCTTTGTACCATTACATAGGATCATATTAAGCTTCTCTCTTGTCCATCATCTGTATGTTTGTATTATTCCTTCTCCCTCAATTATCAATTAATTGAGGGCTTCATCCCTTTCATAGATATATCAATGTCCTTATATATACCATTCAAGTGGAAAGTGATACTTTCTTTGTTGGAGTAAGGAAGGTGAGAAAACAACCTATTGATTATATTCTCGGAAATATATAAAGAAGCAACAACTCACACTCAACTCATAATGATGGAAAAGAATTAAATACTTTTTCTCTCGATATCAAAGAAGTGCTAGACTTGGTGAAAGTACTTGTCAAACTAGGGTTATAGAATGTCAAATCATTTGACATATCCAGGAACATTTAATGAAAACATAGAAGCATAAAGATACCCTTACCATGCTTGTGAATTCTCTCACTGTCTTTATGGTTGTGGTAGATGTTGGCTTGGGTCTGCAGGTGGATGAATGGAGGACTCTAAATAAGTAGAAGGAGGAGGTGTGGAGCTCTAGTGTCGCATGGTCATAGGCTTGGAGGCACTTAGGCGTCATGGTCTCTCTATGAAGATATTGTCACAAGCATCTGAGAACTCATTCTCACACCAAGTGAGCCTTTTGTGACCTCCATCTCAATAATTTTTCCTATGCCTTTCCCTTTTCTCATGCATTTCCCCATTTTCAAACCATGGTGAAGAGCCACAGTTGAAACCCATTGTTCTAAGATTGAATGAATGCAAATTACAAGCCAAAAAATACTGTGAAATTGTTGGAGGTGCTAACGCTTCTTGATATATGCTACATAATATTTTTCTTCTTACTATGCATGGGCATGTGGTTTCGATCTTCCATCCTTGAAATCAAGTCTTAGAAGCAACCACAAGTTATCCCTTGATGTTTGAGTACCAAAACTCATTGATACACCATATTTAGTATAATCTCTAGGGGAAGCACCTAAGTCAGTTCAAGGTGCAGACTCTAAGGGACTTGATCTCGAACCAGAGATTCTACCCACTCAAACAGAAGATGAAATGGGATCTTCTCACACTATAAACAACCATGTAAACATCAACCTCAACATCAAAAACTGGACCCAATCCCTTTCATGGACTTAACTTCAGAAAATACATTGGTTGGTGCAAGCAAAAGCACCAACCATAGAACTTTGGTCAAGTCTTGTGTTTTCTCCATTCAAGACTAGTAAACAAGCAATTGCATGAAGGGGCATAGACCTATACCACATGTTTTAAAGAACGAGCCACTTGGATAAGGAAAACACCAAAATATTATGTGGACATTTATGATAGTTCATGTTAACAAGAGGAAGTCCTAGGGAATTTTTTGATGTTCACGTAGCAACATAATACCTTTTTTTAAAGTCTTTCCTCCTCCATGCACAAACATACTTCTTTATAAGTGATCGTGTTATCAATTGAAATCATAATCATAAACATGTCATTGAAATCTTAAATATATATAACATTAATATTGAAAATATTATTAAAAAGTTTCAAATAAATAAAAATTTCTCTATTTTTTTTTCAAGTAGAAAAGATCATTTCTTTTTATAATAAAGAAACATGTTACATCTCATGAAGTAAAGTCCAAAATAGTTCATGTCCTCCAATTGCCAAATCAATGTCCAATAGACAAACTACAATAAGCAGAGCACCAACTGAAACTAGATCGTTGCCAAGGAGAAAACTCCTCCAAGTAATCTAAACCGCAAGAAAAGGATATCTAAACTCCTTGGATCTAGTAATCCAAACTAGATCGTTGCCAAGAAGGATATCTATAAATAGGTTCGAGCGAGAGCCCAACCAAACAATCATAGGACCAAATGTCCATAAAAGGTGGATTGAAAGATCCAAGGTAGTTATAATTGTTCATAGATCGTGGGTAGGGGGACCCAAATTGGACATCATTAATTCATATTTTAGTCGATGGTCAGTAGTCTTCAATGGTCGACACCCTCGGAGGTTGTCTCCCTTCAATGGTTGACTCCTTCATATGACAAGGTGAGGATACTAATAAACCAATGGTTCCAACACCTCCCCGTAAACTCAGCTTGGAGGAAAGAACAAATTATACATCATCCCCCCCTTAAGTTGATCTGAACTGAACTGCAAACACTAATCAAACAATTCCAACAACACGCAACTTCCACACCAAACCGATCAATCACTAGTACAGTAAACACTCCTCGAAGAAGTCAAAACACTGTCACCATCGTCATCAAACTCAATGCAGTCATCTAAATGTTTTGCAACACTGTTGTCCAAATATAGTCCCAGTCGACCAGTTGACTAGATAACAAATAGCACAAACTAGTTGAGTAGGTGACTAGTCAAAGGCACAACAAGTATAGGCAATCTCTATCTAACAACATAGTATTTGTCCATCAAGAAATAAAGTACTAGGAATCAAATATCCCAACAAATAATCCAATCGAACATAGTTCAGTCATACCAGCAGTCAGGTTTAGCTCATATCAAGGTCTACATATCTCCCCCCCCCTAAAAACAACTAAGGGATAAGAAATAGAAATAGTAGTCAAGGCTTGATCGACAAACAAATCAATTGAAAACATTAGTAAATGATCACTAGTGCTCGCAGCTTAGTCGACCACAACCAACTTAGTCGGTAAGAAAAGAATTTGAACAGTGTAGTCAGTGGTCATGGTCAGTTAACCATGACCACTCTAGTACAAGAGATAACAAACATCTCAGGTTGAGGTATCAAACGACCATCCCTGTCAGTCACCACTAGTCGATCCATTTAGCGACAACCATCATTGGTCAAGTCTCGGTTGACCGTTCTCCTCTGGATGAGTCTCTATCAACCATGTCTAAAGAAATTAGAAGCATGCAATAGATGCATTGTATAGTATTAAAGTTGAAGATATACGTCTATATGAAATCCTCAAGCATATGATCAAATGATTCCATGTCCAATCATCAATCCAACCACAGTCTATTCGAGTAGTCGGAACTGGTTCACAGTTCTGTCTTTCACGTCTTTGTTGCAAAGTTTTGAAAACATAATTTCCACCTTTCTAAGAATTCTGATTCCTAGGGAGATTCCTCCAATTCTTCTGATGAGGATGTTTATATGGCACAAATTTCTATTTTAATATAACAACGGATGCAAGATTAGGTTCTGGTTCACTAACATGAGTAGAAAAACCCTACATATCAACAATAATGTCATCTGCAAAAACATTCTCAATGTCTAGCTTATAAAAAATAGATGACTCAGCAACACACTCAACAACAAGTTTCTCTTCTATCTGGATTCCTCCAGCAATAAAGAACACTATCCTAGAATCAAAAAAACTCATTGTAGCACCACCATATCCAAGACTAGCTCTTGATGTGTGCAATTCAAGGGTAATGGAAACAATAATACCCTTCACATTCTTCCCAAGTCCTACTCTGGTATATCCCATTTTTCTCAGCAATCGCGACCCAATACCTATAGTATGATTCTCAAATATAGGAGAAACAAATACATTAGTAGCCAAAAAATCATGTGATGAAACAATAACATCATCAACATATTTCTTATAGTTAGTTAATTGACAAACAATTGGGATACAAGCAAGAGCATCAAAAGTGGAAGAAGTAATGGGTGAGCCTATTAGCTCAAAGAAGGTAGTCTTGTGCTCAATATTCAAGACTGCAACAATCTTCTTCTCATCAGCTTCATGCCTATAGTCGAACAAAACTGACATCTGTCGATACTCTATCAACCAATACAATCATTCAATGTGCTTCACAAATTGATCGCCCAATAAAAAAATAACAATGCTTTGTCAAAACAAATTAGGGCATAATAATCATGAAGAAATAACACAAGACATTTCCATAACTTGTCGTCTAGGGCACACCACTATTCACCATCCTCCTGACAATCTTCTTCATGCCTGTAGAAATGTGTCGATCCTAAAATTACCTAGAAAATTAATATCGGGCCAAAGTTAAGGTATGATGGTTGAATTCATCCATTCACCATTCCTTGACACAAAAATGTAGCTCATCAAAATACATATGGAACTCTTCTCAATATGCAAAATCCATATCATGAACACATTCAAGATCTGCTACCATGTTGGAGCAGGAAGTGAACAACATAAACATAAAAGAGATTCCCAAAATTAATGGTGGTGTCTAGAGACACTGAATTTAACTGAAGTAGAGGATGAATGATCCATAATGTGATTAGCACTATGATGATATACCATCCAAGAAGGCTATCTATAAATAGGTTTAGGTGGGATCCCAACCAAACAATGATGGGACCCAATTTCCATAAAAGGTGGATTAAAAATTCCAATGTAGTTATAATTGTCCATAGATCGTGGGTCAGAGGACCCAAAGTGGACATCATTAATTCATATTTTAGTCGATTGTCGACACCCTTTAATGGTCAACTCCCTTCAACGATCGAATCTCACATTCGAGAAGGTGAGGTTACTAATGAACCAATGGTTCCAACATGAACCAATGACTCTTTATAAAAGGAGATTGCAATAGTATTTTTAAGACCATCATCTTTCAATCAAGGATCAAAATTCTCTTTATTATCAACAAATGCATGTTGCACCACCATGTCCAAGGTCAACCATAGCTTACTTTGATCAAGAGATTTCCATGAGAATAGAACATGAGATACACAAAAAATGATGTAATTGAGCAGTATTTTATGTCCATTTAGCAAACGATTGTCTATAAAAAAGGATTGAATTTCTAGCTTTAACACTGCAACTCCTTAATTGCGATTAACATCAATTTTATTATCAACAAATGCACACACCCACTCCTACTAAAAGCATAGCCAAAAAAAACATAACTTATTTTGGTTAAAAGTATGAACATGGTAAACATACCATTGTAAAATGATTTTACAAGATGATCTATCCACTTGATCTAACAATTTCCTCTAAAAAATATTATTAAACCAACCTTAAAAGCACCATTCCCTAATTCAGAACTACAAAGTAATTTATTATCAGAGAACGTACACAGCTACTCCAGGGTAGTTTTTAAGGATTATAATAGTAGACTTAAGTATAGTATTCTAGGCATTTATTTTGGATTGAAAAAAACATATATATAGATTGGTAGGTGAATATTAAATATGAAACATACCATTTACTATTGAAACTTGTAAATTTTGGAGAATGTTATGATTTAAAAACATATTTTATGTAATATAGGTGATATTAGAGACTAAAAATGACCAAATAACGAATTTATTTTTTGAAAAAAATAGACCAAAAAATAGACAATTGGCGAAATTTCACTTGTAAAATTTTCCTTGATCCACTCCTATAAACCATATTAAGCCACAACCCACTTTAATAAATTTTAAAAACTCCACAAAAATAAAATATAAAATAATGTAACATGTTCCACTCATCAATAATAAGAGCCACGTGGTGACAATGTCCTTGCACAAACCAATAAAAGTTTTTTGTAGGAATCCGGAAAAGATTTTTTTGCCTATATCTTGTCTATTGGAAGAAGAGAAGGAAGCATTAAATACTAAATTTGGAGTGTAAGAAAGCAAGTTTCTTGTTTTTATTTTTAATTGACATGAATTCTGTAAATCATTATAAAAATCATTTTTCAATAAGAAGTTGGTATGAGTATCATTAATTGTATAGTAGACAAACATTGTATACCATGTTTTAGCTTTAAATATTCTAAACATAGCATATGCCATGCCATTCTATTTTATGAAAATTATTTCAAATTTATGAGGCATCAACCTTTCCATTGCTTTTGCATTATCAAATATTTTTTGCAGGTTCAAAAAGATACATTTTTGCTTATTGTGCAAGGAAAAGAGTCAAGCCATAAATTCTAACTGCAACTAGATTCTAACTGCAAGCATAAATTTTCTAAATTGGTAATTAGAGTCTAAGTGAAAGTATATAAAATTGAAATATACATGTAAAATACAAGGAAGTAATGAAAACTGTGCGATGGGAATAGGTGTTGGTGTTAAGCCAACTGCAAGTATTCCAAATGGAAAAAGAGAGCCATGGTATCCAAGTATGTATACAAGTATCATATATCCTAATAGTACAAAATTGTCAAATTACAAGTTAGATTATAAGTACAAAAAAACAACTAGCATCATAGTTATTGAATCAGATTTAAATAATTCAAGTATTAAAAGCCAATGACAAAAGCATCATAAATGTCTATGCAATTGTTTTATGGCTTCACAAAGGTTCAAGTTCTTTTCATAACAAGGATCAAATAAAACTCTGATGTGTTAGAACATATTACACAATGGAACTTTGATGTTCTCAATGTAAAATTCTCTTAACCTAAGTATCTTTGTTATTATTTCCAAGGGGTGGATCAAAAGAGAATAGCTACAACACCATATTTTTTGGACTTATATCCTATGATATTTGACTAAATGAGAATAGTCCTCAGTAACATTTAGCAAGTAGAACATAAAATTCAAAAATCTAAACGAAGCAATAACTTGTTTTCCAAGTCGAAATTATATTAGAACGGTAGCTTAATCTAATTTGAAGCATTATAAATTTCCATGTAAAATTGAGGGACCATACATATGAATACAATTTTGCAATAGAAAATAGTTGGATATTTTGTTTTTTGCATTATCGCATAGTGTGAATTTGTTAAATTGCCAATTTGGTTGAAAAACTAAAAGCATAATGAGCCTAAAACATTCAAATATTTGGTAATTTAAGCATTAACAAGTTGCCAGATTTTGCAAAGTTTGGAATACTTGAAAAAATGACATCATTATCCAATTTATAGTCAAAGGATCATATATATAATGTAAATTAAGAAATTATATCTGTAAATTTAGAAATATGTGAACTAAATATGTTACTTTGGAAATATATCTAACATTAAATAGGCAAAGATGTGAAGTAAATATCTACATTATGTTAAACATATGTAACTATGGAAGGTAGTCTATTTTGTATTATTATTATTATCCCTTCCATAGATGTTGTTCCTCCGATTAGGGGTGTCGTTGATGTATTTGGTCATGTAAAGTCTTGTGGTAAAACCTTCATTGTAAGTCAGGTCATTATAACCCACAAAAGTATTATTGAAATGTATTTTTGAGTCTTCCAAGGCAAGTCAGACCTGGAAGCAAGGAGAATTCGTCCTTATTGGTTTATTAGGCCTCTCAACTTATTAGTCTAAATACGAGAGGCACCTCCCTCATCTGGAGAAGCAGAAAACTCAAGCAATTGCGCTAGAGAGAGAAGGACCAATGCATCTGGAGGAGAGGAAACAGTCTAGTCTTATTATTTGGGTCTTACATTGTACTTGGTTGAAGTCTATATAGAGGAAGTTTTGATGGGTTTTCTTCCCCACGAGTGTTTCCCAAGATTAATATTTGTGTTCCCTTTTTGTTCTATTGTGCTTGTTATTCTTTCGTAGATCCTTCTGTTTTGGTATAAAAACTTTTAAAATATTAACATGGTATTATAGATAACCTGAAAGAAGACATTGTGCAACAATTTTCCTATAGTACAACAAGATAGGGATCACTATTATAGACAACACTTTCCACAAGTCATTCGAAAAATAAGAACCATTCAACTCACCTAAAAGGGCGCATCTTTCTATCGAAGCAGATTTCAACTATGGGGATTTTCATTTTTTGACCTACCACTACTACTGGGAAAAACTAGGCCACCGAATTTCTCAATGTTCCATCCACGGATTACAGAAAAGAAAGATGTAGTCTATCTATCCTTGGGGAGGTGCTTCTTTTCCTCCAATCATATCCACAAGTGATCCTAGCTGGAAAATTAGGGTTTTCCAGTCAAACCCCAAGTCATCCTGAAGCAGCCCTCAAATTGGTAAGTTCTATCTTTTATAGTTCCATTTGAAGTTCTCATTCATTAAATATGAAAAACAACACCAATATTGATGAAAATATTAAGGGAGTTGAGAACTTCAGAGCATGGAAGTACAAATTCATGCTCATTCTTGAAGAACATGACCTAGAAGGTTATACAAAGATGAGGTCAAGGAACCAGAGGGAGAGGAGGAAAAGGAAAATCTCAACAAGGATATGATCAAATTCAAAAGGATCATAGCTAATTCCATCAAGGATTAGTTGATCCCCCGTGTGTCTTTAAAGAATAATATAAAGTAAATGTTTGATGCATTAACCAGTATGTTTGAAGGAAATAACATCAATAGAAGATGAACTTGAGAAACCAACTCAAGGGTTTGAACGTACAAAATAAAGAAACTATGCAATCATACTTTTCAAGAGTATCTCCAATCAAAAAACAGTTAGAATCTATTGGTGACATGGTACTGGAAGAAGAAGAAGTGCTGATGACCACCCTGAATGGTCTCCCGATAGAATGGGATTCCTTCATTAGAGGAATATGTCCTAGAAGAAGGTTAACCAAGTTCAACAAAATATGGGAAGAATGTGTTCAAGAAGAAGGAAGGATAACTAATAGAGAAGAGAAGCTAAATGATAATGAATATCAAGCTCTAGTTACTCACACCAAGAATGGAAGAAACAAAAGGAAGAATCAAGGATCATTTCCCAGAACACCACCAGACTTCAAAATGAGTAAGAGACCTACTATAAAGGATAACTCATCCTTTGAATGTTATTCATGTCATAATATGGGACACATTGATAGAAATTGTCCTCTTAATAAAGATCAATACAAGAAGAAGAACTGAAAGTATGATGCCTATGCAGCTGAAGAAAATGAATCAAATGAGGAGAGGGCCAAAGAAAATGAAGACTCTAGTGAAGAGTATATCCTGATTCCATCTCTCATAGGATCAATGTCCCATGTAAGTAACACTTGGCTTATATACAGTGGTGCTTCCAAACATACAACAGGTCACAGAGATTTATTCTCTTGTCTTACCCAAAAATACTATTCACATAAGGTACAACTTGGAGATGATTATCAGTACCTCATCAAAGGAATGGGAGAAGCCTCTTACAAGTTAAAATCCAAAAATTTCATGAAGATGAAAGAAGTCTTATATGTTTCAGGTTTGAAGAATAATTTTCTTTCTATCTCATCTATAGATAAGAAAGGTGTTAGATTTTCCTCTGTAGATGGTGAAGTTCTTATGTGGCTGAAAGGAAAGACAATAGATGATGCTACTGTAATTGGTGTTGAAAAAGGAGGAATCTACAAATTCAAAGGACACATAGATTCATCCCTTTACAGCCAGTACCATCATCCCATGTGAACTTTGGAATAAAATACTTGGTCATGTGAACTACAAAGCATTTCCAATTGTGAGCAAGGTAGTGATAGGTCTACCAGAGATTCAAATCAATCATGAAGGAGTATGTGAAGGATGTACTCAAGGAAAGAACATCAAGAACCCATTCCCCAACAATAACAACAAATCAAAAGAGATCTTGGATATTGTACACTAAGATGTGTGCGGACTGATGTCATCCACTTCCTTAAGCAGGTATGTGTACTATGTCTCTTTTATTGATGACTAATCTCGTAAGACTTGGATATATTTCTTGACAGTCAAAAATTAAGTATTTGGAGAATTCAAGGAATTATGGATCTTGTGGAAAATATATCCGAAAAGAAGATCAAGAATTTAAGATAAGATAATGGAGGAGAATTCACTTCCAATGAATTCAAGGACTTTTGTAAGGAAGTTTGGATTAAGAGGGATCTTACCACACCCTCTAATCCCCAACAAAATGGAGTGGAAGAAAGAACGAATATATCTATCATGGAAGCAGCTAGAGAAATGGTCCATGATCAAGATCTATTGATGCATTTATGGGTCGAAGTAGAAAGAACTGCAATCTATCATGTCCATAATAGAATATCTCATGGTGCTCTTGGAAACAAAACCCCATAAGAAATGTTTATTAGAGAAAAGCCTGAAGTAAGCCACCTAAAGATATTCGGTTTTCCCATGTACTTACATGGTCCAAAGGAGAAAATATCAAAATTGGACTCTTCAAGAAAGAAGGGAATATTTGTTGGATACAGTGAATAGTCAAAAGCTTATGGAATCTAAATTCTAGGTTTCTACCAGATCGAGATTGGTAGAGATGTTATATTTCATGAAGATACATCCTTCACCATATCCAGAAAGATATATGCAGATGAAGATCGTGTAGAAGAGGAGGAGGCTCCTAGAATCATAGAAGCTACAAGACCACCAGTTAGAGACATTGGAGAAGATATTATACCAGAATATCATGACCTAGAAGAACCCCAAGGACCCATGGAAACACTCAAGGAGATGATCTCAACAAAAAGAAGAAAATATTGGGCTTGTGATATAGTCAAAGAAGCAAAAGGATATGCTACACCATAAGGAAGTAAGAGACAAAGAATCTACTCAAACTATGTGGCATTAATGGGAAACCTTGTTGATGAAGAACCCATATATTTTGAAGAATATTCAAAGAAGAAGGAATGGATGAAGTCCATGATCAAAGAATACCAAATTATAATAAAGAATGATGTTTGGGATGTGGTGCCAAGACCAAAGGACAACTCAGTAGTTTCCTCAAAATGGATTTTTAAGACAAATATTTCAGTAGATGACAGTATTGAAAAGTTTAAAGCAATATTTTTCACACGAGGATTTTCATAAAAAGAAGGAATTTATTATGAAGAAACATTTGCACCAATAGCAAGATATACTTCTATCGGAACTATCTTTTCCCTGGAAGCCAAGATGAAGTGAAAGCTACATCAAATGGACGTAAAAAAAAACCTTCCTAAATGGTGTCATAGAAGAAGAAGTATATATTGAACAACCACAATGATTTGAGACTCATGACAAGGGGACACATGTATGCAGATTAAATAAATCTCTATATGGGTTAAAACAAGCACCTAGAGCATGGTATGGAAGAATTGATGGATTCCTGATGAACTTGAGATTTACTAAAAGTAAAGTTGATTCCAACCTTTACTATCAAGTTGAAAATGACGGGATCATGATATTACTGTTGTATGTAGATGATCTATTTTTTATAGTAAAGGAGAAGCTCATCAATGAATGTAAGAAGAAACTTGCGACAAAATTTGATGTGAAAGATCTTGACACAATGCATTATTTTCTAGGTCTTGGAGTAAGGCAGTTTCTAGATGAGATTTTCATAAACCAAGGAAGATATACAGTTGATATCCTAAAGAGATTTGGGATGTTGAATTGCAAGGAAATGAACACTATGGTGGTGAAAAACATGAATATCTTGAATGGTGATTCTTCATAAAGAGTAGATGTCACATTATATAGATAGATTATTGGCTCACTAATGTATTTGACAAATACATGGCCATATATATGTTTTGTTGTGAACACCTTAAGTCAGTATATGGTGGAGCACTAACATGTTCATCTAGTTGCGAAAAAACATGTGATAAGGTACCTAAAAGGTACATTGGAGTGTGGCCTCGAATATGCAGCCGACGGTGAATTTAGATTGTATGGATATACTGATTCAGATTAGGAAGGAAGTGCAGAAGACATAAAGAGCACCTCAGGAGGTTGTTCCAGTTTGGGATCATGTGTGATTTCATGGCTTAGCATAAATAAAACTAGTGTTTCCATCAGTACAACCGAGGCTTAGTACATTGCAGCATGTTCATCCTGTAGCGAAGCAATATGGATTCACAAACAATTGGAAGAATTGTTTGATGCCAAGATAGATGCAACTGATATTTATTGTGACAACTAGAGTTGCATTAAGTTAACAGAGAACTCGGTGTTTCATGACAAGTCAAAGCATATAGAGATAAAGTATCACCACATCCGGGATATGGTGTAGAGAGGAGCCATGAATCTTTAGTATGTTCCTACAAAGGAACAAGTTGTTGATGTGTTGACTAAGCCTTTGTGTCATGTAAAGTTTGAACACTTTTGAGACAAGATTGATGTAGTCCGAAAGGACCTCCCTAGAAAGAGGGAGTGATGATGAGATTATTATTGAGAATGAGATGGTAATGGTATGCCGGTACAGATAAGGTCAACCAAATTTTATCAGCATTCTTATGGTAATTGATGAGGTTTGACATTTGTTTGTGGATGAGTGTATCCTAGCATTCATTTGCTAAGGATGGTCATGTAGACAAGAACACTCTCTTGTTAAGAGTGGTCCTAGAATTTGTCGGCTGAGGATGGTCCTATGGACAATAGTACTATCATATGGATATTTATCCTACATTCATTTGCAGACAAGATCGTGCATTCATCTATGGATGACATTATCCTACTTGAGGATGGCCCTACAGACAAGAACACTCTCTTGATGAGAGTTGCCCTAGCACTTTCCGATTGAGGATGGTCCTGCAGATGATAGTACTCTCATATGGAGGGTGGTCCTGCATTCATTTGTGGACTACAATATTCTACTTGAGGATGGTCTTGCAGAAAAGAAAATTCCCTTGTTGAGAGTGGTCCTATCATTTTCCAGCTGATGATAGTCATACGGATGATAGTACTCTCATAAGGAGAGTTGTCCTACATTCATTTGTGGAAAGGATCCTTCATTCATTTGCGGATGAAAATATCCTACTTGAGGATGGTCCTACAGATAAGAACACTCTCTTGTTGAGAGTGTTCCTAACACTTGTCGGTTGAGGACGGTCCTGCAGATGATAGTACTCTCATATGGAGAGTGGTATTGCATTCACTTGCGGATGAGTTCATGCATTCAGTTACAGATGATGATGTTCCAACATTGTTTATGTTGTGGGTGATTTAGCTCAATATTTGCATATTGGTGATAGTGCAGGTGATGCTCGAGATGATGCCAGAGATGATAATGCTCAAGATGATGCCAGAGATAATAATGTTCAATATGATGCCAGAGATGTCCATGATGATGATGTTCCACGAATGACGATGATGTTTATATAATTGTGAAAACTTCCTATGAAATATAGATTCACCAGTTAGTTGTACAGATGTATTGTTGTAGAATACCTTCCTTGTTAATAGGGAGTGTTAAATAAATGTAACTGCATAAGATATTCTATTTTGTATTATTATTATTATTACCCCTTCCGGAGATGTTGTTCCTCCGATTAGGGATGTCATTGATGTATTTTGTCATGTAAATTATTGAGGTAAAACCTTCATTGTAATTCGGGTCAGTAGTACCCACAAAATTATTATTGAAGTGTATTTTTTAGTCTTCCAAGGCAAGTCGACCCTGGAAGTAAGGAGGAGTTGATCCTATTGGGTTATTAGGCCTCTCAGCTGATTAGTATAAATAGGAGAGGTGCCTTCTTCATTTGGACAAGCCAAACGCTCAATCAATTGTGCTAGAGAGAGAAGGAGTAGTCCATATGAAGGAGAGGAATCATTCTAGTCTTATTCTTTGGGTTTTACACTGTACTTGGTTAAATTCTATATAAAGGAAGTTTTGTTGGTTTTTCTTCCCCATGAGGGTTTCTTGGGATAAATCTTTGTGTTCTCTTTTTGTTCTGTTGTTCTTGTTATTCTTTCAGAAATCCTTTTGTTTTGGTATAACAACTTTTAAAATCTTAACACATTATAATACATCTAACTTTACATAGGAAAGCTACCCGAATCCACTAAAAAACAACCCAAGTACTTGATATATATATATGTTCATTTCCATAACAATCTTGATGTTCAAATAACCTATTGTGAAGATCAATAGGGTCTGAGAAAACGAATAGTAGATAACAATAGTAAATGGCATTTGGGAAAAAATTCAAATTACGTTGACATTTTTTTTGTTTGCTACAACATCTATGGTTCTATTTTCCAATGCGGAAAGTATACAAATAAATTTGTAAGTGAACGACATACATACAGATTTAATGCACATGAAGCTATTTCTTGTGAAGTGTATAAGCTAAAGAAATGAGAAAAAAAATAGGAATAAGGGAAAAGGAAAACAAATTCAAAGGAATTTGTTTCCTATACGAAAGCAATATTGCATTGATCTGTGAAGTATTAAAGCAAAAAAACAAAATTGGTATCCATAATCAGTATTTGCCATTGATTAGAGCAAAGCAGCCAAGTATATTTCTTACATGAATGATCAAAATGCACAAAAATTAAAGGAATTTAAGCAAATATGGAAAAATATTCATATGCAAGTAATTCAAAGAGTGGAATATCAAGCAACAGTGCTAGTTTTTTCCAAAATAAAAATTTTAGTTAAAAATATAATAGTGGCCAAATTGCAAAAAATATGTCAAAAAGTGCAAAGTCAAGCATTGACATCAATTTTTCCTTAAATTTTTTTTTTACTTACCAAGACAACAATGGTTGAAATTCAAACTAATGTCGATGTTTCTTTTGCAATATTCAAAATTTCGTAATTCCAACAATATTGTTGTCCACTATCAAGGCGAACAATCCTTGTTGCCATAGTATTCACAAATGGAAGACCATGGATGAAATTATTTTTTAATAGTCTTCATTCAAAATCTTAGGATTTGCAAGACAACATTCTTTCAGCTATGGATTTTGCAATGTGCACTCGATTCTGCCATTTTCTATTTCCAATGTGCATTGTACACTATGTTCAGTTTTTTTGGAAAAATTCATAATTTTATTAATAAAAACAAAATTACATACAATAGATATATGCAGAGGCATATATTGGAACCAGAAATAGGTTTGTGCCAGCAAGTATACCATAGAGGGTTATACACATAGCCTAGTAGGATTCTAAAGAGTGTGATCTTATATATTCCTAACCACTTGAAAATAGGATGCACGAAACAATATCATATAATAACATGTGAGACTTCTGTTGGATAGGAGTTGATAAGTCAAGTATCAAGATTGTTTGTATAACCGTTGGGATAGCAAAGAAAGATGCCATAGGTACAATCATAAATGTTGATCAGAATTTTGGCCATGCCTCTCTATGAAAGGCCAATTATAAAACTCAAAGTGATTGGTATTTTTCTATTCAGAGATGGCCATCGTCCTATATCCAATTGTAGACCCTCCTTAGAAAGGGCATCAACAATCATGTTGCACTCTCTATATACATGATGACAAGAAAAAAAGACAAATCTTCGTTTTATGGTAAGAAGTCCTGTAAAAAATAAGATAGCTAAGTATTGTAACATTGTTGGGCCTCATTAACCCAATTTATAACTAGCATTGAATCACCATAAACTTGAATTTCATGACATCCTTTTTCCAAGACAAATAGGAGGATTTTCAAAGACACCAATTCAACATAGTTGTTTGATCTAACACCTAAACCAACTTTTAAGTTGGTATGAAATGGTTTTTTAAATATGAAGAATGTTTCCCCCTCTGCAGATAGGTGGATCACCTTACGAGGCACCATAAAAAAACCAACGGATTTGTTTGTTGATAGATTCTTCAATAATAATCACGATAGGGCCAATAACCATCTCTTGAGCATATAATGACAAAATACATAAAAATTTAGTGGAAAATAACTTGGGATTGATCGTTTTGTCTTTCAAAAGAGATTGGTTTCTTTCTAACCAAACACACCATCATATGATGAGTGGCAGGGCCCTGTAAGAGTTAATGGCCCCATTCTATAGCCAAATTTGTAGCATTTCTTTCAAACTTTCACCATGTCAATGAAGATTATTCAAAGTTAAGTTTTCACATTCTTTTCATTCCATCCTTATAAAAGGACATAATAAAAAAAGGAAGTGAACAATTTCAGAGTTGTTCTTACACAGTGAGCACCAACTTGTCCCTTCAAATTGTCTCTTTTGTAAGTTGTCCCAAGTTGGAACCTTGTTTTCTAGGATACACCACATGAAAAGCTAATTGGATTTTGAATGACGCTTGAGATTCCAAATGTTCTTCCACCACCACTTGGGCTTGCTAATATTTAAATTGGAAATGAGTTGTAGGTACCCTATTTTGGGTGAGTATGTGTCATTCGCATCTGTGACCCATATTAATTCATCTTCCTGATATGAGATTCTTATGTGAGCTCTCCCTACTGCAAAGGTATAATTGGCCCATTCCTTTGCAAAAATTCCTTCTAGCTATAACTATTCTACAGATAGCCAACCTTGGTTCAATAATGAAGTGGTGAGTAGGTCGGCCACCTACAAGATATGGAAGAAACTCATGTATTATAGGGAATTTATAAGGATTTGAGAGAGAAGGTGACTCCTTCCACTTCCTGAATAAGGATCATATCCTAATCTAAGTTTCTTCTCATTGCCTACTTTGATACCAGCAATCACCTATAAGGTCAAAATATTTCAATGCTTCCTTCTGGATATTAGAAATATTGCACTGCTTTTTGTTTGGATTTCTTATCCTATCTACTAGATAATCCAAACAAATATACTTATGGTAAACAACGTTAGTCCATAGATTATGTGTTGAAATATTTCTCCATACAGTTTTATTTGTTGATGCTTTGGAAAAAAGAAAGATGTTCTTAATCCATCATCCTCCATCTCCTTTTCGTAAAGTAATCCTTTCCCAACTCACCCATGATAAATATTTTTGGTTATGTCTCCTCCATAGAAATGAGAAGCAAATCTTGTGAATTTTTTCCAATATTCGTTTTGGAACCCAGACTAAAAACATCTAGTAAACTAGAATACCTTCGAGGACTGGTTTGAACGACACAAGCCTCCTTACTCTCAAGAGACACTTGTGACTCCATAAATTTAGTCTTTTATCAATCTTTGCTAGAGCATAGGACCAATCCTATTTTTTGTTAATTTAATTTGGTTTCAAGAGAAAGCCCAGGTATTCGTGCCTAGCCTCGAAATCTAGCTTTGAAAATAGGAGCTTAGAAGATATAAATATCTCTTCTTCCACAACCATATTAAAGCAAGAAAAAAAAGGATTTCCTTTCATTAATTACCATGTTTGTGGCTCTGCTAAAAGCTCCAGTAAGTCAACCAATTTATCCATGTTCCTACTAGAACCATAAAAAAAGATCAAGATGTCATCAACAAAAATTAGATGAGTTATATGAAGAAGTTGGGAAATATGAATACCATTAAAACTTCCAGATCTTTTGGCCTTCAGCAGAGCTCTACTTAACCTTTCTGTGACTATCAAGAATGGGAGGGGGATATAGGAAATCCTTGATGTATCCCCCTTTATTCCTAGAATAATAAGCTGCCCCATTAATCAGAACTGCAAAAGAGACAGATTGCATATAGTCCATCCCCCAATTGATGAAATCCACTTTGAATCCAAGGTGAGTTAGAGAATTCAAAGGTATATCTGATTCAAATGGTTGTAGGCTATGGATAAATCAATATTGATGACTTCTCCTTTGAGATTTATGGTCTTTATATTATCAATACCTTCCTAGGAAATGCTAATAGATTCATGAATCCACTTGCCCTTTAAAAACCCAAATTGTTCCTTGGAGACAAAATTTGATAGGATATCATTGATATGATTCTAGATATGATTTTAGCAATTATCTTGTAAATACCATTGCATAAGGATATGAACCTGAATTCATTGAAATTTTGAGGAATATTAGTTTTGGGGATTAAATCAATAAAAGTGGCATTGAATGTGGCATGGATGAGGCCATTGATCTCTTAAAATTGAGCACATAGATCTATGGATCAACACACAACTCACAAAATAGATCACACAATTTTACTCAGGAAGTGAAGAATGAAATAGTGCAAAAGGCTTGTAGCTGTGAATGCTTTCATTAATCAAAAGTAATTGGATAATAATTACAATGTAATACAATGGCTAAATATCCTGGCTGTGGGTGATAATTTTGGCGATGTTGTTGTGTCTCCCCCCGATTATCACAAAGAACACGTGGTGATTAGCATGAGCCCATCATTGACATCTACCGTGACAACTCAACCCTATAGAACATTCTAAGCCCTTTGAGTGTGGGAGACACTCTGACTATCACTTCGGCTTATGTGACTCCGGTTGGAAAAGGTCCATCCTCATAGTAGCTTTCATGGCCCTGCAATGAAAGTTATTGCACATAGGTACCACAACTGACAGAAGTATGGTTTTGAGTGCCATTGTGATTTATCTTGGCCTAGATCAGAGCATTGCTTGGCTCGCTGCACGTCTGGAGGTTCTCTCCATCTATGTGTATGTGTTATCCCAGTGTATTGCAGGAAGGAGCGCTCCCCATCTCATAGATTTCAGGTAGGCACAGCTCAAGTTGGTCTCCATGTCACGGTAGAGAGGAACACCAAGGAGAGATAGCTATGGGAGAGGTAAATCCCAGTGTGGCTGCAGTTTTCAGGTCCCAGCGGATTACGAACTTCATATCTATCCTTGTGTCTGTGTTTTAGTGGAAGCTTGGGAGACTCATGTCCTCAACCAGAAGCTCGTGACCGGCAAGGATCGTAGCCAAATCAATCATTATTGGCTTATGAAGAATATGCTCTGTAAGCTAGCTGAGGACATGCTCAACAAGTGCTCTGATGCACGGGTTGCAGCCCATACCATGAAAACTAGAATCACTAAGATAGAAACTCACCTTACGGCCATGGAAAACTCTTTTACTTGGAAGGGCACGACAAAAATCTATGGACTAGGTGGTGTGAAGGTTGGTGGTTGTGCACAGAGTGGCGGTGGCAATGGAAGTGCGTCTAGAGATCAGGCTCTTACCAGCCTTGGTGGTAGTGGAAGTGCAACTGGTTGCTCAACCACAGCTCCTACGCTCATCCTTTTCCCATCCCCTTAATGGTCGAGCCGCTTTTCAAGTGTCTAAACGAAATGTCAGCCCAACAATCGGAGCAGCAATAGCATCTGCCTTCTCTGGCTCTGGAATCCACCACCAACTTGCCTACCTAGTCGCAGGAAGAAAGATGGGGTTGCCCCATCACTGAAAAAATTCCTCCAGTTTAATGGTCACGTCGCCCAGGTTTTTGTTCAGGGAAATAGTGTCAATTGTTTGTTTTTAATTATGAACCCTGTAACTATGTATATTTTCATGTCTTCTACTGATAACTATGTCTAAGCTCAAGTATATGAGTAAGTCTATTTTATGTTGGAATACTGTAATTATGTCTCAGTCTGAGGGCCATAGGCCCATACTTTTGGTCATGGACATATTAGACGTTGGTTCTCTTAGACGACATTTTTTTGAGAGGCTCAGGGGGAGGCTTCACCTCCTAAAACCTCAGGTGGCCAAGATGAATTATGTATTTTTTGCCTCTGTATTATAATAGATCTGTGCAGCTTACAAAAAAATACAATGGCTAAATAGCCACATGCAATTTGAATCCATGTGAGGAAATTCGAATTGGTTAGAATCTACTTGACTGCAAGGAAACTAGGACATGTCTAAATCACCATCAGAGTTCAACAACCCAACTCAAGTGTCTAATTCAGTGTTAATTGTTGGTTAACTAGTTAACTGACTGTGGTAGGTGAGAGAATGTGCCTCACCTACATGCAGCCATGCAAACCTAGCGCTAACTAAGTAGAAATTGATGTAGAGTTCTAGAAATGAATGTAACTGACTCCTAAATGAGCTTGACTAGTCACCAACTAAAATCAACTAATGGAGGTTGGTGTTGGCCCTCCCAGTGTCTCCTAATTTGTATAGATTGATCTAGGAGGCTCCTAAACTGATGCATGCATGTGCAATCAGTGGCAATTGGCCTCAATTAGTGTTCCCCACACTTTAGTAACTGGTATAGGTGCCCTAATTAGGCCAAGTGGATCCAATTGAGTTAGTGACTAAAAATAGACTGTGAGAATGCCCTATTTAGACATACTCTTGATTTAGACATAATTGACCGAATTGGAAAAGGGAGGATTATAATCCTAACACCCCTATGAATGCTAACTTGGACACTTTTTGGGCCCTGGTAACTAAGACCATAGGTCATCCATTACAACAAGTAAAGTAACTGTAACTGCTTAATACAAAGAGCCAAGGAAAAAACTACTTGGGAAAAAAAACCCCTCTAACTAAGCAGGTAGAATCAGGATCAATCTGTTTCTTCCGTGCATAGGTATCATGGGGCCTGGCATGTGAACCTATCCATCATTATGTATGGTGGAATATTCCTCTTTGGAAGAAGAATAATATGCTCAACTAAATAAGAAATATAGATAGTTGATGGATGAAGACTGGACCCATGTAGAGCAACTGAAATCAACTGATAAGTGAGAAAAGGTTCTTTAGGATTCAAACCATGTGAGGAACACTCAATAAAATGATATGTTGCAGCCATGAACAGAAAACCATGAGTGGTAAAAACAGCCCCAAGTGTTAGGAGCAAGTGTCCAGGCGGATGCAGAAAATCTTCCTCTTTACTAGTTCTGTGAGGAGATGAGCATGTGACCAAAAGTGGAGAAGTCTTGGGACCATGGAGAGTGAATTATTGAGCTACATAATATGATATAGCTTCATAAATATCTAATGAATCACAAAATAAAATATCATCAACCTCATAAGAGGAAACTAACACTAAATCCCCAACAGTAATTTTGAAGAAGAATTGCGGTACTTGATTTTTCACACCGAAACTGGTGAGAGAAGCTACAAGCATGACTGAAATATCTTGGATTTTAACATATGAACCAAATAATATAATATTATAAATTAAATCAGATCTAAATGGGTTCATATCATATCCAAAAGTTTGAAATTAAATCAAATCCCCAACAACAGTTTTGAAGGAGACTTGCAATACTTGTTTCTTCATGAAATTAATGAGAACAGCTACAAGCAGTATTGAAAGCTTATGAACATGAAATATTGAACCAAGAAATATCAGATCAGATCCAAATAATATCATATAATATCCAATAAGGTTCATATCAGATCCAAAAGTATGGTCCACCGAGATGGTAGATGCACAGTTTTCTTCTTCTTCAAAATTCTGAATTTTGGTGCATGCAATCCTGCAGGAATTTGTTGGAAGATCTAGATCAAGGGGAGCGAATTGATCACTCTTGTAATCTTATTTTTTTTCCAAAATATCCAAGCTATTATATATTTTCACACCAGCAGCAACATTAGAGGGAGATAAATCAAATTTCTCTTCACTTTCGGAAGCAATTACTGGTAAATTTTGCACAGAATTCAAAGGAAAATCACTAGAGGAGGACTTTGCTTCTTTTTCATCTTGAAAAAATTTAGAAGAGAGAGTAGAGGCCAAGAATTTTGGATCAGGAACTATTATGGTGCTGGATGTGCTCTCCAAAGTGCTATTATGATCCTCATCAATCTTTCCAAAGGTGCTATCCAGTTTTGTTTAGAGATCCTATGGATATTCAACAGATTTAGTGAGGTAGTGCAAGCTAGGAGAGAGAGCCAGAGCTATTGTTCCAAAATCTGCATCACATTCATTCAGACAATCATTCTCACTCTCAAAAGACTCTTCACCGAGTCCCATAGACACCCCATAGAGACCTTGTCTCTTCATAGATGTAATCATCTTCATCTTCCATTCCGAATAGCTTCTGAATGGGGTAAGAAGAGGAACTGATGAATCCATTCAAAGTTGTACCTCCAATTACACAAAAAGACAAAGTAAGGTCAGACAGCTTGCACATTTAAGATTTTCATCACACCCAGCATAGTTTATCAAGCACAATTCCTTAACTTGGGGTATTAAGTGGTAAACCTTCGTCTTCTGGTGCAGTGCTGGAAGGAGCAATTTTGCTCAAAAAAATTATCTAGTAGGGGATATGAGGAGGAGAAGTGCTTTCTCCTTCTAAGGTTTTAATACCATATTAAAATTGAGCACATAGATATATGGATCAACACACAACTCACAAAATAGAACACACAATTTTACTCAGGAATTGAAGAATGAAACAGTGCAAAAGGCTTGCAGCTGTGAATGCTTTCATTAATCAAAAGTAATGGGATAATAATTACAATGTAATACAATGGCTAAATAGCCACATGAAATTTGAATCCATGTGAGGAAATTCAAATTGGTTAGATTCTACTTGATTGCAAGACAACTAGGACATGTCTAAATCACCATCAGAGTTCAACAGCCCAACTTAGTGTCTAATTCAGTGTTAATTGTTAGTTAACTAGTTAACTGACTATGGTAGATGAGAGAATGTGCCTCACGTGCATGCAGCCATGCAAACCTAGCACTAACTGAGTAGAACTGAATGTAGAGGTCTAGAATTGAATGTAACTGACTCCTAAATGAGATTGACTAGTCACCAACAGAACTTAACTAATGGAGGTTGGTGTCGACACTCCTAGTGGCTCCTAATTTGTAGGGATTGATCTAGGAATCTACTAAACCGATGCATGGATGTGCAATCAGTGGTAATTGGCCTCAATTAATGTTCCCGACACTTTAGTAACTAGTACATGTGCCCCAATTAGGCCAAGTGGACTCAATTGAGTTAGTGACTAAAAATAGACTAAGAGAATGCCCGATTTAGACATACTCTTGATTTAGACATAATTGACCAAATTGGACAAGGGAGGATTATAATCCTAACATGATCCTCGATTCCTCCTACACCCTCAAAATATATAGAGCCAAAATTTCAAAGAGTTCCAAATAGAATTCAATCAATCAACCATCTGGTCCAAGGATTTCATCCTTTTGAATTCTATGAAGGGTCGCCTTAATCTTCTCCTTAGAGACCTCGACCATCAAATATAGATTTTCCTCATCATTAACAAATATGGGAAAAATTTGGGCTATTCTAACAATTTTGGCAATAGAAGTTCCTTCTTAATATTTAAATAAGTTACCAAAGTGGTTCTTCACCATATTTGATAGCCCCTCAAAGGAGGACACAACTACCCCTTCCTCATTCTGAAGGCTCTAGATAGTGTTCGAAAATTTCCTCCTCTAAGCATATGCATTAAAAAACTTGTTGTTTTCATCCCCATAACTTAACCATAATGTTTGTATTTTTAACCTCCATTCTTCTCCTTTCTCTTCCAATATTGACATTGGTCTTCCCTCCAAATGAACCATATTTACCTTGGATTCCCTTAAGAGAAACCCCTAAACTTATGACTCATGAGCTATAACAGGAGGCCATATTCAATGGCCCTAATATCTTTCTCATCATTATCCTTATTTTTGAGATCCCATGCTATAAATTCTTTCTTTAATTTCTTTAAGTTTGTAGCAAATTGGACTATGCATGATTAGGGTAATCGGGGTCAAAAGGGGACCAACAATTTTGGACCAATATTGATAGGATTTATCCTTGATCCATCCAAAATTGAGTTTGAAAGTACTTACTGGCTTGTTTCCTCTTCCTTTGATAACCAACAACACTTGCAAGTGCTCTGATTCCCCTCTAGATCCAATTCATTGTCTCATTGGCATCAGGTCATTCACCATCATTTTAGCAATATGAAATTAGTCAGGAAAAAATATTCCTAAGGATCAGGATTGGCCTTCTACCCCCAAATATCTGCCTCACCCAGAGAGAAGTTTAGATCCCCCCCAATAATAAGAGAATTAGAGTTCATAAAGGAATTATTTTCAAAGTTGTTCCAGAAGGCCTCCCCAACCACATAAGGCTCGTAGATGTTCAAGATAAAAGGTACATACATAATTCTATAGAGAACATATCCAATCAAATCCCTGAATAAGTACTCCATAAGCTATTAAATTTCACTATATTTGGGTTCCATCCAATTTCTAGCTCCCTTGAACGAACCCTAGTGTCCACAACTTGAAAGAGAGAACCCTTAAAAGGAAATTCAAGCACCAATTTGACAACATCACCATCACCTAAAGTTTGCTGGAGTAAAATAATATCCGAGTAGTTGATTTCCACCAATTGCTTCAACAACTATTTTTTGGACGGGTATGCCAAACCCCCATAGTTGAAGGACATCAATTTCGATTTGAAACCTTAGTTAGGGATTTCGGTTCTCTAAGTTCCCTATCAATGGAGGTTTGTTTTCCAACATCCATATCGACCCTTGTATTGTCTTGTGATTTGGAGAGATGGGATTTTATACCCCTGCCCAGCTTACCTTCCTTTTAGACTTCGAGGAGAAGACCTAGAACTCCTTAATAAAAATAGTGCGATGTTGATGTTGTGCTTTTTCTGGTTCTTAAATTGTGAATATAGTACTATGCTTTCAGAGTCACTAGAGGGTTCTAGAGCAAAGGAAACTAAGGGAGGGGTAATGGAGGTTTCTTCCCATGTATTTGGGAAAGAGGTAAAGCCAGGGGGAGAGCCCAATAAGGGGCCAAAAGAGTCTAGGAAACGGGACAAGAGATCAAAGTAGTGCCACCCAAATCTGATATTGAAAATAAAGAAAAAGGAAATCATCTGATAACATACCCCTGATCGAAGCTTCTGCAATGTATAATTAATGCCTCTGAAATCCTTCTTTCTTATCTCAACCTTTTTCTTCCATCAATGAAACTGGAGCCAAATATAGTCAAGGATCCCACTATTTGGGAAAGTCCATGCTCAAGATAGCTACTTTCATATCCTAGAGACGTGCCATCAAACTTCCATATTTTTGACTTGGAATCTCATTCCCATCTTCTTCCAGATTGAGAGAGTGCTTCTTGCATGGAGAGGAACACAACACAACCTTTAGGGAAAAGCACATTCATTAGCAATATGGCCCACTTTGTGGCACCTATGACATATAAATGAAACCCCTTTGTAGTTAAGGGCTTGGACATAAAATTTGTCACCAATACCAACTTTAAATCCTTTAGCAACCCTGGCCTACATGTCTAATATAGCTAATATGCATGCTACGTATTTCTTGTTCATTTATTCAAAGGACATATCTACCTCCAAAAGAATGCCAAGTGCATTACCAATATACTTGAACTAATCAAAGGACTAGAATTCCAAAGGTAAGACTAGGAAACATACCCAAATTGGCACCACATTCAATCATTCTCTTTTAGGATCAAATAGGGGGTCAATCTCTTCATATTTATTGGGATCAATTTGATACCCTAGTTCTTCTCTAGAATCCTCTGAGCGTCCTCTTGATATTTCATGATTAAGGAAAACCATCCATGAGGCATATTTTTTACTATTGGGGCATAGGATATTTTATGACCCCAATTTTCTTTTGCCCAATTTTCAAGGGTTTTCGGCTCAAACATCCGACCTCATGCTCTGCCAACCACAACTTTGTCGACATAGTCCATCACATTGTTCCTCCATCCTTACTCCTATATTTCCTAACTCTTATCTATACTCTACTTGATTATTTCATTCATTTAGATCCTCTTATCAATTAATCAATCTTTCCTCGATTACATCCTTAATTGAATTTTATCTCTTAATCTTCTTTGTATCTTTTCTAATTTCATATCCCAAAAGTTTTTCATTATCTTCATTGCTATTTTTTTTATAAGGATTTTTATTTATTCAATAAACTTTTCATATTGTGTTTAAAATTTCCTCTATCTATCCTTTTTTTTAAACCACCTCCTCTCTTAACAAAATTATTAATTTCAATTCATTACAGTAATAATATATATAATTATACTTTATAAATAAATTCTTTAATTTATTTTACGTTATCTTCTTAAACATCACATTTTTTTATAATTTTATGTTATTTTTTGAATTAATTATGTTAAATTTAATATAATACTTATCCACATTTACTCTCTTATATTGGCCATTTTATTTTTACTACTCATTTTCCTCCATCCTTGCCTCTATATTTCCTAACTCTTATCGATACCCATGTTGATAGTATCATTTATCCTCTCATCAATTTATCTTCTTTGATTCATCCTTAATTGGATTTTATTTCTTAATATTCTTTGTAGCTTTTCCAAATCCATACTCCAAAAGTTTTTCATTATCTTCATCCCTCCCTTTTATAAGGATATTATTAACCTTTCATATTATGTTTAACATTTCTTAACCTATCCTTATTTTTAACCACTTCTTCTCTTAACGAAAGTATTCTGATCTTTAACCACCTCTTCTCTTAAAGAAGGTATTGATTTCAATAATATATATTCAATAACCTTTTCATATTATGTTTAAAATTTTCTAATCTATCCTTATCTTTAATCACCTCTTCTCTTATCCAAAGTATATATATAAGCTAAAGTATATCTATGTGGATCTTTAACTTCTTAAACATCAAGCTCTTTATAATTTCATGTTGCCTTCTTGAATTAATATATATATTTTAATTTATATTTATATAGTAGTTAGGTTATTTCCTTTTCTTTTGACATGCTATTTTTTTATAAAATTCCTTTTTATTAATTTTCTCCACTTTTATCTTTTTTAATAAATATTTTATTTTAATCTTTTTTTAATATTCTATAATTTTCTTTTTTTCCTTAATGATGAATAAAATGTCTAATTAAAACGTCACAAAGTTTCTAAACTTGAACATAATGCAACTTATTTTAAAAACTTTTATACACTGACAACTCACTATAAAAATATCCATAACACAATATAATAATTTAAATTTAAATATAAATATTTTATAATTGCAATAAAACAAAATTAACTAATAAATAGCATGTATCATTCTTTATTAACGAAATTTACTTATTGATATTTAACATCTATCATTCTTTAACAAAACTAAAGCTGTTTTTTTTCAAGATGATTTAAATAATAATTTGTATCTTCTATCCAGTAGGGACAATATACAAGATCTTTATCATAATTTATTTACAACCCGCTCCTCTTTTATTAACAAGTTCTTTATTGAAGTGTTGTATAAAAATGGAAATTTAGAATGACCAACCCTTGGTATGAAAAAGTGTGTAAAATCACAAGAAGAGGAATCAAAGAAGCTATTGAAAAATCCGTCAAAGTTGACAAGATAAACATGTACAAATCCTTCATTAAAAGAAAGAAAAAAACAACCTGTATAAATTATAACCATGAGAAGCTTTTACGCCCCTCTAAGATGGATCCTAAGAAATTCTAGAGACAAATTCTAACTTGCAAAACTAAAGAGATAAATATAATTGTCTTAAACGACTATAATTCCTATCTTAAGAAGCTTTATGAATCAAATGATGTTGTGGACAACATTCAACCCCTTTTTACAGAAGATGAAGTTTTTCCTTTAGAAGATATAGATTTTGGTATTAAATGCCTCACGAATGGGAAATATAACGACATTGAAGGATACCAAGTTGAAATCCTAAAATTTGGGGGGGTTGTCCTCATCCCTCACATCAACAAGCTCTTCAATCTAGCAGTCAAACAGTGCTTCCCTATACCTTGGACTCAAATCCTTATTGTACCCATTTTTAAAAGCGGTGATAAAAATAACCCATCTAACTATAGGACCATATGATTAGCCCTCTCTTAACCAAGTTATATGGTATTATTTTGGAAAATAAGAATAACATATAGCTAGAAAGTCAAGGTAAAATAACTAAAGGGAAAGACATTTTTAGAAGGTATCATTCCACCATAAACCACCTCATTACTTTCAGGATCATTGTGTTGCAATAATAAGACCAATCTCCTTTGTTGCTTTGTGGAATTTAGGAAAGTTTTTGATACAATGCCTAGAAATAACTTGTGGAAAATATTAGAAAAGTTCTGAGGTTCCTTTCGAGTTGAGAGTCACTGCAATAAGGTTGTACGAGAATGTCATTGCCAAGTTTAAAAACACTGATGGTTGGTCAGAAGATATTAACTATAATATGGGAGTTAAGCAATATCATTCCCTCTCCCCTACCCTTTTTGGTATATACATTAATAAGTTAGAAGGTTGTTTAATAAAGGTAAGTTGTACTAACTCAACATTAGCAAGAATTATCATCATCATCCTTCTTTATGCTGATGATATTGTTCTTCTAGTATGATGCCCCTCTAGTCTTGATAAACAATGAAGAATTCTCAAGGATTTATGCTGTAGTATGGGCATGACCATCAATACTGACAAAACCAAAGTTAGGTTGATAAAATCTAATAAGGTCACTTATGCTCCTTTTTTGTATGATAATAGCAACTTGAAGGAAGTGGCTTCCTACAAATATCTTGGGATTGATATCCATCACAAGCTTAACTAGAACTACAACATCAAGAAAATGATCAATGGAGGGTGGAAAGCTTATTTTAGTCCTGAAAACAATTGTAAGTCAACAAACCTTGTGATGTGGGATAAAAAAAAAACTTTTTTAAACTCTCGTCACTCCCATTCTCCTGTATCGGTATGAAGTTTGGGGTTGCAGCCTCTCTAGAAAATCTTGGACAAGGATTGAGCATATCCAAAAACATTGTATAACTTACAATCTTAAAATTAAAAGCAATACGCCATATCATATTCTCCTTATTGAAGTGGGTCTTTCCCCCATTGAGAGCATAACTATTACTATGTACCTAATATACAAGAAAAAATAAATAACTTGGAGATCAAAGATTTCTAAAAATGGTTTTAAATTCCATTCAAAACCATCGAAGGCTCAATCAAGGTTGGCATAAAGATGCCATGTCTTGGTTAAAAATGTGGGGGATTAATGAAAATGTCGCTTTGCAAAATATAAACAATATTAAAAATATTATTACTTTGAAGTTCAAAGAGAAGCTGTGGTGTCATGAAAATTTAGAGGATAAAAGAAAATTAACATATTACAAGGAGTTCATTAACCCTAATCTTGAAGATCAAAATTACTCTATGTTTTAACTACAGTAAAAAAAAGGATCGACATAGCTAAAATAAGAACGAACTCTCATGAGGTACATAGTGAAACAAGGCGTTGGACCTTTCCTAAAACTTTATGGGCTGAAAGGATCTGTCATCTTTGTGAGACTATGAATGTTGAGGATGAAAAACATTTTCTCTTAGATTGCCTTGCGTACACCTATATAATATCTCGGTTTCAAAATTTGTGTTACACTACAAATTTGCCCAACTTTCTACCCCATCAATATTATAGTAATTCAGGGACACTCCTCTCCAAGTTTTTTGAGCACAAAAATAAAACTCTAAAACAAACCAAGTAATTCATTTTATTTCTTAAAACCCAATAAACCAAAATTGATCTAAGTAAACGTTAAATATCATCATCATCCTTATCATAATTTTAAATTACATTTAATTATTTAAATATTATTTTTCATAAACACTAATAAAACAAAATTTATAACCCAACATCCAAAAGTATTTGACAAGAATGCAAATCTACTCCATGTTACACAGTAATGAACTTATATTTTATATTTCAATATCCAACAATATTTGACAAAATTGTAAATATTTACCTATTTTATAATTTAAAATTGTATAGTAAAAATGAAACTAATAAACCTTAAAATTGTATAGTAAAAATGAAACTAATAAACCTTAATAATGCAAACATTTTCCTCAACAACAATGAGGTGAATTGACATTTTGTTTGTCTTTTCCAAACCAATAACTATATGTCATATAGATATTTTTCCACCAATAATAAATAAATATGAGTCACACACACATTTTCCACCAATAATAGTTAATAATAGAGATTTTGTTTGTCGGTTAGTTGAAACGTAAGGGCCACGGCATTATTATTCCAAAATTTGTATAATATCAATGAAGACAATATCTACGTGTACACAATCACGAAGATTGTCACTATGAGACAAAGCTATCATTTTCACTTCAATTTTGATGTTGCTCTCACTCTAAAATTTGATCTTAAAGTATTTAGTATTCTAATTTGTATGGCTATACATTAGTGAAAAGTGTAAATTCAAACGGTCCAAACTTAACTCTCCTAGTGAGTCACCCTCCTTGTTGGTTGTACCACCTCGACAACCCAACAACAACTTGCAAATACAGTCACGGAATCTATGGGATGATGAAGTCTATTCACTTGAAAAGTACATGATGTACACCTTTTGATATGACAGGAGAATGCAAACAAACATAGGAGACTAGCAAGGGGTACAACTACCTAACCACCATGGAAATTTTTAAATAGGGGAGGGGAAGTAAACAAATTGAAAGAAGTCAAAAAGAAAATTGAAAGAAATAGCACCACCTTCCCATGGGGGAAGGTACAAATCACACCATGGTATATGTGTAGATGTATGGTATATGTATAGGATCAATGTGTAGATGTATGGTATATGTATGGGATCCATGGGTTATGGGCATACTTACATGGTATATGTGTAGATAGATGATATATGTGTAGGATCCATGGGTTTGATGTTTGTATTTGGGTTCCCTTGCATAAGGTAAAATGAGATGGAATTAGTTTTTTTTTTAATTTATTTAATAAATAATGTACAATAATGGAGGATGAGTATTAATCAATAACAAGGTAATAGGTACAATCTTATTTTGTTTTAATGAGAAAATAAATGATTAGCTAGAATTTATTTATTTTGTTGGTTAGAAATGTTTGTTACTTGAGGTTAGTGCATTTCAATTATTGGCTAAGAAACCGCAATCTAGGAGAATCTATGTCGTTAAAAGCATTCAGGAATTGCACCTGGACCAGACCATACCAACTCTTAACATGGTTTGAGTTTTTGGTGTCTCCTTCCAACTAAGTTACCCCTAAAGATATTGAACTCAAGTCGCTTTACAAACAAAAACCATATCATAATCAAGCGAGCTAGCAAAAATTGACAATTACCAATAAAAATTGAAAATACAAAAAAAATGACTTTAACTTTTACATAGCTTAGTGTATTTATTTAATTGTGAATGTTTTTACATAGCTTAGTATATTAATTTAATTGTGAATGTGACATAAACCTAATTATATTGAATAATACTTTTGTTTAAATAAGAAAATAAATGACAAATAAGTATTGAAAATGCCTCGAAAAATAAAAAAATAATTTATAACTTTTACATAGCTTAGTGTATTTATATAATTGGTGTGTCAAAGTGAAAGAAACCTAACTATATTAACCAAAGATTTTTTAATATCATTAAAGTATGTTATGTTAAATAAGCTACAAAATCACTAAGAGTTAATACATTTATTCCATAATGACACACAAACCAGCTTAATTCATTTTATATAGTTTTTAATATCATTAAAGTATGTTAAATAAGATACCAAATCACTAAAAGTTAATGCACTTGTTCCATAATGACACACTAACAAACTTAATTCATTTTATAAAAAATATTATGATGTGTTGTATGATCATATGCATGTAGTTTAAGACCTAAGGGTACTCTTGTTCTTAAATGGAAACCATGGTTGTTATAATTGGCGTGAGCTAAAGATTTTCAATATGAAGCATATAGGTGTACCTAGTGGAGCTCATTTTTACAAATACTTTTTCACTTGTTAAAACATATGTTTAAAAGTTTATGTAAATGTGAAAATTTAAATATCACATTTACAAAAACATTTGATTGCATTAAGAAGGTGCATTTCTATAGCTCGAGTGGGAAAGAGTGTCTTTTTGTCTCATTAAAAAAATAAAAATTAGATTGCATGCATCGATGTATTGCAACATAGTGGAGCTTAGGTGGAGGGAAGTGTATGTCTATCCAATAAAAATAAATAAATAATAAATAATAAATAAAATTAAAAAATAAGAATGCATGCATTGGTTTGTTGTAGCATAGTGGTGAGAGGGATGTGTGTAGTAGTTTAGTTGTGAAAGGTTTGCGGATTTGATCCCTCTCGGCACTTTGTAGAACCAGAGTTAGATGGATCTATACTGTTAAATATATGTTTCCTAGACTTATTGATCTAGTCAACCAAGAGATTACAAAATTCACTTTGATTATGGATATTAAACTTCAACATAAAATCCAATAGACACTAACATTGATTGATGTGTCCATGTATTACAATGATATGGGGACCCAAATTGTAGATCCTTGTTCATACAAAACACATGAGAGGATTTTAATGCCAATAAAGGAAGAAAATACACAAATGAGCTTGTTGTATTAGAGATTCTCATCTTGCCAACCCCAACTTCAGTTCCAAAAGTAAGAAGATTAGGAAGAAGATGACATAAGAGCTTTCATGGCCACATGTGAGAATAAGATTTTTGAATTTGAAGGAAAATTTTCGAAGCCATAAGTTCAAGTGACATCATGGGCTCTTCTACTAGAAAGTGCATCCCTTCCAACCACAAATAGAACTAATGTTTGTTGAAGAAGGTCCAGTTGAGGAAGCATCACCTTAGGATGCTTTAAAAAATGACACTTCAACAAAATATAAATCAACATAGAAAGAATACTTGGAGTTGGTTTCTTTAACCAAGGAAGGGACACCAAAATCCTCAAGACACGAGTCAAAGAAATCACAAAGAAAAGGGACACAAAACCGCTTGTCATTGAGATAGCCAAGAACTAATCTAAGAACGAGGAGGTCTAATTTAGACCTATTCAAAGTGTAGTGGACCTTAAAGTCTAGGATAATTCCCATTAGAAAACCCCAAAAATGACAAAGAACAAGCAAAAATGTATGTCCACAAAAGAACACATGCCAATGGGGACAAGCCACAAGATGCAAGAGAAATACCCCCCACCCAAGGAAAAAATAGGGTACATAGAACATGATAAGGAGAAAGAGGATGAGATAATCATGGAGTTTGAGATACAAAAGGTCTACAAGTACCAATCAGTTGCAAAAGAGGAGCAAAAATTCACGTCCAAGGAAATGAACCTTAATAAGTTATACTCATAGATGAACAAAGGGATGAACCACCAAAAAAGGATGTTGAATACCCTTCATTGAAAAGGGAGACATAGGGAAAGATTCAACTTAAACACCAAGGACAATGATAAATTGTAGGGCACTTCATCATTTTGTTAGAAATTTTTCTTTATCAATTTTTGCAGAAATAAATTTTACATTGATAGCAAAAACAAGCCAACAAGGATAATACCCACTCCCGAATAAGTTTTGCACAAGGACATGTTGCTTATTTAATGTACATTGTCTTTTGTTAGTGTGATCAAATTGAACTAGGTCCACATCATTGTATATAATTAATGTACAAATAAATATTAGAGAGTTGGTTGAACACTATTATATACGTAGGTGAGCCAACCTCATGGAGAAGTTTTTTTTCTCTAGAAAGAAGAAAAAAAAACTATACTTGATTGAAGTATATGTAAAAAGTAGTACAAAGACTAGAGAGGACATGAGGCGATACATTGATCCAAAAATCCAAAAAAGCACAAGATACAAGATCCATGGCCAGAAGAAAGAAAATTAGAGACCAGAATTTTGCCAATCCATAGTTCAAAGCATAATCTGTAGCTAAGGGAAATAATCCATGGAAAACATAAAAAAAACATCCAAGTCCACCATATATCAGGACTGAAAGGTATGAATATGACCCTCTGAAGAGAGGTAGCCTTTATCCCAGAGTTCAAAGAAATAAAAATCATCCACCACCAGATGGCCTTTCTTGGAAATCAAATCGACCAACTAATTATGCTTCCGAGAAATATGCGAGAAATAAATATCCTTGAAGCAATTAATAAGAATCCCGGTCCATTTTACCCATGTCGAAAGGTTAATTTTGTTGATTACATAAACTTTCAAATCCCATTTAATGATAACCTTTTAATCATTGAAAACACATATGCCATCCAAACCATGACTTAATGAGAAATGAAAGACGAGCCATAAAGTTAGCATCTCCCCCATTGTGTTGGAACCAGATCCACATCTCATCAAAAGTTTATAAAATCTATCATGATCCAAAATTAGAATGACACCAGCTCCACAAGAAGTGAAATCCTGTAGCGAGGATCCATTAAAAAAAACCCACTGTTTACCAACTGGGATATGCGCCACATGGAAATATTTTAATGAAAGAAAATGTCCCTTTTCCACTAAGAGATCTTTGAAAGCAATCATTCCCCTATAGCATATAATAAGAGACATGGGAGTAACATTTTCGAAGGTTTTTGTATTCCTTCCTTTCCATAATTCCCAAGCAATTAAACATGGAAAGGACTTCCGATCAAGTACATTTTCTTTCCAATATAAAAGGAAATCTACTAGAGTGCTCCCGACCTACAATCTAGCAATTTAAAAAACCAACAATAAATAGCCACATAGTCTTTTTGAAATGACAAGTAACCAATAGATGATGATTGTTTCTTTTGTCAATCCACATAGAATGCATATAATTGGTCTGGTCATACCTCTTTTAGAGATGTTTTCCCAAGTGAGAAAAAAATTGTCTAGACCAAGCCAAGTGAAAATAACAATTTTTAATGGCAACTTCCAAGACCATATCAAATTATGCCACCATTTCTGATAAAAAAATGATCTCCTCTGTCAACAATTGGTTCGCAAGAGAGGCTTCCAATATGCCATTGTTTCTATTATATGTCCAACTTAGAGCATTTGAACAATCTTCAAGGAAAATAGAGCATTTTTGTTGTCCAATTATGTACTCCAACCATTCATCCCCCAAGAGGCCATTAAGACCCAATTGTGGAGCGGTAATCCATCCATGTGGGATGCCCGCACAGATCGTCGACTTGGTTACATGGTTCAAGATGTAATTATCATAGGAATGCAGGAAGAATTTCAAATGACTTGACAACTTGTAAGATGGAAGGGCCTCCAATTATAGGATCATCCCCAATGTGAATAGATATTCCATTACCCAAAGCCCAAGAAAGCCATTTCCCACAAACAACAAAGGAGTCTATTAGGCCAGACCAAAAGTTAGAAACACCTTTTTGATATTTTTTCCGACACCAAATCCATTGCACCAGGGACAACTTCTTGAAATATTTCACTTGAGGAACACTCGTCCACAAACTATCACTAAAGATAACCAACCAAAGACTTCTTGTCCTTAAATCTAAGGAGAACTTGAATATGTTTTTCAAATCCCAACCCCCTTTATCTTTTGGGAGGGAAATTACATCCCATTTGACTAAATGATATTCGGTCTTCTCTGGATTCCAAGACCAGACATATTCAAAGAATTTTTTTCTGATTTCATTTAATTTAGATATCGGGATTTTACTGAGCAAAATAAAATAGAATGCTAAAGTTTCCATCACTGCTTTGGCCAAGATCAATCACACACCAAGAGATAACCAACGCCAGAACTAGTGTTTAATTTGTTTATCAAATCTTTTCAACAACCATAGCTAGTCACCAGCTCTATATCCATTTGTCTTAGTAAAATAGCCAAGATATCTAGTGCTAGAGGATAATGGGATAACCTGAACCTTGAATAGAGCACTAATTTCTATTATTTCATTCGAGCCAACATAATTCCCCAAGAGATTGATTTTTATGTATTTATAGACATCCCTGAAACAGTGTAGAAAACTTTGAACAAAACATTGTAATATCTCCATTCTTCAGTAGATCCAATTCCAAAAATTATTATATCGTCAACAAAGAGAAGGTGTGAAACAGAGAGATGATAGACAAAAATTGATACCTTTAATCTTACCCTCTGGTTTTGCTTTGTTAATCAATATACTGAGACTGTCCATAACAAGTAAGAAGAGTAATGGTGAAAGGGGAAAACCATGTCGTAGCCCTCTAGAAGTAGAGAAATAGTCCGTGGGGCTCTTATTAACAAGTAAAACAAATGATACAGATGATACACAACCCATGATCCATTTCATGACCCTAAATGGAAGACCAATTTGGATAATAATTAACTTGAGGAAACCCCATTGGACACAATCATATGCTTTGTTTAAATCTAGCTGAAGAGCAAGAGCTTTCTGGTTCTTTATCTTTATGCTATGAAAAACTTCTTGAGCAACACATATTGCTTCCAAGATTTGCCTCATTTCCAAAAAACCAAAATTTTTAGGTGATATGCATATGGAGAGTGTGGGATTAATCTGTGTAGCTATTATCTTTGAAATCAATTTGTAAACAAAATTGCAAAGCGAAATGGGGCGAAAGTCATTCAAGTCCTCCGAAGAATATTTTTTTGGAATCAACACTATGAAGGTGGATTTGAATGGCTCCCAGGATCACACCACTAGTTATGGATTCCTCAATAGATTTTATTAGAACCTTACCCATTACATCTAGACAAGCCAAGAAGCGCTTCATTTTCCAACCATATGAACTAGGTATTTTCGATCTCGTCGAGGCCTTTAGAGCTTTTTTAAGTTCATCCATCGATATAGGAATGAAGATCTCATCACCCTCTTCCTTAGAGAAGAATCTAGAATATTCTTTTATCACCTTAATCTGCTCACTAACTGAAAAGTTGCCACCATCCCTATAAAGAGACTCAAAATGTGAATAAGCCATCTACTAGAGGACCCCAATCTCTGATATCTGAAAAACCTCATCATTTTTTAGTTCCCATATGGAATTTATGTTTCGGAGATGTTCAGCATACTTATGGAAAAAAATCATAATTTTTTCACCTACCTTCAACCATGCAATCCTACTTTTCAGGCGGTGTTTTTCATTTGATATCCTTAGGATCTTTAATTTTTCTTGCTCAAGATGAACCAGGGAGTCCAATTCTGACTACAGAACAATCCCTCGACCAGAATTGGAAGTAATCGAGACGATTTGTTCCTCAATTGAACAAATATCCTTTTTTTTCCATGACCACTTTCTCTTTTTCCCATTTGATAACTTCAACTTTTAACATTTTTAATTTCTTGTTTAATACTACCATTAGAAGAAAATTGTTTAAAATCTGGGTTAGAATTCCATACTTGATTCACCAGATCTATGAACTCCTTCTCCTTCAACCATCCATGATTAAATTTGAAGGGTCTTTTCGCAGTGTCACCCTGTGCCTCAAAATGACATATTATTGGATAATGGTCTGAAACTTATTCGAATAAACCCCAAGTCCTAAAATTTTCCCTCTTTTCAATCAATGAAATACCATGGAAGAATCTATCCAATCGCTTTGTTATCCCATTTTCACCCAATATTCCATTTCACCATGTAGGGAAAATGGGTAGAGTTTCTACATCCACCATACCAACCTTGCCAAACACTTCTATGAAGTATGAACTGAGTGGATCTTGTTTATATCCTCGGCCCCATATTTCAATGGTAGACCATGTAAAATTTAAGTTTCCCACTATTATGAGGTTGGGGATATTAAAGGTATCCTCTATATCTAATTTATTCCAGAATAGTTCCTTTGAATGAGAAGGACCATATATATTCAGTAGGTTGATTTCTTTTGAGAAACCTATGGGCCTATCATTTAATAGGATACCTGCAGAGACAATAAACGCCTTTATGTTATCCTTACGTGGATCCCATGCATATATAATACCTCTCGATAATCCAACTCCATCAATAGAAACCACCTCCAAATCATTTTTGATACTCAGGAAAAATGTGCATGTTTTTTCCCTGGCTACCTTTGTTTTTGGCAAGAATATTACATCAGTTTTAATATGTTCCAAAAATATCTGAAGGGCTATATTTTTATGGAGACTCCCCACTCCCCTTATGTTAATAGAATAACATATAATTTCTTAACCCTAGATAGGGATTTTATGCCTCTACGCGCCCTGGAGTCAGATGATGGAAGGGACATATTAGGTAAAACTAAATATGTAGGAGAATTTTCAACTTTTTCCCCTTTATTATATTTTCTCCCACTTCTAGTTTTTACGAGAGAGAAATAAATTTTCAGGTATTCGATAATTGAACCTTGAGGGATTTATCCAACAGAGGCATTTTGATCGAGAACAAATAGGGCCAGATTTTCCGGAGGTAAAATTGGTATGGGTACCCCAGAGCCTGAGAGGGCGAAAAAAAACTGCAGTGGTTCTTTTATCAAAGTGTCACAATATGAAGTAATGGGGGAAGGAAATGATAATGAGTTGGGGAGAGGGGTCCCCACTGAGGAAGAAGGCTCCTCTTTGTCAACCGTGTCAATACAGACCATAGTATATAGGACCCCAACTCTAATCTTGGAAATAATTATAGGAGTATATTCACAGGGAAAATGGTTCTCATCAGATAAGTTTTTACATACAGGGATAGTTTCATGGTTTAATTGGTTTACAACCCCCATAGGCTCAATAACATGCTTCCCTTACTTTTTTTCAAGTCCACAGGAGGCTCACTCAGCTCATTTTGTGTACCTAGAGTCTCATAGTTTATTGGGACACCCTTATAAAAATGTGTATCACACGAAAGTAAGGCTTCCCCCACAAAATCTCCCTTCTCTTCAAAGATAATTACAAACTCTTATTCAATGGGATTTAAGGAAGAAACAAAGGAAGGGTTTAGATTGTGGATCTTACCCATGAATGGTTGGTCCACTAGAAATGTATTGGATGAAGACCCCAGAGTAGAGCACACTTGGACCGAAGGAGGAACTTCATCATATTCTTTAGAATCTTCAGATTTCCAGGATTCCAATCTGATGAGTCTCTTTCATAATACAATCTAGAAGATGTACAATACTTCCCTAAATGTCCTATCTCCTTACATTTTGAGCATCTAAAAGGGATTCCCCAATAATCCAGGAGTTTAGAGAAAGAACAGACATGCCAATCTATAACCAGTTTGTCAAGTAAACCCCTGGACATATCAATTTAAACAAGGATCCTGCCCATCCCTCGGTCTACCCAATAGAGAATTTCTTTCTTCATATGAAAAATCTGACTGAGATGGTTCCCAATATCTTCTAGAGCTTCCTTGTTCAAAAAGACTAATGGAAGACTTGGAATAAGGGCCCACATGTGTCGTTTTTTTATGTCTTCTGTTGCAGGATCAAAGTCGTAGTGCCATATTTTCAATGTGATACTACAATGACCTTTCATCCATGTTCTATCCAATACATAGAAAGCATGTTTTTCAGTCCTGAATACAAAGCCATACCAACCTTTCTGAAAAACATATATAGTCAGCCTATATCCTATAATAAGATCCCAAACCATTGATGCCCAACCCTAAATATCATGACAGTTTATAGACTTATAACTAAACTTGCCGACTAAACCTCCGAGTGACATACCGACCACACCTTCTAATACGACCCCCCTACCCATGGTCATCCTATCTTCATAAAGACGCAGCTTCCACTATTTGAACTTTCCCCTTTGATATTTATTTACAGTTTTGTTTTGGCTAACCCAGAAGTTTGGGCTAACCTTAGCATTAGTCTTCCTTGATTCCTTACAAGAATGTTTTGAGATGTGTGAGGTCCGAAATTTTTCAACATCCACATCATTTGGACTCGAAGCCATGACCAGAGGAAACCCTTTCTTAGGGAAGACTAAACCTTATGCTTCAAGGTTTTTCCTTATTTTTTCCATCACCACTGGAAATTGTTTCGTGTGTTTGATTCATGTCGAGGAAGTAGGGTTTTCTAAAGGATGACATGATTTCAAAGAAAGAATATTTTGGGAGGAGAGTGACAAGGGGGGCCATTTTGAACCCTGTCAAAAACTTGAGACCGAGTGTGCTACGTCCTATTTTCATCGACTGGACTTTTTACATGCTAGGTGCTACGTCCAAGGATAGTTTTTACCCTAGATAGATCAATATAAACACTATCACTGGACATGGATCCATGTACAATCACCAATTCTAGTTAGACGACAACCCACATCTAAAGAGAATCATTTGGGCCTCATATAGGCTCCAAAAACCCAAAACAGTCAGCCTGAAACCCTATAAACAATTCTCATTGAACCCTCGCACGATTCATACCAACATTGTATGAAAGTTGAAACCTCATGGAGAAGTTGTTATTATGCCAAAGTATTTTTTATAAAAACATTCATCCATAAGACATATGATAAATAATCAATTATTACCATCCACGTGTTCAATTATTACCCTTTCAGTAATATTTTGATTTGCAATACAATATCCAAATACAGTAACAATGATAGCCGAGGCTTCAAAGGATTATACAAGTCTTGACTATTGAATCAAGTCCCATTGTTCGCGAGGGCCTTAAGGATGGGGTTCAATTCCTCAACCAATACATCAATCTTGCTATAAGAGAATAGTTTAGGGGAGAATTTTAGCCCATGGGAATCTCAGCGTTCAAAATTGAACCCTTCACAGCCATTCCAAAGGGTTCTAGCCCTTCCCAGAAGTGTAAAGTTAAAATTGCCCTTCAAAAAAAAAAAAAATTTGAATTTTACCCTTCCAATAAAGAAGGGTATAATTTATATCAACATTTCAAAAGAAGAGCAACATTTGAAATTACCCATTCATATAAATTTCTCAAGATGTTGAAATTCCTATGCTATAAAGTTCAACTCATCATTCAAAATATTGTAAATATGATAAATTATAATCACTTACTCACTCATGTCATGCACTCAGTGCTTAGTTGTTGAATATGGCCAGTAATCATTAATGACTACGATGCACTAGCCATCGAGATGTGACTATGACTCCCGAGTCACTTGGGGCTGTAATCTAAAGTGTGACAATGTGTCAGCAACTACTAGTCTACTACTAGGCCCAAAACGAGCTCAAAAATGTGTGCCTACTACCTATGTGAACCTCGCTACCAATGTCCACTTTTTTTCATCAAAATGAAATTCAAAAGGTCAGTTTGAAAAGTCCTCCTCTACAAGACTTCATTTCTTGCATGAATATCATGGACTCACGACAACTATAAAGAACACTCGATGTCATGCAAATAAAAATAATGACATGTAGCTAGGATCACAAACTGTGCAGAAATTGATTTATGCGTTGCTATAGAGAGGTGTCATTAGGCACACGATATGAAGAAACAATGGTTATTAATAAAATTAAAAAAACAATTGTCGGCTCAAGAATAGTCTTCAGTTTGATGAGTGGCATGATCGTGATGTTATCTCCCTCTGTCCTTCCAAACATTTGTGGTTTCTCATGACATTTGTCCTCAGCGCTACCAAAATACTTATAAAAATTACTTATCTTTACATCCTCTTCTCTTTAAATCCTCATCTCATAGTCATAAATAAGGATTATTATGTCTGCACATCCTCACCTTATAATACGAGTTGGGTCAAGGCACAAAGAGAACCATAAAATATTAAATTGTCAAGATGCAAAGAGTAAGAGAGAACTATAAGTAAGTCTTATATTAAATTTACCTTATAAGTCTTTAATTAATACTATCAACTGATATTTGACAAGTTGGATTGTTCCGATCTTCTTATCACTCCTTACCAATGTGATTGCAAGAAATTCATTGAAGGTGAAGTCCATAAATTTAGGTCTTCTTCCTAATTATCATGCCTTTTGGTAAGACAATAAAGAGGGTAGTGGCAAGCATCAACATGGAAAATGGTCTCGACATAGAGGTTATACACATTAATTGTTTTCATTAAATAATTTAAATTCCTACCCGTGACTATGGATTCAGTGAATCGTGGACTGGTACAAAACACAACAAATTTTAGAGCCACGAGCACTTAACTACTCACACCTATAACTTTCTGAAATCAACCATTAATAAACTTCTTTTGGTATTCTGGTTCAATTTAAAAGGCAAATTGTTAGACTCATACACGCAATGAGTTGGAAGGATTCAATTGACTTAGGCCCCTCCATCACATACATGCATGCTATCACAACAAGCATTGAAACAACAATATTTGTTTTTTGCATTTTTTTGTGTGAAAGGGTTTGGTTAATTTATACTTGTCAATTAAAGTACAATTATTTATATTTCCCTTCATCTCTGAAGGGCTGAGAGAATAAATTCCCTTCCAATTGAAATTAAGACCCACCCTTCAAATTTGATCATTGCTTGGGATGATATTCAACATTTTTTTCCAAAAAAAATTTCATAAATTTCCCATTTTTTCTAATATGATTCGCTCAAATTCGACAGGATAATTTTTTTTACTCTAAACATCGCCAAAACTATCTAGAAATTATATAAAATCCTTATCAATTTGAATTTGTTTACAAAAATATTGCCAAACTTTTTGTGGTTGAAAATTTAGAAATTATTAAGATTGCCAAAGTTTTACTCTTTAAGAAAATAACAAATCCTTAAATTTTTCCATGGTTAACTTGTTATTTCTATTTGTTTGGCAATTAATTAAACTATTCGTGTGTATACACTAGCATGAACATTGATTGGTGTGTGTGAGTTATATTCTAAACTAAAATCTCCATCATCATCCTTGTTAGATTTGTCCAAAACCTCTAAAAAAACTTTGTATAGTTATTGCTAGTAATTAAATATACCACGTTGAAATTTTCGAACTTTTTCCTAGTTTGTGCAGCTCTGTCAAGATTATCATATTCTTAAAGCATTTGATCTGGTGAAGTTCTTTACTTCTTGCAAAAAAATTAGAAAAATTGTAAAATCATTCGTAGCATGAACTTTCGGTAACGAAATTGACATCCTACCAATTAAGATTGATATAAGAAGCCTTCTTTTCCAGTTCAAACATTTTCTAGCTTCTCAAACTCATCATTTTTCTCGTAAGTTTCAAATATTCATTTGATGAATATCATATTATCCTTCATACTCTAAGCTCAGTTTAACTTGTCTTTCCTTTATTTAAAATTCCAAGCTGGTCCATTACCCAAAGCCAAAAATATTAAAAAAAAAATATTTAAAATCATTTTATTATAAAATGGTTTTGGGCAAATAAAAATATCGAGCTTTAGCCTAATCTAATATCCAAGTTGATCCAACATGTCGCCAAATTTCACCAAGAACCGAGAGCCCAAGCATCCCAACCTTCAACTAACAAGTCAATATCAAGTGTGTCAAGCCAAAGCCTTCAGGTAATAGGTTATATACTACACATCGAATGGTGCATACAAATTCATAATATAGTAACACCAAGAAATAAATTTCAATAATTCATGTGGGATAATTCCCTTAGCGTTACAATATAAAACTGGATTTCATTGCCAATATAAGAGGCCATCATTTAGTGTATTTATCATATAAGTTCCAAATGTCACGGTGAGCATCAAGACTAAAAGATCTCATACATCAAATTCCAAGGTAAAGCTCATCAAATGTCATAGCAAAGTGCCAATGGAGACCGCCTAAGGATGAACACATAGCCAAGTGTTGAATGAAAACACTCCCAAGTGAATGCTAACCAATCCACAGACAGTTGAGTGCCAATATGTCATGATAGGTGCCAAGAGTTCCTGGAATATGCTTGTTTGTTGATTTGATAAAATTGGAGCAATAATTTTGATTCTATAGAGGAGCCTCATTAAAAATTTTACCAATAAACTTTGTAGGGTTTGTTCGAGTGACGAAGAAAGATGAGTACTCAACTACCAAGTGATTTGAAGAGATCTGAAATGCTTAGGCATATCATCCATTTGCAAAGCATGGAAAACATACCATGATGATCGAGGTATGTATTTCATTTTTGGGAATGATTTAGAGAGTGGCAGTTAAAATCGACCCCTACAAGAAATCTTGTAGTGCCTCCCCAAAATTTAACATTCTGAAAATGCAAAGGCACTGTCGGAAATTTTGTAGGTGACTATTTTCATAGTAAACTTTTGATGCACTTTCTAAACAATTGGAGTCGAATTTGAAAAATACAAAACATGGTTTTTTTTTTTTTTTCAAGGGGGGGCAATTTGGCAACTTGCAATCCATTTCTTGAAATATGGAACTGTTTAGGAGCCGCAGAAGGATATTTGAAGCCCATTTTTATGGATCTTCACAAAATTTGTTTCTTAAAAATACGCCTAACCACCTCATCAATTCGACTTGGGATCAAATTTGTGATTTTTTTTTACCATTTGAAGCCAGGACATGAAGGTTGATTTAGTTTTTTTGAGATCTATCCATTAAGAGATTATGAGTTGGTTTTAGGTCCATTATTTTTGGATCTCATATTTGTATTGGTTTATATATATTGTGAAACTCAAATGTAATAAGGGGTTCGATTCTGATTTTGAAGGACTTGCTAGTCTATTTTGTATAAACTTTGAGTTGTGTTATGATTGTACTGCATTATTGAAGACTCCACTAAATATAATGTTTAGATTGTGTTTTCCCATATTGGTTCATCTATGTTCTTATTATTTGGATATAATGGTTATCATTATAGTATATGTTGTGGGTGTGAGTTGTAGATTCTAGAAGTGGTAAAGGATTTAATATCAATGGCCTATATCTCAGAAGTTACATTTAAGTATTTATGTTCCTAATTAAAAAGGGTTTATGATTACAAACATTCTTTCTTGGTGAATATGTCATTTGATCACGATCAGGGAGTGATGTATTTACCACAATGTTCTTTATTATTCTTCTCCTTTCTATTTTAATGTTGAGTGTCTAAGCATTGTATTTAGTGGCCTTCTATCCATGGGTATATTGTTTCAATCTAAGAGTTGGTAGAGGGTTGAGAGTCCAAATTTCAGTTATATGAATCACATACAAAATTAATCAATCAAGCAGAATGTTCAAGGTATGCTAGGCATGCTTCTATAGCAATCCAGAGCATCGTCTAGTGCTAGCACATTTTGGCGCCATTTTTGGGAATGAAATTGAATACTTTCCCTGGGTGTACAACAAGGATTAGCTCTAGTTCTTGATGGTCAACAAGGATTGGTGATAGAAGTGAATGAAAATCATTCACTTGGAGACTCCATGATTAAAAGAATCCATTGGAAAACAAGTATTGCTGACTAAAACATGAAAAGGAAAAATGTAAAGACCAAGTACCGAGTCATGAGTTTTTTCAAGGAACTCATATTCTTGTTTATCAGTCATTCCATGTATTTTCCCTTGCATGTGAAAAGGATTATCCTTTGATTTGTATACCAAGAATATAATCTATTGTTGTATATCCTTCCTTGAGAAAAGAAGCTTTTCCTTCCTCTTGCATTATCAATATTAATCCTATTCCTTCATCTAACTTACCCGAGGAAACTAATGTTCATATTTTCATGCTTCCAAAAATGACCAGTCATGTATGCCTATGAATCATAGAGGTTATTTACCACCTCTTGACATCATTATTCCACCGTGCAATCAACTCATTGAAGTTCAATCCAAGATTAGGCAACATTATAAACCTATGAAATTGCCATGTGTCCTCCATGATTATCCTTCTGAGTTCTTCAAGTACCATTCTAGGTTTAATGGGGAAGACCATATTACAATAGAGGAACACATGGACGATTTTGAATGATTTACTGCTTTGTTTGAAATAATGCATGAATATGTGTTTATGAGAACATTTTCTCAATCTTTGGATGGAAACACTAGACTTTGGTTTAAAAGTATGGAGCCTAACTTTGGTTTAGAATTCGGGATGTTGATTCAATAGATTCTTGGATGACCTTTCATGATGTCTTCCTGAGGTATTAGGGTGTGAACAAATCTTATGATCATTATCTTTTTTAATTTTATTCTATAAAGAGAAGGAAAGATGAAACTGCTACTAGGTTCAACAGGTGATTTCATAGCTTCTATCTTAGTATGCCTAAGGACATTCATCCTTATGAAGTTATTTCCATGTTGTACTATACATCAACTCATCATCATAACTTAGTTGTTTTTATTAGGAAAAGGTGACTTTTGACCTTGCACTAGATGTGTATTGACGCTGAGGAGATTGTGAACAACCTTTGGGCATGTGGAAAGCTTCAAGATCAGGTTTGGGATGAATATTTATATACAGAAGAGTGGGAGAAAGGATATGAACAACATATATCAGATCTCAGTTTTCATTTGTGTTAATATGATGATTCTTCATCTTTATATTTTTCTATTGTCAGGGATGTAGAAAGTGACTATGCTCTTGATTTACATCAACAAGATGACCTTATAATGCAATAGAAAATATTTCCAATTATGAGCGTAAAGATGATTTTACTATGAATTTTCTTGCTAATTTTCATGAGGCTGATTATACTGATGACTATCATGAGAATGATTTTGTAGAGTGTAGTGATCAATTTGTTGACGACTTGAAGTTGTTGTTCTGAAATACCTTGTTTCTCTCTGATATAAATGATCATAGATTTTTATTTTCTTGTAATGATATGCTATCAAGTTCTTGTCAAGAGTTCTCTTGAAATTAGGGATGTATTGATTATCTTAAGTCTTTTTTTCTTGAATTGATTAGGGATATTGCAGCTTTGGGCATGTTATCAATTCCTGGTAGTAAGTACAAGTTGTCTAATAATTTTTTGTTGCAAAAAATTCATTATGTCTGTACTTTCTTATTTAGTTACAATAAAATGATCATTTTATCAATCAAATGCTTACTTGGTTGCACTGGAAGTTTCACGTCACATGAGCAAGGCATTTTCATTTGACCGTAGTAGGAAATTTACATAAATAAGCTCATTTTTCTAAGCATTAGTGTGCAGTAGATCAATAAAAACAAGACTCCATTACCTAATAGAAGGTTGTTGATACATATCCAAGTCTTTTCTTTTTGGATTGATGATTGGGTTTTCATATTAATGGTTGAGCTTTCAATTTCTTGGTGAATATGGCATTTGATCACGATGAGAGAATTATGTATTTACTGCAGTGTTCTTTATTCTTATGCTCCATTCTACTTTAATGTTGAGTGTCTGAGCATTCTATTTAGTGGCCTTTTGCTCATGGGTATAGTGTTTCAATCTAAGATTTGGTAGAGGGTTGAGAGTCCAAATTTCAATTATATGAACCACATACAAATTTAGTCAATCAAGCATAATTTTCAAGGTGTGCTAGACATGCTTTTGCAGCAGTCCAGAGCATCTTCTAACGCTAATAATTATTTCTATCTCTTTATACAATACTATTTTTTGAACAAATAAAAATAATATATCTTATTATTCTTGCTGCATACATGGTTATATTGTATTTGATAATGTGTTGACCATATATTAGTTCGTTTTGAATTTAAAAAAATTACACTTGCCAAAGTTCAACTTTGTAATTTATCTATTGTATTTTTTTAAAATTTATTAAAATTATTTATCTAGCATTTTATTGGTTGATGTCTTATTTTGAAACCATTACACTAAAATCAGATCTGATGTATGTATAAGAATGTAATCAGCATTTGTAGACATGGTTATAACTATCGTGACGGATACAATGTAAAAAAATTGTGTTGTGGCATAATCGATTTTAATGTCACATTCAATGACAAGTTGCGGCGGTTCATATAATAATAAAAATAATAATAATCAACTTATTGTCGTACTAATTATATCATTCATTTTTCATGGGTTATTTCTCTCTCTCTCTCACACACATAGTATCGATCATCTCGACCACCTAATTAATTAAGTAGTCATGGTGTACATCTAGCAGGGACACATTAGAAGTATTGACACTTGGATGTTCTTATTAAATTTTGCACAATTGCTTTCCAAGCTTTGAAATCTTAATACTCTTACTAACTCGAGTTCTAGGTATCTCGTAAGTTCGACGACTTTCTCTAAATGAGCAAAATGGATAAAAATATTTTGAGGCACTCAACTTCTTCCTCTAAAATCAAATACGTTCTTATCCTTATTTAGATTCGACAACCTTAATTTTTCATAGTTAAAAACATTCTTAGCACCATATATATGCCTATATTTGATTTATTGATGCGTGTTCATTCTTCCAAGTTTATGTTGTACATTATGTATATTTCATTATATTTAGTAGAACTTTCTCCCAAGTTTTACAGAGGTTGGTCCCCATTATATTCGAAGTGCAGGTGTGTGATTCTTTGTCCTTAGCATTTGTGGAGTTTCAATCAAGCAATAATTGAGGGTAAGCTAATATCACCAGACTTCTCTTCACAAATATATATGGGTGACTGTGAATACTTTTGTTTTGTATCATAAGTTATAATCTCTAAATCATAGTTTTATACAATCATATATTATTACTTATATTCACTATTTTATTATGATGATCATCATCAATATGATGAACATGATGATGTAAATTTTAGGTGCAAGAAAGGTGTATGCTTGGGAATAACTTCCCATCTGAATATCACTCTCTTCAAGTAAGTAAAAATGTTTTATGTGATACTTAGACATTAGATTTCAACATAGATTGCTTATTCATACATGAACTTGTAAAAAAAAATTTCTTTTTTTTTTTCTTGGTATGGTACCAAGTTGATTTCTTATAATGGATGGAAATGCCAATAATCCAACCATCCTTGTAGGGACCTTTCCTTGAAAGGAATTTAAGAATTTCTTTAAGTGAAGTTAGGGATTTATCATCAAAATTCATAATGAAACCAATGGCTTTATTTGGTTTATGGTTGCTACAACTTATGGGATTTATCTTTTAACAATGCTAGATTGTATCGAGGGTCCTCTCCCTTTGATTTCTTATGTTTATTACGTCGAAGTGTATAAATTTTAACTTGTATATTTTATTTAATGTGTTTCACATGTTTTCCAAATTGATGGCAAATTCTGAACTGTCCAAAATAGATTTATAATACATGTATAAGAGAATTTGGTCTCTATTTATTCATTACTAGTATTATGATGGAGTTTTATACATAGACAATGGGATGTTTGGATTTATCCTTTTGATTTATATTTTATGTATTCATATTATATTTTACCTTACTGGAATTTATAAGTATTTTATATTTTTCTATAATATTTCTTACTGTGTAAATACAATTATTTATAATTGGAGATTTCAACCATTTTGGGTGGAGGTTTACTTTACATAAAGCTCATAGTTGGTTATAATTACACCCTGTTGCATATGTAGATATATAACTATCAGGTTTCTAGGTTTATTTATAATTCTTTGTATCTATGCCCATCTTGAGCCCTCATAAATGATTCCATACAAATTAGAGTTAAGCACTAATTATTTTCTTCAATGATTCTTCTATATAAACATATGAATGTACTTGATCCCTTCATTAGAATATACATTTGGAAAAAGTGTTTATTTTTTAATATAATCACTTGTACATAGACACACAACATTGTCTACCATATACTAGAACAAAACCAAAACATTTTTCTTTTCTCATTTAATGCGACAAAGAGAAATAAATATATTCCATGCTATCTCATAAATATTCATTACTAATCATTTAATAAAAGAATATGTCACATGATTAAATCATGATAGAATTTCTATTTGATTTTTCAGCAAACCATTCTAGGGAATCATGATCCTTATGCTTATTCCATTCATCTATTGTAATACTTCTCTTTTTTCCAACATTTTTAATATAGTATTTCTTTCATACATAATGACTATTTAGTAGTAGAAACAAAGAACCATTTTCATTTAAAATAAATGTTTACAGATGCAAGGTTCTTCTTCGCCAAAATAAAAAGGACAAAACCACAACACCCAACCTTAGACTAGTAAGGACACATCAACTTCCTATCCTCTTTGTCACCCCCAAGCTAGGTATCATTTTTATATAATTATGGTAATCTTTATATATGTGTTTCTACTTCTAGGTTTTGTTTATATGAACATGTCTTCCTTACAAATCTAGAAATACAATTTCTTTCTCGAAATACAAATTTACTAACCTTAAAATTCCTCATATTTTTCTTTCCACCACTTTATTCCATTCATATCAACTTCTCTTCCATAAAAAATTAGAAATACAATTTCTTTCTTAAAATGTAATTTGACTAACCTTAAACTAAGCGGAAAGGACTAGCTACTATGTAGCACTTGTTATATAAAGAACACATGCAAAACACATTTTCCATCTCCGACACATAGTGAGGATCCATAAAGTTGCTTGTGAAAATGATAAGACATAAAGCTTCACACCGATTTCAATCATTATTAGATTTCTAGGCTAGAGGAAGGAATATATCTTAATGTATATTACATGTATAAATATCATACTCATGTATTTTTTCAAATATTATGAATCATTTAAATTATTAGTCCACGATAAAGGTGAGTAGAGATTGTTGTTATCGACTTGTTTTAGTTTGTATTTGGTTTGAAAACAATGAACTTATCAGCGAAGATTCTTTCTCTCATATTTCTCCTATCTTAAATGTTGTGGGGAAAATGACTCAATGATAAGCTATATCTCCTTTCCTTGTAGGTTTCAACCAAGGAAACAATATCTAAGTGGGTTAGTATGATCAATACAAAGATGGTGAAGCTATGAAATAAATAACAACACTTACTTCTAAGGTTAAAATTGCAAAGATGACATGAAAAACACAATAAAGAGAAGAGCCTCAACCAAATGCTTATTTTCAATGGAAAAACTTTGAATACAATAGTATAACCTTGAGGAATTTAGGTTCCAAGAGGCATCCAACTCTTCCTTTAGGAGGGTCCTTTGAATTCTCTCTAATTACTCATTAACTAACATAGAATGGTGAAGGAAAACACTTGCTTCTTGAGGAAGAAGTCAAGGGAAATTGAGATGGAAATGAATGGTAAGAACGTGAATGGAAGAGATGTCTTCCAAGTACATTCTTGGATAATAACCTTGCTCTATATTTTTCTTATGGAAAACATTTTCATGGTTCCCTTTTAATAGCCAACTTGGAGGTCTTCAAAGATGTATTTCAAAATGTGAATGTTCTTCTCCACAAAGTGGCTTCCAAGTACAAATATGGGGTTATTGAATTCCTAGGTACCTGATAGAATCCAGTTCAAACTTATTTGGTGCTCAAAATGTAGTTGAGGGGCCTTGAATGCGCCATTGAATTTATTAGTCCACAAATATGCATAGTTGTGTGGGTTTGGAAGTATTTTCTAAGCAATGTCTTGTATGAAGTCGTGTGGGCCAACAAAGTTTGTTTGTGCCAAAACAACTTTATTACACATGTTGATTTTTGGTAAAATGGAATCCTTGTGAGCTACATGTATGTTGATGATGTTTCCTAGTATTGAACAATGAAATGTTGTAGGTGTGTTAGATTCAAGTGATAACATGAAATTTTATTCTTTCTACTTTATGCAGACCAATCAAATTTTTTCTCTTGTTATTGATCTCATTTCGAGGTGAGTTATTGCGGGGTTCATAATTTCCTCAATCCATGTTGGAATATTAAAAACCCACCTATAGACTTAGGATATAATAAATAGTCATTTTGCTTAAATTCCTATGTACTAGACTAGGTAGTTGGCCTCCATACACCACCACTTGGTCAACACTTGCCATCTTGGAATCATTTTGGATAAGATTCTGACTTATTTTGTCGTATTCTATCATGTCCAGGAATAAAAGTTTGCCTTCTTGCTATTTCTTCCTTTGTCCTGCTTTTTCATCTTTTGACTGGATTAGGATAAAGCTAGTAGACTGACAACTGTCCTCTTTTGTGGCCAACCCATCCTCCATGATTTTCTCTCTAGTTTTCATGATTAAAAATATTTTCCATCACTCATTATCTATCCCACTTGATTTAGTTAATCCGTGACCTATTTGACAGGTTTGGAAAGTGTTTTTGTCACCTTTGGGGGTTTTTCGTATTTAGTAATCTTTCCCTATGAGCTAGCTTGAGTTTCTCCTTTGGAAATTTGATTTTCCTTTATAAGGAAGTATTATCTATGTAATATCATCATTCATTAATCATTCTTTAATGATATCTTCATTCTTCATGTGTGTTCATTATTCTTCTTCTCTCTTTATGCTAATTCTCTGCAATTCTCTGTGAGGTTAAATGTGTGCCTAGATCCTTAGCTTGTTTATGAATTTCCTTATACCACCTTGGCTTTATAATTTCTACATGGTATCATAGCTATGAGTGATCATTAATTAATCCTCCATGTCATATTTGAAGGATTACTTTGAAACCTAGTTTCCCTCTCCACAACAGCTTAAGAAACCGTTTTATCTGCATCTTATGATGCTTGTTATAATTTTGTCAAACTCAATACATGCATGGCTTCTCTCTCATGGGCAGGCCTCAGACTTTTTTTTTAAACATTGGACTCTTAAACCAAGCTGAATAGCCACTATTGGTTGGCCTAGTCCCCGAAGTTGTAGTCCAACAGTGGTATGATTTCTATAATAAATGTAATTTCATAGTTAATAGAAGGTTACTCATCTTGCTTAAAAGAAAGCTTATTCTAGATGAAGCTTGGTGGTGCTTTCCAAATTGTGGACATGAGATCAATCACAGCATATAACACTTCTGTAAATAACATAACTAAGTTTTCAATGCCATGTATAGATATAATTGGTAGCATAAAGCCTAGGCCTTTTACCAAGTAATGGATCTCCATTCTCAGAGGTCCCATTTTTTGTGCACCATACAAACAAATTGTTAGAGATTATTATTGTATAACTTGTAATTTTGTTCCAATTAGAGTGGAGAGATTTTGGTTTCAAGGATGGGAATTGGAAACACAAATTATACTATAGCTTTTGATGTATCTATATAAAATGTATATTTAGGTGTTCCACTCACAATAATTAGTGTTCCATATGATAGGAAATTGGTTTATCTATAATACTTAAATTAGTTCAATGTCCCCTCCAACCGACATTGTGGGAATCTTCATTTTTGATGAATAAACTTTTAGTCGATGTGGTTTATTGCTTTCCTATTTAAATTTGTGTTTGAACATCTTAAAAAAATTACATGTTACAATTTTATTCATTTCAATATTGTGAATTAGCAAATTTATTCCTTATTCTATGTATCAATGTTCATTTAGCATATTCATAACATGAGTTGTTCTTTTTTTCTGATAAGCATATAAATAGGGGTTGTTTGAAAGTGTGGATGAAGAAAATAAACCCCACTTTTATCCACTATAAGTATTTCTTAGCTAAATCATAGAACATATTACATATGTTGTAATGCAATATGGATACCTTTATGTTGTCATCCTAGATTCTTTGTTTTTAATTTTGTAATACTCTAGACAAGAACTAACCACTACGTGACTATCAACATGTTAATAATGAATTAAACATTTTACCTAAACTTATACCTTAATATATTTTTATTCGAAGACTTAGAAGTGTTTATTGATGTTAACTTAATAAGATTTATTTTAAATATTATTTAGAGACAATTAGATTACCTCATTGATGAAACCAATACCCATACCTAATGGTGGAAGATAATAGAGAGAACATGTGGTCCAACCACATCATGATTTCCTCGGACAGGAATGTATCGATGTAATAGTTTCTTGTTGCAGATTTATTCATTTCGATATTGTGATTTAGCAAATTGACTCCTTATTGTATGCTCATTTAACATATTCATAACATGAGTTGTTCTTGTTTTCTAATAAACATATAAATAAAAGTTGTTTTAAAGTATGGATAGAGAAAATAAACCGCTTTTATCCACTATAAGTATTTATTAACTAAATCATAAAACTTTTTTTTTTAAAGCTAAATCATAAAACATATTACGTATGTTGTAATGCAATATGGATACCTTTATGTTGTTATCCTATCTTCTTTGTATTTTAATTTTGTAATACTCAATAGACAAGAACTAACCACTACGTGACTATCTATCATGTAAATAATGAATTAAACATTTTAACTAAACTTATACTTTAATATATTTTTATTCAAAGACTTGGAAGTATTTATTGATGTTAACTTAATAATATTTATTTTAAATACTATTAAATTTATAATTAATTTATGATTTTTCAAATTTTAATTAATAATTATCAAAGTGTAGTACCATGAAAATTTTATCACAATATGTTTTGTAGAGGGATAAGCCCCGCGTGAGCCATATGAACAAGCCACCGAGTGAGAGATTAAGACAACCACTAATCGTGTGGACTCGCAATCAAAAGCTCTTGTGGTTACCTACTTTCTCGTTGTTATTTTTATTTCAAATGATGAATAGAAGGCAAGTTAATGAGGTAAAAACAATGTCTTTTTATGTTTTAGAAGTCTAGATCATATTTTTTGATTGATACAATGCCCATAACCCCTAGCCTGTGGGGGACCCTTCATTTCTCAAGAACTCTGTAAACCACCTCATTTATGCAGTAGACACACACTTTGGAGCATGCATTCATCATATAGATGATTCCTACCCAATACCCATGCAGCTTACAAAGCCCACCTATCAACAACCTAAAGAAGTAACCACCTCTGTCCGGAGCATGTTTTTTGATGAGGAGCCAACTCATATTTTTCCAAATCTGTTTCAAGATCCAGTTGCTGATAATCTCATACAAGAATCTTCATCCCTGTCATTAGAATTTTATCATGATGTTCCCATATTTGACAAATAAAGTGATGAAGAAGAAGATTTTAAGGTTTGGAAAGTTTTGTCCACTTTTGGAATTTCATCTAGTTCTACTTTTCAGCAGAGAGATGATCCGAAATGTGTGCACCCTGTGGTTGATGATGGTTATTTGTAGATCAAAATCCCAGTGATATATCTTGCAAAGAAATGGCCAGCTGTAATCGACCAGCATATCATCATGATGAATTCAAATTACAGAGATATGGTGAAAGAGAGCAGAAAGGTTCAGATCAGCAATTGAGCTTACATTTTCCTTTGACAGATGTTGAGCAGTCCGCATTCAGCATTAAGACCAATGAAGACAACCATAAGCAAAAGCATCTCAGTCAGTTGGAACAGTAACAAGAAGAGGTATTTCCTTGTAAATTTGATGATCCTATTGCTGATTATTTGGATTCTATGAGCAACATAGATGTTGAAATATTTATGTCAAAAGAAAGTTGGTTTTATCATCTGTTCAAACCACTTTCCTATTCGATGTACATTCCTCTCTTTTTGACTAGGCTTCATTGGAAGCATGAGTTTATTTGATTAAGCATCGGTACGGTGGTTAGAGTAGGAATAGGCAGGAAAATAAGCTCTTAATATGAGCAACTAGATCATTTTCAGTTGTTTTCATGAATAAGCAAAGTAGGCTACAGGTAGATTGCAGGGGACCAGTTATAAAAGACAAATGACTCCATGCCCAATGGAACACTAGAGGATAGGTTTGAATTTTTGTTTTACAGGAAATGCATTTGGTCTGGGGTTCTTGGGACCTCACAGGGAGGTTCCATCCCCGAGTAGGAGCCAGATGTTATCTCCTAAATAAATTAGTCTTAAAGAGGTCAGACTCAGAGAATTTATTTTGTGTAGTAAGGAAGATTTCAGGGCACATTATGAAAGATTTTTTGTGTTTAAGAAAGTTTGGAACACCTGGTACTCTGTTTTTTTTCCCATAAAAAATTAAATTTTAGCTTTTGGTGGCTTAGGCAAACATCTCAACTATTCATTAGCCATCGAAAAGGCCAGATGTCAAAACCCCAAATTTTCACAAAAAATTAAAATTTTGAAATAACATAAAGTGCTGAGACTGTAGTTTATTAACAGTTAACGGTTAGCAAAAAGAGAAACAGTTAATAGATTAATTTGCATAAGCTCAATTATGTTAACTCAGCAGTTTTCTTATTAACACAATCTTAAGTTTAACTTGCGCATTAATTCTATATTTGGTTTACTGATGAGTTCTATTTATGACAGTAGGTGGAATCTGACTTTGAATTCTGGGGCTTACTTAGCATTTATACAAAAGCAGATGGATTATTTGCTCTTACAGGTTTACAGGTATAAATGACCGAGTATCGTCTTTAAATTCATAAAGCATCCTGCAATATTTCTATTTACAATTAATAAGCTTAGATTATAAGCTGTTGTAATCCAACCTACTGCCGTAAGGTAACACAATTTGTTTTCTTCTGTTGCTATTGTAAACGAAGTTCAAATGATTGTATTTCTTCCTGTAGAGTATGTAGCGACAGTACTACTTCCTTTGGTTCTGAGCAGTTTATTTTATCTGCTTGATATTCTTTATTTTCAAAATGCATACCCTAGCAATTCTATATTACATTTCTTGTATTAGGTTCTATTTAAGAACAACTTCCAGGGTTGGTGTTTTTCTTATCGAGCCAATCTTTTCATCTTATGTTAACCTTAGTAATTTGGTAAGAATGTAAAACTATACTCCAAGTAATGAGAAACTGTCACAACTTCTAAGATAAGATCTCATGGATCTATATTAAGTAAAAGAGTTCTTAGGAAAATGTTCTTACATTTCACTTTGCCATTACATAGTTTGCTATCAAAACTTTGCTAGTTTCTAAGATTTAAAAATGTGCATAAACTATTTGTTTATCAACATAAAAGGTTTTATTAGTGTTACATTTGCATAATACTTATGATCCTACCCAAACGACACTATGCAAATTACTCAAGTTGAATGCTGTGTAATCATTTACACCACCATGAAAGGAACTGGAACTAATAGATAGTTATTCTTACACTATTCACTAAATTGTTTATAAGACAATGATTTCATAATTATCTTAAAATACTATTGACAACAACTTAGTTATTACACAACCTATATCCCAATGATGATATTATTATATAAACTTTGATGAGTTGTAACCAATTCAAAAGGGGTTAATACCTATATAGGGATTATGCTTATTACTATGATAAATGTTTATATAATCTTTTAACATCTCCCTAAGTCAATTATTAGTGCAAACTTACAATAGAGAAACACAATTCTCACGAGATTACTAATAAAATCTCGTATCATTACTTACCAATAAAATATGTAAGATTTATTTTGGGTCATGAGGATATAAGGTAATGATATGTGTTATGTCAAACGTTATCATAACGTTGCATACCCACTTCAATAATGAGCTATGCACCAAACGTTTAAACTATTATTGTATGATTTGAAACCCATGCGAACTATAATGCTGTTTTGATGAAATCATTTGGGAGATTTAATTGATTATTATGGATCGCAGGTGACTGTGGAAAGTCGACCCACTTCATGATTATATTAATGCGGCCACATGGAAATTCCTTGGCCATGCATTGGTTGCATAAATAGTTGTCAACCCTAACCCTTGGCTTATTCAATTTTTGACATTTGCATTGGCCATTTGGGCTACTCTGCAAGCTCGCATGGCGGCCGTGAGTTGCAAATAGCTACAGAGGCTCCAATGCTGGCGTTTGTCATGGTTTACTCCCTTGAGCTAGATTCTGTTGCTCGCCTCCTCTGTGATTTCTTTACTTTGATAAGAGTTTACTGCCTTCCTTGTATATGGCTTTATGGCCGCTTGAAACTCCTTTTTGTTGCTCCTTCTGTCGTGGTCTGTCATTGGTGGAAGCTTGAGCTTATTGTATGTGATGTTGTAGCTCCTTCATCTTAGGGTTCTGGAGTTTAGTTTACCTATTTGCATGTTAGTGACATTCTGACTCCATGCTTATAGACTCCTTGCAGCCATTGCTTAGGCTTACCTACACCCCTACTATTAGTTTGGAAAGCACCAGAGTCCTATCGTCTTCATCCTCGGCGAGAATGAGGGTTTGGATCTTCTTAGCGTTGGTTATGGTGTTGTTGTTCCTCTGAGGTTCCATCGTTTTCACTTTCAGCTGAGGTAAGGAAAAATAAGTGAGAGCTATTACTCTTTACGGTTCCATTCTTTATAAATTTCTTTATTTTTAAATAAATTCTGGTTTTTGTTTTGCAGGTTACTCGTCTCCATAGTTGACAGTCGTGCTGTACCAAAAAAAAAAATGGCTTATCGTATAGTCCACAGTAAGGTCCAGTTTCAAACATGGTCCTCCTTACTTGTACAGACTTTTGCAGTTGGAATAAGTCTCGGCCGTGTTGCACCCAGTATTGGGTTGTTGTCCTTCGTTTTTATAGTTTTAATTTTGGTTAAAACCCTTGCTTGTCGCAAGGTGACTTCGACTTTAAGCTGTAACTTGTGAAGCTCTCCTCTCGTATTAGGGTTGAACTTGCAGTTTTGTAATATTATGTTAATATTGTCCATACTCCATAACAAGATATGGGCATTCGGCTTTTCGCTGAGTTTCTTTTTGTACTTTGGTAAATTTTTGACTTACATTCGGCCTTCAGGCTCGTTATTATAATGTAAATATCTTAAGACAGTCTGTATGTAAGTTAAATTCATTTTCCTTTATGTATTTGTATTTTATCTCTGTGTAAATGAATTTAAATTGTTCTTTTAATGGTTATATAAAAAGAAATAAGTTTACTGCTTATCTTGGGTTACTACTGTAATGGTTTTGTATATTTTAAAGAAAACTGAGTAATTTCAGCTCAGAATTTCGAGCTAGGGTTTTAACCCTATTTAACTTGTAAGAAGATATTTTCTGTATTGTTAATAAATAGATTAGATTACTGTTAATAAAATTTTAAACCATTTCAGTACTCAAGGATTGCCAAGTTAGGGTTTAATGAATTAAACTCTGGTTCTTACTTTAAGATTCCTTCATTTTGTTTAAAGAAATGTTAATTTATAAAGGATATTATTTATGTAATACTATTATATGTATATAATATAAATACTTAAGCTTGTTTTTGTGCATACACTTATTTAATAAAGACTGTGACTAATCTGTATTAGTTTAGTTCATTCAGTAGTATTATTTCTGTTAGCTTACTAAGAAATGAAATAAGGGTTATGACCTTGTCATTTTTCCTTTACATGTATAATCTGTTTACAAAACCATTTCTTGTTATAATACTTAGTAATTTAAACATAAATTACTGTCGTATCTTAGTTATTTTAATTATATAAATAAATTACTGTTGGAGCTATATAGTTCTCTGTTAAGATACTCTTTATCTTTGGATTAATTTGTCTTTAGAAATATATATGTTACTAAACTCTATCTAGGGTTCGAATAGTTGCGGGTTAAGTTGATTATTATTATCAATAAAAGAAATAAACTAAAAGAACCATACTTAATTCTTTGCTTAACATAAAAAGATAGGCATTATATCTGAGTTGTTTCTATCTTCTCTATTTTAGGATAGTAGTCTAGTTTACAGAAGAATGTACTATACAAAATAAATAACTTACCTACTTGAACAATTCCTGAATATAATACATTACTATTAGTAAAAATAATATGGCTATTTCTTTTTCTAGCATTCTTAATACACAGTCTGTTTTAAATAGTAAACCTAACTAGGCAGATTAATATTCTTTTCTAAAAGCAACTATCTACAGAAAGAAAAGATTTTCTGAAATAAATAATAACTTTATTCAAATCAGATTTCTATCATATCTTTCATCTATTTAAATTATACTTCCTGTGCTAGAGTACGGTCTGGTCCATTCCAAATGGGGAAAAACACAGGTTAGGATTATTTCATCAAATACAGATTCAATATTCAAATAACTAAAATATTACAAGCTTTAACAGTTCACTACAAAACATGTAAATCATTCATTATTCATTTATTCTCAGATATAAACTTTTTAACACAGTAAATAAAAAACTATAGAACCTATTTTAAGCTGGACAACAACAGCATTGGGAGGTCGTTCCTCCCCACCAACTCCTGGAGAGCGCTCAAACAATGACTTCTCAGGACCCCCGAGCTTGTCCCTAGTCTCCTTGGCTAAGAACTAGTGGAGCATGCAACAAGATACTAGTCCAACGACTCAGTACTAACTCTGCACTCAGCAGTAAGATCCTTCAGCTGAAAAGCTGTACTAGATCACTTTCTGTAGTTTACCCCTCAAACACATTCCACAAATTCCCTTCCCAATGAAATCCTCTGAAGTACATTCACCTGAATGGTTCTCTTCTTGGAATGAGCAGGATCGGCTCTCTTCAAATGGGTATTTTTATTAATATTGACTAGGTATTTTTGTGTTAATTGTCATTAATTGAGCCACCTGCTCTGATCCCAGTTTCTTGGGGGATCATGACCCCAAATGTAGGGAGGTTGCCACCTGCAACATTGGAAGTGTTTGAGGATGTTGCCACTTGTCTATTTTCTCTCCACCCAATCTCCTCCACCAACTTGACCAATAAACACTCCTTTAAACCCTCTCCCAAGTTGTTGTCTCCAGTTTTAGTTATTTATAATTAAAATATTCAGAATTACATTCACACCCTTGACTCTACTGAGTCATCATTTACAACTTAGCATAAAATTTAACATATTGTCTTGAAATAAAATCAAATATGATAATATATATATATATTACAAAATTGGGGTATGTGACACCAGCTTTCGGCAGCTTAAAAATAGAATCCAGGGCTTCCAAGCCACCGAAATTGACGTTTTTACTATGAAAAGTCATCTTTTTAAAATGATGATTCTAAGCGGCTGGAGAATCATTTTGTAAAATTCTCAGAGGTTTTTGTTCCTAACATGTCAGAGAACAATAAACTCTCTCAGTTTTCATATAGGTGTTGCATATTTTGAGAATCAAATACATATCTGAGCCCTATATTTCAAATCTCGGAATTTCTCTGTTTGACACATGTTTTTGAAATACATATCTCGGGAAAATGAAAAGGAATTTCAAAAACCTGAGAGTTATTTTTGCTCACAACAAACCAATATAAAAAATCCTCTTTCAGTTTATACACAGGTGTCACAGATTTGGAGAACCAAATCCATCTCTGAGCCCCAGTTTTCAGCAGTTTGGCCCAATTTTTGGGGCAAAAGATGACTTGTCAGTCCTCCAGGTGGCATTTTCGACCTCATCTATCAGCATGAAGATTTGCTGCAGATGTTAAAGAGTTCGAAGATCAGGAATATTTTTTGAGATATGGAGATTGACCATCAAAATAAGATCTTTTCCTATTTTCTAGCAACTATTTTTAGCAAATTCGATCCAATTTTTCACGATCTAGAATCATGGTGAACCAATGGCAAAGGATTCATCCAACAAACCTGAATCCCAAAAAATCAATTAGCTGCTGAGGTAGGTGTATGAGCTAGAAGTCTTGGAGAGGGAAATCAAAATAACAAATGATAGGTTAACCAAGAGGAATGCAGAGTTGTATGATTCTCTACAGGAGATGAAAATAAGTATACCAGGCTGGAGGAGAGCAATCTCAGGTTAAGGAAAGAGAATACTAGGCTCTACAGGAAAATCAGGCTTTCCAAGTTGCAAACAAGGAATGCTAGCCCTAAGTCTCAAGCTCACCAAAAGTTGAAAACCCTAGCAAAAGTGGCAATAATCCTTTTTGGCCCAGAAGCAGTCTGTGATATTGCTACCATCCCAAACCCTAGGCAGACTGTAGAGACACCAAAGGGTCAGCACTAAAGCCTTAAAAAATCAGGATAAAATGTGATGACAGTTTTGATTAAAATTTTGAAACAGAATTTTTGGTGGCTTAAGAGAACACCGCAGTTGTTCATTAGCCACCGAAAAGAGAGCTTTCAACATCTTACAGGCCCAGAATTTTGCTTTCTTAGCCACCGAAAGCACATAACAGTGTAGAAAGGCATAGTTTCACACAGAACCGAATTTTGTTGATCCAAACACCTCATGGATGATTTATAAGGTGGATAATTAATTAAAGGCACCAGTACCTCAGGTCTATTTCAGATTTGAAGGTGCCAGCAAGGTGAAGTAGGTCACAAACCCTACCTACTTTGACAAAGTGTGACTTGTGTGCCAAATGGCAAGTTCTAGTTCTACTTCAGTGTCCACTACAGCTATTAAAGAGTTCGAGGAGTAGGAAGGTTTAGAGTTAGGTAGATTGGCAGTTAAGATAGGGTTTTTGACCTAATTTTTGCAAAACAGGTATGATTATCTATTTTTAGTAAATTCGATCCAATTTTCAAGATCTAAAATAAAATTTGTAAAGGCTATGACTACTACATTTCGACCAAAAATCCGACGGCAGTATTGTCAGATTTTCGACACTTCCCTGTCGCATGTACGACACTATTGATTTTTTTTAAGCATCGAAAACTTGTCGTCGGTTATCCGACATCTTTCAAAACTGTCGGTTAAGCGACAGCTTAGTTTACTGTCAGTTAGCCGACACTTACAAACCATCGCTTTTACACTTACAAACGTTGATTAACTGAAACCTACAGGCGTCGCATAAGAGACGGTAACACGCACAGACGTCGCTTAAGCGACGGTTATGTATTTTTTTTTTTTTAAACACACATAACCGTAGCTTAAGCAACGCCTGTAGGTGTCACTTAAGCAACGGTTATGTGTGTTTTAAAAAAAAAAAAAATTGTGTATGATATTTCAATGATGAAGTTATGGTTCTAGGCTAAGATCCAGGCTATGAAGTTATGGTTCTAGGCTATGGTTCTTGTGGAAAAGAGGCTCGACAAAGCGGGAGTATCATCTTGTTAGTTGGAATTTTTTAACTCAACCAAAGGATGAGGGTGGATGGGGGCTTAAACCCATTCATTTGTTTGGATCCACAATAGAAGCCAAGAATGTTTGGAAGCCAATCACTAAGGAGAGCCTCTAGAAACATGTTATTATGAAGCTCACTCATGCAGTGGATCATGTTGGAAAGAAAAAGCATCAAATCAATGTTAAACCATTGGAAAGCTATGGTATCTACTTTCTCTAAATAGGAAGGTTCCCCGCATGGAGGATTGATCATAGTGTATGTTTTGGTTCAAATGCTATTATGGCCGATGTTGAGTTGGTGGTATTCTCCTTGAAGATCTAATACAAGCATTGCATGATAGATGTTTCTTTCAATTGCACCAAGGTGGAGACAAGTTCACAACCATTACATGAAACTGGATTGGTTGACTGTAGATTCTATGCAACTCAATTGATTGACTGAAGATTGCATTCAGAGCAAATATTTCAAGCACCCAGCAATTGATGGATCCTCTGCTCCATAGAGAAGGCTACAACAGAACAAGGCTTTAGACACTGGATGCAATCCATATAACTTGCTTTCCCTTAATTTCTAAAGCAGAAAATTGTATAATTCACTATCCACTATGGACTTGTGTCAAATAATTGCTACAATGTAATCTAACATCTGTAAGTCATTTTGTACTTGCAGTCAATTATGCATCCCACAATGGCCATGTTGTGCAGCTCATCTGAACCTCACTTGGCCATTGGGCTCACACTGTCCAGGTCCATATGGTCCCTTAGACGAGTGGACGTAACAAGCAACTCCACATTATCTTTTAGTGTGTATATGGTTATGTATGTACATTGTATATGTGTTTATATTATCTACCATATGTAATCTATAATCTATAAATTATAATGTATACTGATGACCAAGTGTTAAGACTGCCAAATTCAGAATATGGACATTGAATTGTTGATAACTAATCATTTTCTTTTGAGCAGTGTTAGTTGAATAGACCGCTAAAATCTCTTTGTTCCCAAAAACCATATTTTTACAGTAACATCTCTTCCATATGAGAACTTGTCTAATGTTCGATCAACAGAGAAGTTTAATGAAGGAAAGGAAAAACCTCCCTCAAATCTTATTGGAAGGTTTTAGCCCATATTCCTAAAGGATTCCTAGAGCAAATTAGAAAAGTGTGCTTTCAATTCTTATGGAAAAGAGGCTCGGCAAAGGGGGAGTATCATCTTGTTAGTTGGAATTTTTAACTCAACCAAAGGAAGAGTGGCTGATGGAGATTAGGGACTGACCAGCATAGGGCTCTGCCTCCCAGATCAGATAACTACCTTTTAAACTCTAGCTGTTCATCCATATTCTTTAGGTTCTCACATATAAGACTCTAAGAGTAGAAACAAATGATGATGGTCAGGGTGGCTAAGGTAATGGATAAAATCCATCCATGATGATGATGATGGTCAAAGACAAAAAATACTAATAGTCACTAACCTGGTGGTCGAGTCAAAAGAATTCGAGAACAAACAGTGACCAAATTTGACACATATTTGATATACTCTAGCCTCTTGAGAAACACATACATGGCATCCAATAGTGCAGTCTTTGTGTTGTCCCTGTAACAGACAACCAAGTTAAATTGGCAAAAAGAACATAAGAATAAGTTTTTTTTTTTTAAATACTTCATAATTTGCCACTTTATTCAGAAACTTACACCATACGTGCTTGTTTTTAGAATACACAAGCCAAAAAGGTCTGTCATATTCACAAAAGAGAGCACCACTGGCATTCTTCACTTCATCTAAAAAAACCATGAATGTTTCAACCACAAATGTAGCCAGTGGTATTGTTCTATATTTGACAGTTTATTCCAAACTTACACCGTGCTTGCTTGTTTTCAGTATACACTAGCCACAAAAATGGCAAAAAAAGCACCACAGTGATTCAGCTCATCTAAACAACAATGAATGTATAAACCACAAATGGAACAGAGGAAATTACAAAAGCATGTATAAGATGGTATTGATGGGTTGAAGGATAAGATTGGGAGAGTGGAAGCATAAAATACTAGCTAGCTAATGAAGTTGTCCACTAAGCCTCTGTCAATGAGCTCATGAAGAAGCTGGCCCTCTTAAAGCATACAACAATTGGTTATTTTACAAATATCAGATTTGAAAAGAAGACTATGATGCCTTGTCCTACGACTGACTGCGAAAGAGACTATTAACGGATTGCAGGATTGCAAGCAAAGTATAAAACAGGAGGTCTTTCAATTGCAGATTGTTGAGCCAAAGAATACTGAGTAGTGAGCTGTTGAGAATAATACTATTGAGACGTAGACTATTGAGTATAAACATGCTATTGAGCTTCCAAGCCTCCCCCTCCAGTGCCACCTTTGATGCTCTGTATGTGCAGTGCATACTTTACTAGATATCTTTTACAAAATGTCCATCTAGTAACTAATGCCAATCAAAATAATGTGAATATTGACGATGCAATTGTGTGTGCATAATGTTACCCATATCCAAGTATAAGGAGTACATTGATTAGCTATAACCATGCAAGTTGATACAAGTAAATAACATATGTCAAATACTACAGGTATAATTAGTGTTGTAATGTATGGAGAAGCTTACTGTTCTGTTCTATCATTACTACTATAACAAGGATATCAGATTAGTAATGGTGATACTACATCAGTATTGGTAAGGTTGATCAAGCATGATACCTATCCATCTTAATTAACTAGGTGCTTGTACGCAGCTTCATGATTACACTGGTGAAATGAGCAATACATATCATTCTTTCCATAATTGAGCTTGATTGAGCTCAGTTCTTAGCTGAATGCTTGTAAGTCTCCCAGCTGTATGCTTACTTATATAGTAGGAGTAAGTTAGCTTTCACTATGATATAGCTGTTATTCTACTCTATTCAACTATGTGTTTATCCATATAGAGCTTACATATCCATATTAACTCACATATGGTTAAAGATAATGGTAATCACTCATTCCAATCACACTTAGTACAAAACATTATGTGGTTTCACTAATGGTGCTTGTGTTTCCATAAGAGATACATGCTGTATTACGTTGATACCAAGCAAGCTCATCTTAACCAATGGTTACCTGTAAGCTCAATACATCTTGGCAATTCTAAGCTGTAGATTTAGATCATAAACATATTCTTGCAATGTTTCTTGTGTGTTTAACACCAGGAAATCACAAAAGGGATTTCATTGCCTACGCAGAACCCCCTTACACCTTTGAACATGATTTATTTCAGTCCAGCAGTAAAGAATGAAGGCTGCTATCTCTCATAAAATTCCCATGTTATGAAATTGTCTTCTCAAGTGAGTATTTTGCACAAGAAGAAATTTTAGACAGAAATTTAAACAATTAACCTAGGCCCTAAACAATTGCTGAGTAGGGCCATTTTTTTAACTCATGCACTTTACTTCAAACATTTTAACACTAACACAAACTAAATTCTTTGAAGAATT
>LPNX010906694.1:731712-758888 GCA_001517045.1 Pseudotsuga menziesii | reverse complement strand
TCCCAAGGAAAAACTTTGATAGTAACAACTAAAAGAAGAAAAATCGAAAGAAGATGCACCCATAAAAATAAACAATTTCCATTCATTATTTTGCAGCTAGCTAATAGCACACAAACCATGCCCTGAAATGAAATTAGAAAAGATAGAGATGAGCTATAAGTCATTCCAAACTTGAAGAATGGCATAAACCTAGAAATTGCAGAAACACATGCAATGTGAGAAATGAATAAGCAAACAGAAAATAAACAGAAAAAACACATAATTTGTGTTCAAGAAAGCCACAAAGTTGTGACGAATGTCAACATCCTTCAGAATCTGCAAATGCATGCTAGCCTGCACACTAATAATGAAAGGTTATTTATCTCAAAACAAATACCCAAAATGAAGGGAGACAACATAGATAACCTACATTTTGTATCCTTGCACCATGGTCAATCTTGTTCATATCCCTGACATCCCAAGCCACCACTATTTTTCTTTGGAGATGGACTACTCCCTCTATACCCAGCATCAGTGCCTTTTGTAGCTTCGGACGCATATTCTAAATGCCTTTCCATTGATTTTACAGGCGCAAAATGTTTAGTTTTCAAACAATACTGTGGAGAGACTAGGTACCTCCTTTTACTTTGGCATAGTCCAGGTCCACTGATGCCATCCTTTGCACAGTAGTCAAAAGACACATCATCTGGAGATTCCAAACATTCATTATACTTCTTACCTAGTGAACCAGGTGTGATAAAATTATCATGAGCTTTCATTCTATCTGTTGCTTTTTCATTCTGGTTTGCATCCACAGGAGTTGAAGCATCACGTGGTCGTTTCCTTAATATAGAGGGAGTATTTGTAAAGCTCTTGGCAGCACTCTTCAGTATAGATTCTGGGCTCTTCTCATTAAAAGCGTATCCCCATGGATTGCAAGGGGGAGAAAAACAATCAACTAATGACATTATCATTTGTCGAACACCAAGTGGACTATATGCCTGATGAAGATAGCCACATGAATTTATCAGATCACAATTAACAAATGGAATATCCCAATTTGACAGACGGGGTGGTTCATAAAACAAAGAATCAGAATTTGGATTTTCTAATTGAACACCAGGATTACCACCAGCATCCATTTCACAAACCACCTTCCTATTAACATCAGCTGTCATTGACAGCATAACTGATCGAGGCATCTCATCTTGATTACCAAGCTCTAAACTCTCATTAGAAGGCAAGCAAACCTGTAAAAGCTCATCACAGTGCCGTATCTCAGAAGAACTACAAGTACCACCATCAATTGAAAAAACAGGCTTTTCAGGAGAGCTAAGCAACTGTTTTTTATCAACAAAACTGCTCAGAGATGCATCCGGGGCACCAGAACCAAGAGGTGACCATGAACCAAAGAAGCCTGATGTGCATGCATTGGGGGGTGACATGGCCACATCACAACTCGAAAGATGATATCTGTTCAACAATGAAGAAGATTTGTGCTCTGCATCAGAGCTAGGCGCTATGGAATGATAGCCAAGAGCAGTAGAGGCCACACAGTTTGACATATTTTCAGCATTAGAAACTTCCTGGGGACTGCCAATAGAGAAGGTTTTTCCTGATACAACAGATTCAAAAAAATCATTCATTTGATAAGAAGGCACAGACATTGCTGCTTTGCCTCTGCCAACACCAGAAAATTCAGGTATTCCATCTGCTGTCAGACAAACACTACCATCTGTCTCAAAGCAAAGAGGAAGAGGAGGATTGGGTGAATCGTTTACTTCATCAACCAATCTCCTATCACTTTCATTTTTCTTGAGATCTAAATTCTTGTCTCCATGCTCCAAAGTACTAGTTGTTTCCACTTGCAGCAAGCCAGACTGGATACCAACTCTTGAAGTAGATTCCTGACTGCATACAAATTACTGCTCTATTACAGTGCCTGCCATCACTACTTCTCTAGATGTTTCGGCAGCAGTTGATAAAGCAGGTAGCAGGGTTGGTTGAGAAGTAGGCAACTCTGGAAGCTGGATAGAGAGACCCGATGCCATATATGATTCCGATTTCTTTTTTAATGAGCTATTCCAGTGGTTCTTTATTGAATTGTCTGTCCTGGTAACAATAAAAAAATCCATGTGGTTAGGCAGCTTCACTTTCAGAAAAATACATAACAAAAGTCAGAAATATATTGTGGTATGTTTTGTGCAAGTCTTCCATTCATTGATGCCAAAGGAACCATTAATAACAAAGGTCAGGATGAGGGCAGAAGTAAGATCAGCAAGAGTGATGATATAGCTGCCAATTTGAAGAAGTATATATGAAGCATTAATAGACCATCCAAGCTCATCAAGGTAAAGGTATTTGGTAAAAGTACTTCACCTAGTACAGGAGATGCATCAGAGGTGGTAGCTAAAGATGATATATAGCAGGTGACTTGAAGACTTACAGAAGCAAGCCTCATTAATATTTATGTAGACATGGTCGCTCTAGCAGAGATAGAGGTATCAATCAGTTTAGCAGCTCTGATACCTTCGGTGGAAAAGATAAAATGTCCTAGTGCCAGGATTGACTGTTTAAGGGCTTAAAGGACAGTGTAAGCTTGTGGAATGTCCATCTAGACTCGACTGTGCCAGGATTTTAAATAAATTATTTTACCCTTTAACAGGTCGGCCCAGCAGGCCGTCGCTCCTTATAAACTAGAGGAGGTTGTATGCTGTTGTTAAACAGAGCTGAGAAAAGTATGTTTAAAGAAAACAATCTGTAGAGTTGTTTTCTGTTAATCTTTATAGAAACTGGTATTGCCTATAACTGAATGCAGAACTGAAAAATTTGTGGCATGACAAGTGTATTGAACTGAGTATACTTGAATAGATCCTCATTGGTAGACTAAAAGGGTTAAGTCTGCACCAAATCCACATTCAAACAATTATTAGCTGTTGAAAGCGTGAAAACTTTCCCTTGCTGTCTCATAGTGCTTGTGTAAATATTGAGGATCAAAGGAAAACCACTAAGGACTAAACCCTGCATCTTATTCTGTATAAGTTAAATAATAGGAGGTCAGAATTCCTTGCATTCACACTAGCAAATAAAAAAACAGAATTATGCTCACCTTCTGGCCTTCCAGGCATAAGATGCACATGGAAATTTTATGTGCATGAAATAAATGCCTTCTTAATTGATCTATATGTTTGAACTCTCGATCAAGTTTTTGTAACTCTTTCCCTGGCTCTTGAGCCCCAGAAGTATTGTCAGAAGCACTGCAGCTCAACCTGCACATTGCTTTGATCATTTTGTAATGTTGCTCGTCATCAAAATATGCTTGTGTGTCTAAATGAAACCAATAATCGCCTACTTTTCCCTCATGTGCTCCAGCTGGAAGGGTACTAAAATCCCCTACTGTATTTATATAGTCTCCTAGTGCCTGCTCACGTGCCAGATAAGTCACTTTTTAATACAAATTTTATAGAATTGCAACAAATAGAATGCCATAGAGCCTTAGAAATTAGCATTCATTCACAGATTGTATGATACTTTAAAGTGATCAAAGATGACAATATACCTTAGTTACCACAACACTGGGGCATTCTTGTTTGCAAATACAACAATTTTTGTCATTCAGGATAAACCCCAGCCCTGAAGTACATGTGGAGCAGACTTCACGGTGGCCACATGGCCCATATGCCAGCCACTCCAGTGGTTCCGCACAAATAGCACAACAATCTTCCATTTCTTTGGTAACTTCTTGAACAAATCCTGGTAGAAACATTCACAGAGAACCCATTAATTATCTTTGAAATCAATTCAACAGCTAAAATTTAAATCTAGATCCAAATCTAATAAATTATATTGTACATACATCGAAATCTTTTTTTTTAACTCTTAGGATGTAAAACCAGTGTCTTATTTGACTGATGGCACATAATTAAATAGCAGGACACAACAAATTTATACTAGGGTTTGTAATTATGTTAACAACTATCTCAGTTCTTGAAATGGTAATACAAGTTTTAGCATATTGCATCGCATCTCAAATACTCAAATGACACGTCACATACTCCAGAGTCTAAAAGTTTAAAGCTGATATTGTTATGTGCATTAACAAGCTAGAAGCTTGATACACAGGCAGGTGCAGTGCCATCAGAAACAGCTACACTCCGATACATGGCCATGTCTTGTTTTCCAGAGAATTGCTAGTCGGGTAAGAGATTGGCACAATAATCATTATTTCTTCAATGTCCTATGACACAATATTCATTATTTCTTTAATGTTCCATGACTCCAACAAGCCTATCCACATTTGATGACATCACATGTTATGGCATTGAATGATGGGAGGTTGTAAATTTGTAATAATCGGCTCACAAATGAGCAGAGGTTTTTATATTTTACTAAGTAACCATCATCCAATTGAATTTATAAAACAGCCTCTCTAATTGTAAGAGAGGCAGAATAGAAATCAACATCTAAATCACTTTTCATAAAAATTATACGCATGACATTATTCAATTTCACACGACTTGTCAACTTGACAAAAAAATCTGTAATAATTGGCTCTTTAAGAATTTATAACTTGACATAACTCGACAAAACTGATTAAACTGAGCAATAATTCTAAAAGAACTCAGATATCTACCAAGACTTGACAAGTTCTGCCGAAAATTTCAACTCCGCAATGCTTGTTTTACGATATTATCTGCTTAAGAGAATAAGCGCCTAGAAAAAGTTTGGGTCATTTCCTCAACTAGAAATATATAAACAAGAGAACTGTCGTGAAACAGTAACTGTCTCAAATGATGCGCCTCACACAACCCCTCTCTCCAAACAAGAGAGACTTACAAGGGCACCCTATCAATACACTGGCTGTAAGTTCTGAAGTCAGTAGGCTGGCACCAGCTTCAAAATCATAAGAGATGCCCCAAACTATATGAACATTGAAAAGTATACCACAATACCCATAATTTTATAGAATTTCCTTCAAGAAACAAGCCTCGAAAGTCAAGAGCTTCACGACATAACATAGGCTTAATTTGGCTTTGATGTGAGGTCGGAAGGGCAATTGTCCTTTTCGAGACCTGTTTTGCCCAGCCTTGCCCCTCATTGAGACCAGCCATTAGGGCGAGATAGAGCACAAACCATGGTGAACGGCTTAATACTCCACTGACCTCGGAATGAAACCACGGCTCCGGAATTTCAAAATTGGATACCTGATCAAATTCGCTAATAATATTTTACGGAAGATCTAGGTTTTCTCGCATGATCTACCACCTAATACCCTCAGTTACTGACAACCTTTTCAATTTTTTTCTTTTTTCACAAATATCCGACCTATAATCCAACCCTACCCAAATAGACAATCCCGTAAATATAAGTCCCAACAATCCCAACAAAATACAATTTGAAAACCACATACAACAATCAGCGCCTGTTAAACCCCAGTAATGACTACGATTTCATATACCCAACTGGAGAAATCAAACCGAATACCAAATTAAATCATATTTTGTTAAACTTCAGGGGTTGAACATTGAATACAATACAAAAATGAACGCAACAATAACCAGTTACTACAGAAAAAAGGAGGAAAACAAGGAGAGAAAAAAAGCCATACAGTATATCGTCTAAATCGAAGCTGATCGTTCCGAGCTGAGCTCCATTCCAATAGGGATGATCATGGAGAACTGTTCAAAACGAAATAAACAAAGAATGGAAAAACAAAATGCCATGGAGCTTTGGTGAAATTTTTAATCAATGATCTTTTTTTTTGATGCGTCGTCGCTTAAGCAACGCATAAACAAAGAATGGAAAAACAAAATGCCATGGAGCTTTGGTGAAATGTTTAATCAATGATTTTTTTTGATGCGCCGTCGCTTAAGCGATGCTTATGAGGCTAGCCGTCGCTTAAGAGACGCTTATGGTCAAAATTTAAAAAAAAAAATTAACTTCTGATTTTTGGTAGGTTTAAAAGAAAAAATCCACGCGTCGTTGGAAGTAACCGTCGGATTTTGGATCGAAATGTAGTAGTGTATAAATCATGTGACTAATGTGGAAGCAAGGGTTCGACTTTAGAGACTTTTTAGACACTTTTTGTATTCAAGCTTCTCATGTTCTTTGTCACCTAATACAAGCTCTTTTTCCATTACATGTTCAACTTTCATCTCTTTTCTGTTCTGTACTTGTGCTTGGATGTTTCATTCAGGTTTATTCTATTTAATTAGTGCAAGATAGTTGTCATCCTATCTCTATGTGGGTTATTGGAATTACAAGTATATTTTCCTTGTTATGATCAGCCATTCATATGTGAGTGTCTTATGTGTGAATCTGCTAACATAGTGAGCTCTTCATCTATTAGAGGAAATTTGGGGTCTAAAATGGGCCTTATAAGAAAACGTGCCAAAATAAGTTTTTGTGAGTTGGAATTCAAGAACCAATAGAATTTCAATAAAATAAGTCAACCATAATGGTTGAATTGAGATATTTGTCATTAAAAAAAACTACTTTTTTTGTTTGTATTTTCGACATATCTGATTGTGTTTTTACTCAAATTTCGATCAAGAGAGCTCGTTGGATGTGGAATTTGATTCCGCATCCAACGAGTACCCACAATGCATACTTTGTATGGACCTCGCTNTAATATTATTTTATTATTTTAACTATTATTTTATTATTTTAACTATTATTTTATTATTTTCCTTAGGAGGCCCATTTTAGACCCCAAAATTCCTCTAATTGATTCATCCTTACTACAAACCCTCTGAACATTGATAGTTAGAAGCCTTGTCTATTTGATTGAGTATTATGCATGTCTTGAGTGTGTGAGGTCTTTTTGGTCATCTGACTTGATCCGTTGAATAAACCATTTAAAAATACTGAAGTAGTCATCTTCGATCTACAACCTAGAAGAGTTTCCTGGAGTCATAACACCCCCTTCATTTGAGGCTATATTTGCATGCAAAATATAATATGTCATTTTCAATGTCATTCAGCTATTTAAAACATAATTTTCTAAAAGTCATATGAGAAGTTGCACCGGTATCAAGCAACCAACAATCTTTGTAAGATGAAAGAGAAGTTATTTCATTAATACCAATATTACAATGTGCAACTATAAAATGAGATGAATCAGGGGATTTACCCACCTATTGATTCTTATTCTTATCATCTTTATCTTGGTTTTTTCTTCCTTCGATGGACTCCCAAGAAGACCAACACTTATCTGCTTCATGTCCATTCTTTCCATAGCGCTTGCACTTCAGATATCTTTTGTTAGAGTCATTTCTGCCCACTCTACCTATGAAATTTCTTCTTCCTTGTCCTCTTCTACTGCTATCTCCCTTGTAAGGGTGTTTACACAGATTATCTGAACGAAGAAAAGGGACTCTCCATCATACTCACTTGATTCTTTCCAAAGGCTTTCTCTCTTTCTGCAATCTTTTCTACTAAGTTTTCAAAGGTGAGGTCTTTGAACTTGTCACTTTCTTACAAAGATTCAAAGTTGTTGGAGTGAGTTGGATATAGTGACTTTACAAATGTTGCAAGTGGAAGGTCAGTTTTCATACCAGATGCTTGGATCTTATGCATGATTTCTCTTATCTTAGATGCAACTAGCATAGGATCATTACCTTTTCCTTCCACACTAAACAATTTAGTAGCATTAACTAAATTACCTACATATCAAAATGTGAGTCATACAAGTCTTTTAATGCTTGTAATGCTTCAAAACATTATTTTACATGAAAAATATGATGGCTCACCTTATCAATGATAGTGGTAGTGATCATAGCTAGTGATTTCTTGTCTCTGGATATCCAAACAAAAATTTATTTCTCTGATGTAAGAGGTTTAGGATCAAGGGTTATATATGCTTCTGATTCGACCTGAATTTTCTTTCCTTCACAAATCCCATCCCAAAGTTCCTTGTACATGAAGGTCGATTTGATATTTATGGACCATTCTGGATATGTGTCCTTGCTAGTGAGGACACAACCAACAATATATTCCAAAGGGTGCATCTAGTGTGGAACCTACAACTTACAAAATATTTGAAAGGATATACTGTGCAAGATTAAGTTCCTACTCCTTTACCATTTACAAAAAATGATTCTGCAACGTATTACACAATTATGCATCCTATTACAAATAATTATGCGGTTCCATGTAATTTGTTCTAGAGTGTTATTACATGAACAATTCAACTCTTATTAAGAAATATTACAATACATCAATAAAATAACTAGTAGCAACACTCCAGCAAGTAAGTTCTCATCACTAATGTAATTCACACTCTTCAAACAATATTCTACTCTATATTCTCAACAACATGATCACAACAATGTCCTTCACACCCAAAAGAACAGCTCCAAGTCTAGATGGGCTCAGGTCGTAGCTCCACAAAGCTGAATATAGGAATCAACTTCTTCACTCGCATTTAAGCTCAATCTTCATGCATTCCACAAGTAGTCTTGTGGTGAGGGAGAGTACCAGTTCAACTACAATCTTCAAGTGGATGTGAGTATCTTCGAGACAATGGAATGTATTCACAACAATATTCACATGTACTAGTCATAGGTTCAATCTCAAAGCACAACTTCAAATCGAAAGGAGAAAAACTAGCACTTCCATACATTCAAACTCAAAGCTTCAATACTGTAGTCATTGGCCTCTTCAATACGTAGCATCCATATCATACATATGAAAATATTTGCATACTTACCCAGAAAACTCCACGGACAAGAATGAGGGAAGAAATTAGGTTTTATGCACTTCCAAGAGTGATAATTAAATACAACACCAAGATTTTACCTCCATGCACTTGAGAAAGGGCGTGAATTTTCACCGCAACAATTTTCACACCAGTCTTTATCATAATAACTCTGTAGCTTCAATATTTGACACATAAATTGAATTCAAAATGCATCTCCCCTTCGTAAAATAAATAATGGCAAGCTCCTAGCGATTGGTTCATATTCAACTCAGTGAAAAAGAACAATATCACACCACGCTTTTGCAGCAGCATAACCTGGATTAAACATATTTATTATTCAGTAGATTATTATTTTGAATACTGAAATCTCCTCTTGGCTGATGAAATTGCAACTCATAGCATGTGGATTCTTGACTTCTTCGGACAGGAAACACACGGCTTCTATGATAACCAAGAAATAGAGGAGAGATCATAGATGTAGCGCATGAGTCTCACAATGTAGGTGTAAAGAATGTCTCTGCAAGTAATGGAGTGAGATCACGAAGGTACTTTGGGAGATACAAGCGGCAACAGAGTGGGAGCACTCTCAAATGAAAAACTGAAGCGGTGATGCAAAATTAGGTTAGGTATATAGCCTCACTAATTCAAACGTTCAGGCAACGAATAGTAAAAAACAGGCAGCGGTGATGCAAAATTAGGGTTAGGTATATAGCCTCACTAATTCAAACGTTCAGGCAACGAATAGTAAAAATCATGCAGCAAATTTAGGAAATAATTAATAACGTATATCCTACTCGACCATTTCATACCTGAAACACACCCGTTCCTAGTAGTGAGAGAAACCAAATAATGCATAAAAATTATGGCACTCGGTCTGTACCAGAAACACATGCAAAGGCAGGAATCCTAAAATAAATTGGTGGAGGGTAGAACGAAGATCTAGCAAGTAGTCTGCCAGGACTGACACACATAGAGGTAGGAGTTATGGAAGGTATCGCTCGCATACCACTATTCAAATGAATAATTCCCAATTCAATCTATTTCATTGTGAAATCATTAATTTATACATTGGATATAATGGCTGAGTTTCATATTCCAACCATTGTTTCACCTGTTTCACCTTTCTAGGTGAGTCCTTAGTTTATTTTTTATTTACATTATTTATGGAACCATAATCCGAGGATTAAGTTTCCAACAAAGACAACCATGTTACTACACACAATATCAAAATCTTATTTCAAGAAAGAATGGTTTGTGGGAAACCATCCAATAAACATTTTTTAGTACCAACTTATTAAGGTTGTGCAACAAGTGTTTAACACAATTCCTAAATGGAATGCAGAATTCTAAAGTGTAATAATTCCAAGCTATGATCCAATGGATGATTTTTCCTTGGGTTATGTTGACACCAGAGGTGATGTTGATAATGTGGAAAGATTTCAAATACTCGTGAGATCATATAAGGAAAAGATCATCACATTGCAAGTTCAATCATTGGAACATGTTTCATTCACTAAGCTAAAACTATTGAGAAAAGGGGGGATCTTAGTGCCCCAACAATGCCCTATATATGTTGGTAAGTATCTAGATGATCATCATTGATTTTATATAATGGCATTCGAAAGGATTCAATGTTATACTTGATTATTTTATTGGAGGAGGAGGAAGAAAAGAAATACCCTTTTCTTCCAAGGGCCACTCTTTTAAGGATGCAGTCAATAACAAACCATTGCAACTATGCCAATTCATTTGCCCAATGTCTATATCATGGAGAAGTTAGAGGAGAATATAGTAATGGAGGTAACAAAAGATAGAGTTTCTAACCTCCTTTCATACTACGAGCCCAATTGGGACCGTGGAGCACACAAAATATTAACCAAAAATACCTCTTTTATTCCATTTCATTTTTCCATTGTTTAAATTAAATATTTACAACATAATTAAATGCTTAATTATTAATAATAATTTATATATGCATATACTTAATTATTGGAGGCAATTTCTACATGAACGCAATCACATAATCCCACTAATTCCATGCAATTAAATCATCATATAATAGTAATTGTGTTAAACAAATAACAAAAATAAACACACCACATTTTATACATAGGTGAATACTTATGTAGAAATATAATTGATTCACTGTATACCAAGGTCATTCATCCAATCCATAGGCTATGGCAAGCCGTATATTTCTTTGATGGTCCACCCCCAAGTATGGGACTATTAAACCAAAAGAGGGTATCAAGTTCTCTAGCTATAGATATCCCAATCCGCCAATACTGCTTCCCCATCAGCCTACATAGCCCAAGGAATAGGACTCCCTTGTTTGAGTTAACAATCCCTTTGGATCCCTTCTCTAATTTAATAATCCATCTGGATCCCTTTTCTAAGTTAACAATCCATTGAGTTTGTTACCACAAATCCCTTCCAAGGATGTAGCTCAAGTCAGATAGGAGCTCTCTGTGTTAGGTTTTCAGGGAACTCAGTTGTTCTTAGTATGGCTCTAGGATAAAGTATAAGTGATGGTGATACAGGTGATGGTGGTATGGTCAATGGTGATTCATCTTTGACAGGAAATGATGGCTCAATCATGGGAGAGTGATGGAAGAATAGACTAGTTCGCACTAATTATATGCATGTTGAGAACTGGCCAAGTGGCATGAAGGGTGATAGGAACTAGCAAAATGGCATACATGGGGTTGGATACATTTTCCCTCTCTAATCCTAGGATCAGGATAATTAACCCAAGATTATAATTAATGAGCATTAATAGAGAGGGGTTAATAAAACATAGGAATAAATAAAGGTAGTGACTTAAACGATAAGTCATTCAGTTCATCTACCTTCTAACCCCCCTCTCAATCCCCCTCTTGTAGTATGATAGCCCCCCTTTTCTTCCTCATCCTTTATTCTACAGTAGTCATGGTTTTATATTAAAAAGTGAAAATGTACATATTTACATAATTTTGTCATACTGGACCATTCATATCTGGCTTTTATCCATTTCATCAATATTTATATTTTACATACTAAGGTGAAAAGTGGGGTGTTAAATTTATGGTCCTTTGAATCAAATGTATACTAGTGGCTCTATTTGAACTCAACAAGGCATTGTGAGGTGTCTCTTCTTTCCAAAGGTGTTTTGATTGTCCAATTTCACAATATTCTGAATGGATAGAAATTGTTTAGAAGGGGCCCCAATTCTCAGAAAGAATAGGTCTTTTTTTACCCCATGGTTCCTAGAATTTAGCCCATCCAATATGTTTGTCACCAAACTGCATGTTTGGGTATGCTTCCCAAATGTGCTTATACACTTTTGTGACTTAACAGTTTTTGAAGGCATCAATAATACCTTGAGTTGATACTTAAAATGAATATAGATCATGTCAAGCGTGGAATTTTTACACATGCACTTATATGTGTGGATATTAACTATCAAACCCATAAATATATAAATTAATTTAAATAAACTCCTTGGCAAGGCATTTTTTATAATGCATAACCATGACATCAGCAATGAATTTTTTGCAGAAATCAACACCATCTTACTATGTGTTGTGAGAACCATACCTAGAAATTCATAAGACCAACCTACAATCAATGTAAATATGGAATGTTTGAGCTCTCTCCAACTACGTCCACTTGTCAAGTGAAATCAGATGAGTAATAGTGTGGGGGGACTCTCCTCTCACCTAACCCCTTAGTTAATGCAATTGAGATCCGTCAATTCATGAATTAGTAAAATAATGCCATCTTATATTCCACTTCCCTATAAATCCCAAGATTCAAGAAATCTCTTAAGATCAAAATTAATCTCAATGAAAGATTCCTTGGCCATGTTTTCAACATTCATTATATAGTTTATTATGAAAATCTACTTTTAAAAATTCCCATGGATAACATGCATCTTTATCTAAATTTTCTTTTTTATTTTAAAACTATTTAATATTAAATCATGAGCATGGCATTCCTTATAACACATAATCATTAACATGATTAATGAAATTGGTGCATAAATAATAACCAGCATAGTGTGGTGTGAGAATCATACTTGGACACTTCACAAGGAAATGACTTATAGTCAATGTCAAGATCGAAACATTAATCTCTTGTCGATCACTTGCTCCTATCAACCACAACCAATCAAGAAACTCTCCTTCCAACCAACCCCTCAGTTAAGGCAACTAACACTCCCCAAGAACTCAATCAATAAACATATGCTAGTGGTTATTTGAAGTTGTATAAGCATAGGTGGGATATGTGACTATCTTGATAAGGTTACATTGCCTAATATTGGAGTTGTGATTCCAAAGCATGGAAGAATCATTAGAGTTGTACTCATGGGTGGCTTTGTTGGACTTCAATGCTTCTTGTTGAGTATCTAGTTGGATTTGTGGAGGAATATGTGTCATCATTTTGAGAGTCCTAGGATGTATATGAGTTAGTGTACCAGACTAGATGCATGCTTGGGAGGGACTTGGGTCCTCTAATAGGCCAAAGAGACTTAAATCCTATTCTAAAATCCACAAAGAGGTACATAGTTGTAATTTCACTTCGCCCTTCCCCATAGTTGTGTTGTGTACTTTCAATGCCTACTATAGTCACTTGGGTGGATCTTGTATTAGTTCACTAGAGAGTATATAAGACCAAGATATAGAAGTAAGTGAAAATATATAAGTAACATAATCAAAGATAACTTTGGAGCGAAGTTCCTTGAAGTGGGAGAATATGTAATGTGTTACATCATATATAATAATTAAGTAATTGTATGGAGATAAATAATAATAATAATAATACTAAAATTAAGTAAGAGAGAATCCTAAAATTGAAGAAAAATGCATTTAAAGAAAAATTAATGAAAAAATTAACTAAAGATGCATGCTATACATGGAAACTTTTGCAAGAATATAATTTCATAATAATTTATATAATATAGGTTTAGAAGATTATAAGGGAATATTTTTCTAAGAGAAATCTTGAACCATACAAATTTCTTGAAGCTTGAGCTTCAAAAGGAAAAGGAATATAAGTCGGAATTAGTTTATTAATTAAGGGTTCAATGGATGTTAGTTGCATTGACTAAGGAATTGGTTGGGAGGAGAGTTGTTGGAACCACATTATTCCTCGGTTGGTTAGTTGACAGGAGAAAGCAATGGACAAGAGTTCAACGTTTCCACCTTCATAGTGATTGTAAGTTGGTTCCTTGTGAACTTTAAAAGTAAGATTCTCATACCACACTATCTTGGTGTTGATTTATGTAATAATTTCATTGATGATCTTAATCATTATGTGTGATAAGGAATGCCATGCTCATGATTTCATATAAAAGTAGTTTTATTTTTATTTTATTTTTAAATTGACATTAGTAAAGGATTGTTGAATAAGATGATACTTTATGACATACATTATGGAGCTCGATCTTCCAGATTCAGAGATGTTATTCAATCGTGTTTGTAGCCTAGGTTAATTGTACACTCGTTCCCCAACTTTGGGGTTCGAGGGGTGAAGCCCATGAGAAATTTTTGAAATGTTTGTTGGCTAATAGTTTTGCAGACCTGTGGTATTGGGTTAACTGTAGTATTTTTCCATGGTGTTTCCCTTATAAAAGAAAATCATTGTAATACGACTGTGTATGGTATTGTATTGTAAAAATATATATGTGATTGTGTGAGAGAGACAGTGAGAGTGTGAAGAGGAAGTGCAACAGAGCAGCTGCAGGTTGTATTCCTTCATCTTTCTGGATGCTAATAAAAGGACTGGCAATTTTTGTATTGATGTAGCCCATCTCTTGGGTGAACCATGTTATAGATGTGTCTCTCTGAAATGTGTTAAATGTGTGTTTGCATCTTTTTTAATGATTTAACTGTATAATTGTTATTTCTTTGCGGGCTTGTTTTCTAACAATTGGTATTAGAGCCAAAAGGTCTATTTGGCTGGTAAACTCGCAGGAAAGAATGGTTCCTGGTTCCAGTGGGAGCAATCATGGCATAAGAGGGAAATTTTAGGTTCTATAAAATTAACGGCCAAAACTATCAGTTATGGAAGATACAAATGGAGAACTATCTATACCAGAAGGATCTGTACCTTCTGTTGGGCAGAAAAGCAAAACAGCCAACGGCTATGATGGATGAAGAATGGGAGGTTCTTGATAGAAAATACCTAGGAACAATACGCCTGTGTCTAGATTCGTTGGTGGCTTTCAATATTTCGAAAGAAAAAACAACAGAGGGTGTGATGAGCGCATTGGTGAAACTCTACGAAAAACCCTCGGCTTCCAACAAGGTATTTTTAATGAAGTGTTTATTTAATATGAAGATGTCGGAAGGTGGATCTGTTACTAACCATTTAAATGAGTTTAATACACTTATGATTCAATTAAGTTCTGTAAATGTGAACTTTGATGATGAAGTTAGGGATCTTCTAATATTTTGCTCATTGCCAGAAAGCTAGAATAACTCGTTCATGGATGTAAGTAACTTTGTCCCTAGTTTAAACACTCTTAAGTTTGATGATGTTGTTGGTGTTATTCTTAGTGAGGAAATGCGAAGAAAAATCATAGGTGAGATATTAGGTAATGCATTGACCATGGAGAGCAGAGGGAGACAAAAGGAGAGAGGAAGGAGCCCAGGAAATCGTGGAAAATCTAAAAGGGAAGATCCAAGTCCATATTCGGAAAAATAGAGTGTTGGAACTGTGGTAAGAAAGGACATCTGAAGAAAGACCGCAAAGCACCAAAGAAGAAAGGTGAAAGGCAGCAATAGACTATGTGGAAGTGAATGTAGCAAGTGATGTGTTATAATATGCTTTTATTCTTGCATTAGATAACACTATTGATTACTGGGTAGTAGATTCAAGGGCTTCATGTCATGCTACAGCCCATAGGAAATTCTTTCATGATTATGTTCAAGGTGATTTTGGACATGTCTTATTGGGGGATGATGAACCATGTCAAATTGTTGGAAAGGGTAAGGTATGGATTAAGTTAAAAAATGGAAGTGAATGGCTGCTAAAAGATGCAAGGAACATTCCTGCTATGAAAAAAAATATGATCTCAACAAGGCAGTTGGGAGATAGCAGTTTTTGGTCTACGTTTGGAGAAACGTGGTGGAATATCACTAAAGGATCATTAGTAATAGAAAAAGGAGATAGGGTAGGTACGTTATATTTATGTCCTCATAATACTGACTATTTTATCTCTGTAGCTTCCACAGAAATAGGTGCGACATTGTGGCATCATAGGCTTGGCCACATGAGTGAGAAGGGGATGCAGATTCTACACTCAAGGAAACTGCTTCCAGATCTAAAGCAGGTAAGTTTGGAATTCTCTGAGAACTGTGTTTATGGAAAACAGAAGAGAGTTATATTTCTCAGGGTTGGGAAACAAAAGAAGAGTGAAAAGGTAGAGCTTGTCCATACATGTGTATGGGGACTAGCTCAGGTACAATCTCTAGGTGGCTCTCGTTATTATGTTACTTTTATTGATGATGCAATTAGAAAAACTTGGGTTAATTTCATTAGATAGAAATATGATGTGTTTGATACTTTTAAGAAGTGGAAATTTTTGACCGAGAATGAGACTGGAAAAATGTTGAAATGTCTCAGATCTGATAATGGAGGTGCATACTACAGCAAGGAGTTTGACCGTTATTGTTCACACAATGAGATTCGCAGAGAGAAGACCGTCCCTAGAACACCACAAGAAAATGGTGTGTCAGAAAGGATGAACAGAATGATCATGGAGCGTGCAAGGTGTATGTGATTGCATGCAAGGTTTGCCTTACAATTTTGGGATGATGTTGAAAACATTGTTGTTTATTTAATAAATAGAGGGCCTTCAAGCGCTTTGGATGGTGGGATTCCAAAGGAGACATGGAAAGGTAAACAGTTAAAATACTCATTTCTGAGAAATTTTGGTTGTGAAGCATTTGTCCATATTGATCAAGATGATAGAACAAATCTTGAAGCTAAATCCAAGAAATGTACCTTTATTGGATACAGGGTTGATGATTTTGGTTATCGCTTATTGGATTTTGAAAATCACAAAATCATTAGGAGTAGAGATGTAGTATTCAATGAATAGGTTATGTACAAAGATCAGTTGCAGTGAAAGAAAGTGGAAAAACAAAACATGAAGTACATAGTGCTTGATGAAATCAAAGAAAATAAAGTTCCAAAGGCACCAAAAAATCAAGAACAGCAGCAGATACCTGAAACTACTGCGACTGTAAGAAAATATACTACATTAAGTAGACCCCTGAACAATTATCTCCTTCACTATATTATTTATTAATGACTGATTCTAGTGAACCGAAATGTTATGAAGAGGCAATGCATGTAGAAACTAGAAAGAAGTGGGAGAAAGGCATGAATGAGGATATGGACTCATTGGTAAGAAACTAGACTTGGGATTTGGTTCAGTTTCCTGTAGAACAAATGGGTTTACAGGTTGAAGGAAGAAGATGGAGGCAAGAAGCAGTACAAGGATAAACTTGTTGTAAATGGGTTTGCACAAAAGAAAGGTATAGACTTTGATGAAATATTTTCTCCTATTGTTAAAATGACTTCAGTTAGAACTATTTTAAGTCTAGTGGCGGTAGAATATTTGCATCTTGAACAATTAGATGGAAAAATAGCCTTTCTCCATGGGGATTTGGAGGAAGAGATTTATATGCAGCAGCCACAAGGGTATGAGGTCAAAGGGAAGGATAATTTGTTTTGCAGGTTGAAGAAGAGCTTGTATGGCCTGAAGCAAACTCCAAGGCAATGGTATTTAAAATTTGATAAATTTATGACCGAACAAGGTTATGATATATGTCATTCTAACCACTGTGTCTATTTGAAGAGGCTAGATAACGTAAGATATATTATCTTGTTATTGTATGTGGATGACATGCTTGTTGCAGGGTCTAACATGCAGGATATAAATGTGCTCGAAAGAAAACTAGCTAAATCATTTTCGATGAAGGATTTGGGTGCTGCAAAGCAAATCCTTGTATGAGAATAACAAGAGACAAGAAAAATCACAAATTGACATTGTCTCAAGGTAAGTACATAGAAAAAGTGTTGCAGAGGTTTAGAATGCAAAATACAAAACCAGTTAGTACACCTTTAGCCATCCATTTCAAACTAAGTAAGGAAATGTGTCCATAGACATAGAAAGAGATAGATTACATGTACAAGATTCCCTATTCATCAGTGGTTGGAAGCTTGATGTATGCCATGGTGTGCACAAGACCAAATATTGCACATGCAGTGGGAGTTGTGAGCAGGTATATGAATAATCTAGGTAAAGAGAATTGGAAAGCAGTACAGTGGATTCTCAGGTATTTGAGAGGTACCACTTCTCATGCATTATGTTTTGGAGGTTCAGACACTGTTCTACAGGGATATGTTGATGCAGATATGGATGGTGATAAAGATAGTAGAAGGAGCACCACAAGGTATATGTTTAATGTGGGTGGAACAACAGTAAGTTGGATTTCAAAACTGCAATAGGTTGTTGCACTTTCAACAACAGAAGCAGAGTATGTTGCTGCTACAGAAGCTAGTAAGGAGATGATTTGGTTGCACAGGTTCATGGAGGAATTGGGTAAGAAGCAAGAGAATAGTAGGTTGTACAGTGATAGCCAAAGTGTCATTCATCTTGCAAATAAATCAATCGTTCATTCGAAGACTAAACATATACAGCTCAAGTACCACTTCATAAGATATGTTCTAGATAAATAGTTGTTAAAACTGGAAAAGATACATACTAGCTAGAATCCTTCAAACATGTTGACAAAGGGAGTAACCAAAGAGAAACTAAGTTCCTACTCGGTTTCTATTGGCCTTCAAGCATGAAGGTGAAAATAAGAAATTAGGCAAGTCCAAGGTCTAGAGCATAGTCCAGCAAGTGCAACAGCGATGGATTTGTTGTGATCATTATTCAAGTGGGAGATTGTTGTTTGTGGAACCTGATCTTCCAAATTCATAGATGTTATTAAGTTGTTTTTGTGCCCCAGGTTTACTGTACACTTGTTCCCCAACTTTGGGTTTCAGGGGCAGCGACCCCGAGAAATGGAGGTTTGGGGGCAAAGCCCCAAAGAAAATTGTTGGGATGTTTGTTGACCAACAATTTTGCGGACCCATGGTATTGGGTTAACTGTAGTATTTCTCCATGGTATTTCCCCTATAAAAGAAAAGCATTGTAATACGGTTGTGTATGGTATTGTATGGTATTGTATTGTAAACAATCTGTGTGATTGTGTGAGAGAGACTGTGAGAGTGTGAAGAGAATGTGATGCAGAGCAGCTAAAGTTTGTATCCCTTCATCTTTCTAAACACTAATAAAATGATTGGAAATTTTTGTGTGGACGTAGCCCATCTCTTTGATGAACCATGTTATGTCTCTCTGTAACGTGTTAAATGTGTTTTTGCATCTTTTTTAATGATTTAACTGTATAATTGTTATTTCTCTACGGCATTGTTTTCTAACAAGACTTGGCCCTTGACCTCTTCTAAAACTGTCAAACTTGAACAACAAGTCGATAAAGCTATTGAACCTTGTTCTGGTATGGTTCGGGTGACTCTAGTTGGAATTCAAGACACTGAGAAGGTAAATTATTTCAGATGTACTGTCATTTAAGAAAGTTCTCTCATGCAGAGATTTTTGTAGTAAAATATTTTTTAACTTTTGGATTGAATGTATTTGTAGGTGATTCCATGATTGGATTTCTGCGATGAGGGTTCTAGATGTGAAGACCTTATAGCCAGCAATACTATGGCTTCACCCATTAAGGTCTCTGTAGGCAAAACACTTGGTGACTGGTTATGTGTTCAACCTTATAACATTGGGGTTTTATCCCTGTGACAGTGCGTCGAAGTGAAAGTGAACTTGATACTGCAAGGATTACATTTTCGAACTCTATGGAGTCCTTTGATTGTGCCAAATATCTCTATTTTCTATGTTGTTGTTTGTTTTTTATACTGAAAGAATTTTTAGCTTGTAAGAGCCCATGGGGGCCAAGATTACTCTTCGTAAATCTGTAACTTTTGTTGTTTAGACATTACCGCTCTATATAGTAGTTATTCTCTAAAATCAAGTTTCTTCTATGGTTTGTAAAGCTATAATATGAATCCGTGAGGCCTTTTTGTTATCCTATTGGTAGTTATGAAGAGTCATAAGTCCTCTATCGGCAATGCATGTTGTTTTCTTGAATCCAAAAAATGGTTGTCTTTTAAGGTTCAGAAGACTCGTGAGGGCTTGAATGTCTATGAACATGTTAATGCATTGTAGCTTCATTTGAGAAACTGGTATAAGAAAAGTTTGAAGCTACACCATTTGTTTTCTAGCTTGTTTAAGGTTTCAACTTTTGTAATTAACCATATGGTCAAGAGTTTCTTATTGTCGTTTTGATTGGAAAACACTGAGCTGTGAGGCCTTTGTTTAAAAATATAATTTATGTCACTAAATTCTAAAGGGTTTATAATTAGATTGTTTATTTTCAAGCCTTTGCGCTACTATTCAATATTCACGATATCATTCCTTTGTTTGTATTCACCTTTTCCAATAGGGTCGTGGAGCCATTTGTGAAAAGTTATGACTGTTTACTCTTATTTATTTATAAAAATATTATTAAAACTTGTAGGTTACTGGATGTAAGAAATAATTATAAAACGAATATTATGGTTTCCTTGTATACTTTAAAACGACCATGAAGCTTCTAATCTGTGTTCGTGTACACAAGGTACTCCAAAGGACATAACACCTAGAGCAACCACTCACACAAAAAGATCACAGATCGATACATCAATGTTTTGACGTGGTTTAAACCCTCGAGAGGGAAACACTCCATGGCCCCAGCCAAATAGCTACTTGAGGCATTTTACTATGCAAAAAAAAAATTACTAAATGAACTTCTCATAATCGATCAACTAGCCAATGACCCTCCATGCTCTTTAAATAGATATCATGGACCAATCAGGTGTTAAGCCACGGATCAAGGGTAGGTATGATCTAAGAGAAGATGAACCATCGTATCACTCTATGTCTAGAACATACCGTGACCATCAGATTAGATATTTAAAAATGCATGCTAATGCATACTAAAGAAACACACTTTTCCTAATGGATATATTAAACACGTTGATCTTAACTAACTCCTAAGTGTCTAAATATCTTAATATCCCCCCTTAAGAACAACTTGGGATAGGATTGAACAATTTACAAAACCGACACTATTAGGAGAAGGAAGGAGGCATTAGAATCTATCCCCCCTTAATGACAAATTCATAAACTTATAGCATAGATCAAAGTTTAGAAAACTTCGCTTCTCTAAGAGACTTGGTGAAGATGTCTGTAACTTGATAATCTGAAGGGAAAAATAGCACTTCAAGAATGCAATCATGAACAAGATTTCTGATGAAGTGCATATGTATCTCAATGTATTTGTTGCATTGATGTAGAAATGGATCTTTCGCGAGCTTGATGGCACTTTGATTGTCGTACCAAAGTGGATTAGGTTGTCACTGCTCAAATTCAAACTCTAATAGGATCTGTCAAGACATAAAGATTCCTGACTAGCATTAACTGCAGCTCAATATTCTACTTCTGCTGAAGAAAGAGCAAGAGCTTGTTGTTTCTTACAAGCCCAAGTGATAGGTCCAGATCCCAAACTGAAAACATAACCTGGAGTAGACTTCTGATCATCAGGATCGTCAGCCCAATCTAAATCAATGAACCAACCAACAAAGGTGTCCCCCCAGTACTGTAATGAATTCCAAACTGAATTGTGCCTCGAATATATAGAAGTATTATTTTTGTTGCTTTCCAGTGACTTTCATGAGGTGTTTTCATATAATGGGAAACCTGACCAACAACAAAGGAAAGTTCAGGACAAGAATGAGTCAAGTATATGAGACTACCAACAAGCTAACAATATAAGGTGGCATCTACTTCAAGTGAAGTACAAGTGGAAGAAAGTTTGAATCTAGACTGGAATAGAGAAGGGGCTGGTTTACAAAATTCCATGCAAAAGTGACAAAGAAGGTCACAAACATACTTAGACTGGGAAAAAAAGATTCTGGCTCTGGTTTGCAAGTCTTGGAGACCAAGAAAATAATGCAAATGTCCTAAGTCTGACATTTCAAAATTTTGCTTAAGATTGGATTTCACATGGGTTAAAAGCTTAGGGTCACTACTAGTAAGGATAAGATCATCAACATAAAGAACAAGCATGATGAGACGGTTTCCTACTTTCCTGGTATAGACATTGGGGTCAGAACAACATATAGAAAAACCAGCGTCAAATAGAAAGCTATCCATTTTGGCATACCAAGCTCTAGGTGCTTGCTTAAGGTCATATAAGGATTTCTTAAGGCGACAGACAAGGCTAGAGTTATTCTGAACATATCCAGGAGGTTGTTCCATGTAAATTTCCTCCTGTAAATCACCATATAAGAATGCAGAATTGAACTCCATTTGATGGACTTCCCAGTTATGTAAGGCTACAAGGGAAAGAACAAGGCAGATGGAGTTCATTTTTGCGACAGGAGAAAAGGTTTCATTGTAGTCAATCTCTTCAATTTGGGAAAAACCTTTGGAAATTAACCTTTCCTTAAGTCTTTCAACACTTCCATCTGATGCATACTTAGTTCTATAGACCCATTTACATCTGACAAGTTTTTTTACTTTTCGAAGAGGTACAAGATCCCAAGTATCGTTTGTCATTAAGGAATGATATTCTTCATCCATAGCGCCATCCCAATCTGGATTTCCTAGAGCTTCTGCAAAAGATTCTGGATCATGATTCTCAGAAAATTGAGCCAAAAGAGAAGAGGCTCACTGAAACTGAGAACATGTCCGACGTTGATCTCTAGGATCACCAACAATATCACCAACTGCTTCACATGTTGAACGGGCCCATCGAGGAAGCAATTGTGCTAGTGCAACTGGAGGAACGTGAGCTGAAAGAGGTGGATTTTCATCCTAACTGTCATCATCAAAAACTAGAGTTGGAAATCTGTCAAGGAAGTTGGAAGTAGAAGAAGTCACAATCATCGACTCAGGCTTGCAGGCCAAATATGGCACAACCGTCAAGTTAGGCTCACAGGACAAAATATTTTCATCAAATTTAACATCTCTTCTAACGATTATATCATGAGAATGTGGTTGAAGAAGTCTATAACCTTTTACATCTTCAGAATATCCAACAAATATGCACTTTTCACTTTTAGGCTACAATGCTTTATGTTTTTCATCAGGAATGTGAGCCCATGCTTCACTACCAAACACACGGAAGTGACTTACATCTGGTTTAATTTAACACCATGCTTCGTCTGGTGTAATACCTTGTAAATCTTTAGTGGGGGTGTGATTAAGTATGTAATTTGCATAATTTATGGCTTCAACCCAAAATTGAAGACTTAGTCCCTTAGATTGGATCATACAATTAGCCATTTCTTTTAAAGTGCGGTTCTTTCATTCAGCTACACCATTTTTTGTGTTGTATATGGAACAGTGTGTTGTTGTTGGATTCCTTATTTAGTGCAGAAAGTAGTGAAATTTTTGTTAACATATTCTCCTCCATTGTCAGATCTTAACTTAATAATTTGATGACCATATTGTTTTTCAACAAGCGCCTTGTAGGTCAAGAACATGCTAAATACTTCTCTCTTAAGTTTTAGGAAATAAACCCAAGTGCGTTTGGAGTAATCATCAATGAAGTTTAAGAAATATTTGAAACCGAAAAAGGAAGCAGATGAAAGAGGACCACATAAGTCACTATGCACAAGCTCTAAGGGAATCGGGGCATGCCAAGAGGCACGTTTGTCAAAACTGTCCTGATGATTTTTTTTGAGTACACAACCGGAACAAACACCATCCCTGCAAGATACCATTGGAAGACCTGTCACCATATTTTCTTTACATAGTTGTTGCAATGAGTGATAATTTAAGTGACCAAATCGCTCATGCCAAAGTTTTCTCAAGTTATCACTATGAGAAACAAAAACTAAAGGAAAAGGTGATGACCCAAATTTGTTAAATTTGTACAACATGGTAATATCATCAATAATTTCGGTAGCTAGGACATGTTGAGGATTTTTAAAATCCTTGATTACAACTTGGTGATGTGTAAACATTCCAGTTTTACCTTCACTGTAATGAGTGATTTGATAGACAGACAACAAATTGCAGGAAATTCTTGAAACACATAGTACATCTCTAAAATGACCATTATCTACTAAAACTATTCCAGATCTGACAACACTTAGAGATCTATCATCACCAACAAATATTTGTTTGGTTTTACATTCATGCATAGTAGAAAATATGGCTTGATCTTTAGCCATATGATAAGATTCTATAGAATCAATGAGCCATTGATTTGAAGTAGAAGACAAAGATGCAGTATAAGAATAACCAGAAGCACAAAGTGCATGTCCATAGGAGATAGATTCTAAAGACAAATCTAGGCTGATGTGGTGCTTCTTCATTGCTGCTTCCAAGGCTGCCATCTTCTTGAAACACTTAGATTCAGCATGATTATCTTTCCCGCAATAGTTGCAATGACACTCAGTCTTCTTTCCTTTTGGCTTAGATACTTTGTCATATTTTAAAGAAGGAGCTGACTGAGAGGGTTTGTGACCCTTGTTTGGCTTATTATTGCGAAAATTTTGTTTCATAGCAGGCTTGGACTTTTCTTTATGTTGAGACAATAAGGCTTTCCCAGATGTATCTGCATTACTAATCATTCCAATATGGATGATCTTATCTTGTTCTCTAATCAAGGAATCATACAAAGGATTCAAGATTAGGCTCTTGATAGCTAGCTGGATTCAAGGATTCTTTGATGGAGTAAAATGTAGATACAAAAATAGAATATGCAGGTCCAAGTTTGGAAAGAATATGATAAATGCATTGCTTGTCTTCCCTCTTAATATTGCATTCTTCACACAAGAGTCTAAGAGTTTTGTACTTAGATAAATAATCTTGAATGCATGAAAAATCACTTGGATTTAAAGAAATCAACTCATTTTCGAGTTGATGACCTAGAATTTCATTATATTTACCAAACATAGCTTCCAACTTTTCCCAAGCTTTACAAGGTCATCAATTCCAGATATGTGGAATCACAAATCAATAGAGATTTACATCCCAATAAATCCATGAGATTCATCACGTCTATTTTTCCATTTTATTTTCTTATCATAATTAGTGGGTTATGTGTCTTTCCCTGAGCTAATTTTGAAAATTCCCCTACTTCGTAGAACATCCTCCATAGGAGATTTCCATGAAAAATAGTTGGAACTGGTAAGTAGAATATCACAATAGGTGGTCATACTGTAAAATAATGGCTGAAAAAATAGAAACCAACTGTCTGGATGAGAATAGCTCAAAAAATCGGGCTGTTTCAAAAAAAATGGCACTACAAACTGATTCTATAAGAGGAATTCATGCTTGATCAAAGAAAATGTTGAAGCTGTCCCCAATAGTGACGTGGCAGATAGAGAATGACCAACTAAAAAACTAACCCCCCTCTTCCCATGATAAAGCTTTGAAAATCACTTTACATGAAAGTTTTTTTAAGTGAATCACTTTTGTAAAATAAGTGATTTTCACTTTTAAATGATGTTACTTTTAAAAAGTGCAACAAAAAAACTAAAAGACTTAAGTGACTCACTTTTTTTATTTTTAATTTAAGTGAGATTCACTTTTACAATAAAGTAACTTAAAATTAGAAATTCCATGCACTATTTAAAAAGTAACTTAATAAGACTTGAACTCAAGACCTATTAAGGAATAAAGCAACTTTGTTTGAACCAAGTGAGCTAATATTAAAAGGTACATAAAATAAGGGAAGGAGGAAGGGGTTTTTTTTTTTTACTCTTCTCTCTCGTTCTTCGTGCTTGCTTCTTTTCTTGCAAATCACACCACAAATCGAAACAAAAAACAAAACAAAATCCACGCTTTTGGGGTTAGATATCGTTAGCTTTCCCGGAAAGTCTACGTTTTCTCTCTGTTTTGGATTCGTCACGATCGCACAAGGTGCACGACAAAGAGCATACACAACCGAGAAAAACTCTTTCCCTTTCTGTTTTTGATTCGCCGCGATCACGCAAGGTGCACAGAAAAGAGAATACGCAGACAAGGAAGACAAGAATTTGAGACAAAGAAAAATCTAATAATAAAGCTGATAAAATATGACATATTAATTTGTTTTTAAACAAACAAAAAAACGTCACTATAACATTATACCTTCAGACCTATTGAAATGGGCGTTTCTGGACCAAACAGAAACTATTTTCTATGAAACGAAAACTATTTTCCAATGGAAACGGTGCTCCAGACGCAATGGAACACTTCCCCCATCCAAGAAATGCATATAAATTCTAGAACCAGAAACCCTTTCAAAGTTTCAGCAACACCAATTCAAGATATAGATCATAATTGCAAGCGGCTCTTCATAAACACACTGATACCATGTTCAAGTACACATGGTACTCCAAAAGACTGAACACCTAGAGAAACCGCTCACACAAAAAGATCACAGATTGATACATCGATGTTTTGACATGGTTTAAACCCTCGAGAGGGAAACACTCCATGGCCCCATCCAAATAGCTACTTTAGGCAGTTTATTATGCAAAAAAAAGAAAGTTACAAAATGAGATTATCATAATCGATCAACTAGCCAATGACCATCCATGCTCTTTAAATAGATATCATGGACCAATCGGGTGTTAAGCCATGGATCAAGGGTAGGTATGATCTAAGAGAATATGAACCGTCGGATCACTCTATGTTAAAACATATCGTGACTATTGGATTAGATATTTACAAATGCATACTAAAGAAACACACTTTTCCTAACTGATATATTAAACAAGTTGATCTTAACTAACTCCTAAGTGTATAAATATCCTAACAATCTGTAACGTATGTCATTGAAGAGAGGGTTGTAAGGCTAAATTTCCATAAATACTTTATTACAGAATCTTGGTCATGCGGCCTTTTCTTCTGAGACAAAGTAGAACCACTATTTTTAAAATATTTAAACTATGTTTAAGTGATAATATTATTTTCTACAGAAGCAAATAATCCCTAAGGCGATATGTAGTTTTCTTCTGTAAATAATTGACTTGCAGATAATAATACCAACACAACATACAATCCTAAATCAGTGATGTAGATAGTCATTAACTCGATTTGGTATTAATAATTAGTTAGATGAGGGTCTGGACTATAATGCCCTTATAAGGAAACTTGTTCAATTATTACTTTAAAATTTTGAAACTTTGTCTACCAAAAAAAATAGTTCTGAAGTTTGGATGTATGAGGAATAGAACTTAGTCCTAGACAAAATTAATGTAACCGCAAAATACGGAAATGGATCTAAACATTGGATTTCTTAGAAAAAACTTCAGTTTTAAGTTTATCTCTATATATTCTGGTTTTATATTACTATTTATAATCCTAAGTATTTACAGAGTTATCGAAGTATTCTAATCT
>LPNX010906694.1:713265-731241 GCA_001517045.1 Pseudotsuga menziesii | reverse complement strand
ATATATCTTCGTATCTACAACATCTACATTATAGTAGCCTCTGTACTTAATTGTTTTAGGACTTATACAAGTCTCTATAGTGATAAAGATATTTGTTTAATTTTAAAAATAAACTAACAACAAATAATACCATTAATACTAACATTCTAGTAGTCTGTAAAAATGAAATACAAATGTTGTACATGTACTCATAAAATTGACATGAAGCGGAGAGAGGATCCTCAATTAGGCTACAGGATACTATACATAAAATAACTATATCAGCAGATTTAACTTTGTAATTTACTTAGACCGAAAAGTGATTTTCAGCACATAACATAACCAATCATTCTATTTAAATTACAGAGCAAAAATAAAAGTATAGATTCAAATTTAAATATCAGTTCAACCTAGATAGTATGCAGAAGGAGACAAACACCCAAAGGAGACTGTTCCACCCAACCTTCTCTTGAAGAAGCCAAAGTTACTTACTTATGACCCCCGAGCCTATTCATTGAACCACTAGGACGAAGATCTTTGTAAGTATCCCACACAGCAAACTTGCTGCAACTTAGCAATAAGTAGCAGACTTGTCTCAACAAATCACTTTAGTTATCCCCTCATCAAATTCCTTGTGTGCCTGACTTTTCAGTTTGCAACAGTCACAAGGTTCATTCACGTAGAAATCAGAATGAGTAGTGAGCCTCCTGCTCAATTTGATGGTTTATATAAGATTGTCTAGGTCTTTGGGTCAGTTTTGGAATTAAATGAGCCACCAGCTCAGTTCCCCCTCTCAAGCAACATGACCACTTTTTTAGGGATTATGCTCTTGCAACAACTAGAAAGTGAAATGCTAGTGCTGCCACTTGTCAATCATCCTTCTATAGTTGCTCCTTCCTCCTAGTGGGCTAGTGAACACTCATTTAACAGTCTCCCTTGGATAAGTGTCTCCTTTATTTAATTATTAAACTAAATAATTCTTCAATTACAGTCTCCTTGACCCACTTGGTCATAAACTTTACAATAAATTTAACATAATGTTTTACTAAAATAAATAATAAATATTTATTTTTTAGTTCTGGGGATGCTACAGGACCCCTCAGGAAAGAAGGGGATATTTGTTGGATATAGTGATTAGTTGAAAGCATAAAGAATCTATATTCCAAGTTTTCGTAAAATTAAGGTCAGCAGATATGTCACATTTGATGAAGATGCATCTTTCAACAAATCTAGAAAGACTCATGTGGATGAAGAAGAACAAGAAACTCCCGGAGTAGTAGAGATCAGTAAACCACCAGTTAGAGATGAAGAAGATCCTATACTAGAAGATCAGGACATGGTAGAACCACAAGAACCTATAATGACACCTCATGAAACAATCACAACAAGGAAAAGACCAGCTTGGGCTTGTGATATAAATTCCAGGGTAATTTTTAGGGGCGAAATTTCGCCAATTGGCTATTTTTGGGGTTTTTTCCAAAAAATAAATTCGTTATTTGGTCATTTTTAGTGTCTAATATCACCTATATTTACATAAAATATGTTTTTTTTTATCATAATATTCGCCAAAATTTACACATTTCAGTGTTAATTTTATGTTTCATATTTAATATTTGTCTACCTATCTATAAAAATGTTTTTATCAATCCAAAGCAATTGCCTAGAAGACTATACTTAATTATAATATTTGAATCCTTAAATAATACCCTGGATATAATTCAAAAAGCAGAAAGATACGGTGCACCAGAAGGAGGCAAGAGACTAAGACTCCACTCCAACTACGTAGCATTAATGTGTAACCTTGTTGATGAAGAACCTACATGTTTTTTAATAAGCCCAAAAAAGAAGGAATGGATGGATGCAATGATTCAAGAATATCAATCTATCTTAAAGAATGGTGTTTGGGAAGTGGTGCCAAGACCAAAGGATAAATCAATGGTCTCTTCCAAATGGATTTTTAAGACAAAGCATTCAGCTGATGGTAGTATTGAAAAGTTCAAAGAAATATTTTTTGCATGAGGATTCTCTCAGAAAGAAGGGATTGATTGTGAAGAAAACTTTGCACCAATAGCTAGATATACCTCAATCAGAACCATTCTTGCTTTGGATTCCAAGATGAGATGGAAAAGTACATCAAATGGATGTAAAGACAACCTTTCTAAATGGTGTCATAGAAGAGGAAGTTTATATTGAACAACCTCCAGGTTTTGAGACACATGACAAGAAAACATGTGTGTGTCGACTAAAGAAAGCACCCAGAGCATGGTAGGGAAGAATTGATGACTTCCTAATGAGCCTAGGATTTACCAAAAGTGAAACAGATTCCAACCTTTATTATAAGTTTGAAGATTATGGGATCATGATATTACTATTATATATATATGATTTATTTTTTACAGGAAAGGATAAACTCATCATTGAATGTAAGAGGAATCTTGCGACAACATTTGAAATGAAAAATCTCGGCATGATGCATTACTTTCTAGGTCTTGAAGTATGGAAGTTTCCAAATGAAAAACTCATAAACCAAGGAAAATATGTAGTTGAGATCCTAAAGATAGGTGGGATGTTGGATTGTAAGGAAATGAACACTCTGATGGTGACAAACTTGAAGCTCCTAAATGATGACTCTTCAGAAAGAATAGATGTCACACTATCTAGATAGATTATATGCTCACTGATATATTTGACAAATACAAGACCATATATATGTTTTTTCGTGAACACATTAAGTTAGTATATGGTGGAACCAAAACATGTTCATCTAGTTGCAGCAAAAAATGTGATGAGGTACCTAAAAGGTACATTGGATTATGGCCTCACATATACAATTGATCCTGAATTTAGATTATGTGGTTACACTGATTTAAATTGGGTAGGAAGTGTTGAATATAGAAAGAGCACTTCAGGATGTTGTTTCAGTTTGGGATCAGGCGTGATCTCATGGCTTAGTATAAAGCAAACCAATGTTGTGCTCAGTACAGCAGAGGTTGAATACATTGTAGCAGGTTCAACCTGTAGTGAAGTAGTATGTTTTCGCAAATTATTGACGGGATTTTTTGATACTGAAATTGATGCAACTGATATTTACTGTGACAACCAGAGTTGTATCAAGTTAACAAAGAACTCGATGGGGTGCAGAGAAGAGCCATAAATCTCCAGTATGGTCCTACAAAGGAACAAGTTGCAGATGTGTTAACTAATCCTCTGTCTTGTGTGAAGTTTGAATATTTTAGAGACAAGCTTGGTGTAGTCCGAAAGGACCTCCATGGAAAGAGGGAGTGATGATAAGAATTGTCATTGATGATGAGATGGCAGCTCAATATATATGTGATCAAGAGCCTATAGATAACATTGTGGTCTGGCATTCATTTGCATACGTTGTGGTCTGACATTCATTTGCGGACGTTGTGGTCTGGAACTCATTTGCAAACGTTGTGTTTCGGCATTCATTTGTGGATGTTGTGGTCTAGCATTCATTTGCATACGTTGTGTTCCGACATTCATTTGTGGACGTTGTGGTCTGGCATTCATTTGTAGATGTTGTGGTCTGGCATTCATTTGTGGACATTGTGGTATGGAATCAGTTGTAGGTGTTGTGGTTCTGCATTCATTTGCGGACATTGTGGTCCTGCATTCATTTGCGGATGATCCAACATTTTTTTAATGTTGTGGGTGATTTCGCATTAAGTTGTGATGTTGTGTTTATTGCAGGTGATGTTAAGGATAAGGATACTTGCGATGATATGTGATTCTCGTGATGATGCAATGAGATGTGATGCTCGTGATGATGCAATGAGATGTGATGTTTGTGATGATGCAACAAGATATGATACTCGTGATGATGTGATGATATGTGATGCTCGTGTCGATGTGATGAGATGTGATGTGATGATTGTTATGATATGTCGAGAAACAATGTTTGTGGCGTGATGATCAAGATGTGATGCTCTGTGAAGGTGATATTCCATGGATAATGATAATGTTGATATAGTTGTGAAAATTTTCTATGACGTATATACTTACCAATTAGTTGTACAAATGTATTGTTGTGTTATAGAATACCTTCCTTGTTAAGAGGGAGTGTTAAAGAAATGTAACTACAAAAGATATTCTATTTTGTACTATTATTGTTATTACCCCTTTCGGAGATGGTGTTCCTTCGATTAGGGATGTCATTGATGTAATTGGTCATGTAAAGTCTTGAGGTAAAACCTTCATTGTAAGTTGGATCAGTAGTACCCACAAAAGTATTATTAAAATGTATCTTTTAGTCTCCCAAGGCAAATCGGCCCTGAATGGGAGGAGAACTCAGCCATGTTGGGTTATTAGGATTCTCCACTGATCAGTATAAATAGGTTAGGCACCTCGCTCATTTGGATACACACAGAGCTCAAGCAATTGCGCTAGAGAGAGAAAAAACAGCCCATCTGGAGGAGAGGAAACATTCTAGTCTTGTTCTTTGAATTTTACACTATATTTGGGAGAAGCCTATATAGAGAAAGTTTTTTTTGGTTTTCTTCCCCGTGAGGGTTTCCCAGGATAAATCTTTGTGTTATGTTTTGTTCTGATGTGCTTGTTATTCTTTCAGTGATCCTTTGTTCTATTTGAAAAGAAAATTTAATATTGAGAATCAATAATTGATTAAAAAATTTAGTGCGAGTNGGCCTTACAAGCTACTTCAATTTAACCTGGCCCACACCAGGAAATCAGGTCTTTCCCAAGCCTCTTACTTGACGCGCCATATTGACTTGTCTCATTTCGGTACTAAAAGCAATAGAAATAATAATATGTTTCTCTTCAAGTGCTCCTTTTAAAATGTTATGAAATCTTCCTTTTTCTCGTTGTTAAAATTCATTTTTTCCTTCTTATTCCTCTGATAAATTAAATACTATAAAATATTTAATACTCTTTCATTCTATATTACCAATATTTTAATAGTTGTAATTTTACATAATTAAAATGTAATAATTTTACGTTTTACCAATATTTTCACTTTATTCACGCTATCGATATTTGTTAGTGATTTACTTTTATATAACTTGTTTTTGCTTTACTTCTATTCCATTTTTCAATTACAACTTTTTCACATTATTCAAGTTACCAATATCTTGAGGTTATTCAATTTTATGTGACTTGCTTTTGCCTTTATTTCTATATCCATACATCTTTTGTTTGACTTGATACTTCTTTGCACTTTAAAACACTTGGACACTTTCCTTTTTAATTAGGTTTTCTTACCATGTACGTGGTAATCAACCTTGTGTCTGCCATGTATGGGACCTTTGTTTGACTTAATACTTCTTCATGTGCACTTTAAAAGCACTTGGAGACTAGAATTTATGCATTTTCTTTTTCTCTTTTTTTTTCTCAAGATTTTTGTCTAATAATTTTTTTTGAAGGGTGGGCTATTAGTTCGAAGGATTTTATTACTACTAAAAAATATTTTTATCACTGGTCACTTTGAACAACTATTTTTATACTAATTGAGATAATTCATTTTATTAAAACATTAGAGTATAAGCAATATAAAGAAATTTCATATCTACTTGTTAAATAATATTATTTTATTATTTGAATATATATAAAATAATATTATTTTATTATTTGAATATATATAAGATTGATGATAGATGAATACAATGTACATGTATATAAATACATGTGATGGATGATAAGTCAAGGGCCAAGGACATGACTATTTATCATTCTTTCATGAGTAATTACAATATATAATATTGTTTTATCATTATTATTATTTTATTTTTATTTATTACATAATAATTATAACTACATTCTAACATTAGTAATCATTGCACTAAGAGAAGTGAGGTGTTCTCCAGCTCAATATGGGAGAGATCATGTCACGTTAGTTACGTTATGCTAGCCGACATAAATAAAAAATATTAAAAAATAAAAAATGAAAAATGAAAAATATAAATTACATATGGAATTAAAAAAAAAAAAAAACTAGCATAAATCCATTTTAAACCCAGATCTATCAAGTATCGAGAGGGATCCAAATGGTAAAAAAATGTACACCTCGAAAAATTAGATCCCTCTTGGTGCTTATAGATCCAGGTTTAAAATGGATCTATGCTAGTATACCCTATGTATATTACACTTTATGTTGGTTAACTATTGACATGTGCAATATTAGACAAGTGTTGAATCTTGTTTAAATAAAAGTATTGTTGCAGGGATGTTTTAAAGGTTGTAGTTGGATGCATGTCGGACTATTGAATGAACTTGGTTAAGCAGGACTTAGTTGTAGGTGATGGTTTGTAGTCTAAGGATAAGTTTTAGATAGGACTTAAGTGAAGAGGCATAGTATAATTGTGGTAAGTGGAAGCTAGCCAAGTCCCTGCAGGTAAGGAAATACAATGTTGGACAACCCTAGGTGATGATGTGAAGTTAGGAAACCCCCACGTTTGAAGAAAAAACTTCAAACAAATTGTATTTATATGACAAATGGTATCAAAGAAAAACTTGGGGTTGTTTTGATGCTCTTCACCATTGTCACTTCTATGACAAGTGGCATCAAAGCAAAATTTGGGGTTTCTATGATGCTCTTCACTATTGCTTCCATAACAAGTAGTTTGAGAGAAGTTTTGGGAACTATTCACCATTGTTACTTCCATGAAAAGTAGGTTGAAAACTTTTTAGATGCACCTCTCCATGCCTTGGCGAACTTAAAGCAGGGGAAAAACCTTGAAAATTGACAGGAAACTGAGAAGGGCGATACAAGTGCTAACTTTTAACTTGGGTGCGGCAAGAAACTAGGGCAGTCAATTCACGAGATGAGTTCTTTTGTTGTTTCTAGAGATAATTCTATGGCTACTTTTGATGTAGAGACTACATCACACTTTGATAGCAATGCTACCATGATCCTGAGACGCCAAGGTTAATGAATTCCAAAGTTGCAACCTTGGAGAGGAATGTTGAAAAAATGGCATATACTCTTAACAAGCATGTGAAGAATAGAATCCGTGGAGGTGAAGTAGCATGCATCAAACTCATAATAATTCAGATTTAGAGTGCGAAAAGACTGGGAAACCCTTTCTAAAGCACTATTCTAGAACACCAATGTGAATGAAAGGCCATAAGCTATAAAAGAATTGTAACTTGAAGTATGTTCTTGGGTAGATGAAAGATCAATAAGATACCATTAACATGTTGAAATGAGTTATTGCTAGTGGGAATATTTCAATGAATCCTATGAGGATAAAGATCAAAGAACCAAAACCATACAATGGCACCTATAATGCTAAGCTACCTGGTAACTTCTATTGGGATATTTAGTAGTAGTAAGAGCATATGAGTGGAAGATCAAATGAGGAGAAGGTGAATGTTGTTGTGATGTTATTGACAAGTACCACAAAGCTTTGGTAGAGAAACATAGTGGAGGACTTGGAAGTTGGGCATGGTACAAAAAATATTAAAAACTAATCCAAGATCAAAGAAGCCTTAAAGTCTTAATTGGGCCAAGGAATCTGTGCTAGATAACATTGAATCAATTATTAACTCTCAAGCATAAAGGAGGAATCCAAGAATATAACAAGGAGTTATTTGTTGGATATAAAGGATATGATAAAAGTGAATAGGTTGCTCCATTTTATGAAAGGATTGCAACCTTGGGTACAAAGTGACCTACTATGCCAAAATGTGTAGACCCATGTAATAGCCATCAACACAACAAACAAGTTGTTAGACTATAAGGCATAGGAAAAATGTGGTCCAAAGGGGTATGAGAATGCTCAAGGAGAGAAACAATTTAACAAGAGCAAGAAGAAGGAAAAAACAAAGGAAAACTCATTTGACAACATTGGCGAGGACAAGGCTAGGAAACCATAATGAATTAAGGAAAAAGATAAGCCATCTCTTGTTGGATTTGTGTGAAAGACCATTATATAAAGAATTGTCCATTAAAATAGAAGTCATATTATTTGGGGAAAGTGGACAAACATATTGTTGGGATCTTGAAATTCTTGTGCATTGTGCAAAAAGACAAGCCTAAAGCAAGTTAAGAACATGATTTTACTAAAATTTTCTGTGTGTTGGAAGAACTAAATGGTAGATGTGCATGTCATGGTAAGTAGTGTAACAACCCACAATTTCATAAGGGGAGACGTCAGAAGGGAACTTGGGTTGCAACTTGATCCCACACAAACTTCATTAAAGCACTTAACTCGGACGTAGAGAAAGAGACTGGCACAACCAATGCAGTCAGCTTAAAACTTGGTGGTGGAGTGGAACCGTAAGTTTCACCATTGTTCCTATGGATGATTTTGAGGTTGTTTTGGGACAAGACTTTATGATGAAGGAGAAGGTAGCTCATATGCCATAATTGGATTATTTTATCATCTTTGTAAACCAGGAACCACATATCATCCCCACTGTAAACAACTTGGAGTCACTAGTAGGATGACATCCTTGTGCATGATCTTTGCAAAAAGTCAATACACTAGACAACCTTACAAAGGAATACTTGGCCATATTGGGTTTGATGGACAGACCATATATAGGACTTTGGAAGAATTTTTTCTACAATATTTTGTGAACAACAATTTAGTAAAAGGATTGGAAGAAATATTCACTAGGATGGAGGCCATAATGGGCACCACATTGATTGTAGTTTCCAAAGTTTTCAATGATTTCCTTAGAAAGCAAGGCATTCAAAACATGGAGGATTCAAGGAAGGAAGCCAGTGAAGCATTCAAATTGGACGGGGTAGGCTTGGAAATATACCAAGATGTCAATGTTGAGGAGTATCAACCTTGGTATGTAAGAACTAAGGAATTATTTGAACCCTTTTCATGCACTCTTTGGTAATAAGATTGGTAATATGACCCAAAAATTAAATGATTCTTGGAAGAAGGTGAGAGAAAAATTTATTCAAACGTGCCTCTCATCACGTATTTAAGTGAAAAGTATGGACATATTTCTATTGAGCCAAATGATTTGGATAAATCTGGACATACTAGCAGCATGGTTGTTGGCAGTGTCTTTGGTAGATACTTGCCATATTATTTCCCTTGATTGACTGTGAGGAATCCCACTTCCTAGGAGTAGGAAATGGAGCTTACAATGCCTTTTGAGAATTGTCTTACAAATTTATTCTTAGTTGCAACTGGTAACATGACAGTGTTGAGGAAAAGCTGGTGACCTCGTGTTAGTTTACTGGATTTGTACAACATGACTAAAGTGTGAAAGGAAATTACTAGTTTTAGACATAAGAATATGAATTCACATAGACTGTGTGCAACGGTTGGAATAACTACCAAACTAGTTCAAGACTTGAGTGAATGCAATGTATGGATGCATGAAAAAATTGGCTAAAAGAGAAGATGTTGTATGTTTGGGTATTACAACACTTAGAAATTTCAACAATATTTTGGAAAATTTTAGCATGACACTGCAATAGAAGGAAATTGTAGCAGTAGTAAGTCATGATTGCAACAAGGAAGCAACAATGACAATGGTATTTGAGAAGCATTATGGGAAGCGATAGGAAAATTTGTTTTGTTCAAAGATAGTATTGGACAATGAGCAGTTGCATAAGTATTATGGCATAAAGAGTGTAGAGTTCTTGGAGAATCCAACCAATAATGGATGCATGAGTTTGGATAGCATACTTGGAAGACAAGAATCTCTTATGGATTTTGTCAAGGATGGAAACAACTTTTATTGGGGGAATATGTAAGCCCTAGCCTTGAGAGGCTTCAATCACCTTTTCCATGTGATCACCTAAGTGGTCACTAACGGATATAGATAGACATGATATAAGGTTGATGGCTAGATGAGTTGGTTTTGGGGTGCCTAGTCCTACTAGTAAGGTGCACCACAAACATGTCAGGTACCCTTGCTTGAAGGAAAGTTAGACTGTAAACATTGGAAACTCACATTAGTTGGAAAAACTGAGAGAAGATTGCAAGGGACTTGGAAAGAAAAAGAAGGTTGTCACGAGAAACCTCATATGAAGGAATGTATTATGCATGACGAATAAAGTGGCAAGAATAACTAACTGGCTCATATATGACTTGGAAAGAATCAGTTGGGCACGCATTGTCTGGGTAGACTGAGTGGGAACACTTGGTTGGATGTATGTTGTCTAGAGGTACTTGCATGCATGTCACATTGACACATGTTGGCTTTGTGCACTTGTTGGGTACACCATCTAGGGACACGTTGGCACAAGATAATTGGGGGAAATTTGAGGCACCTTTCTAGAAGCACTTCCTAAATGAAATTAGGTGCAGATCGGCAGTTTCACTTATTGAGTGCACCTACCTAGCACACTTGCATTGGGTGCACCTTCCAGGAACACTTGTGATGGGTGCACCTATAGAGAACACTTGTGATGGACATAGATCCAATGGACACACTTGGGAATATGGTAATTGAACATACTTGCAATCGCATGGCTCAATGGGTATGGCACCATTAGAGATATAAGTCAACAGACAAGCCATGTGGGCACAATTGAGTTGGATGCGGAACTTGGGTTCACCTTAGGAGAAAGGGGATTGAATGAGTTTGGAAAGACTCATATATATAGGAGCATGCCTCATTGTGCTAAGGCATTCATTCATTCAAGAAAAAAGCATTCAACTGCAAAGTGTTATGTGATTGTGTTAAGCTTTGAGGTTGGCATAACAGGGTGAATTTGCACTTGCTATGTCAAAAACGAAGAGGTGAATTAGACCTATAGGAGGAAAGTATGTAGTAGCTTTAAGGGTTTGTTTGCACATAACTATTGGGCATATGCAAAAGGCTATTTGTCCTTAGATTCTTTATAATTTTGTAAAAGAGTGGCAGGGAGGTGGCTTCCCTCCAATATTTCAAGAAAGTCGGGTTGGTTGATGAAGTCCAACCGAAGAGTTTTTAGTTAGTTAAGAATGTTTTTTCCAACTACATTAAATGGGCTTGGGTAGTGGGAATGGGATTGAAAGGCTAGGAAGAGACTATAATATGTAGCGGGATGGGATTTTTGGGGTTAGCTAGTTTTGGGGAGAAAGAATATACATGCTTTTGTACTAGAATCCATTGTATTGTTTTTGTGAACTGTGCTAGAGTAAGTTGTAAAGAGTCGCAAGCATGAATATCGATATACAGTCTGGGTGTGCAGATCTATTTTAAGGAATTGAGAGAAGATGTGTGCGGGATATTTGCGCAAAAGTAAGTGTTGTGTTGTTGTGACCCTTTAATAATGAACACTTTTGTGGTTTTTTCCCATCTTGGGTTTCCACGTTAAAATCTCTGGTGTCAATTGTATATGTGTGTGTGCGCTCTATTCTTTGATTGCTAATGCATCAATTGATAATTACATGTGATGAATGAGTGAATGATATATATGTTATTGTATTCATGGTTAGAGGTCGTAGTTGGTTGAAATGATCTTTGTTGAAGTGAACCATCTATCAAAGTGACTTATCTGTCGGAGTCCTAAAATGGTTAAAGTCATAATTGTTGTAATATGGAAATGTTCCCCTTATTTGCTACGGAAAATCCATTCCTACACTCCCCATAAGTACTTCGGGTGAGACTTCATCTGCTCCACAGGTGTTGTCAAAAGGGCTAAACCTTTTTTGGGCCAGTATCTTGGGTGTTTGTTGGTATGTTGTCGTGTGGACCTAGATCTAGGTAAGATTTTACCAACAAATGGTTTTGTTGTTGGGATTGGGATCTGTGTGAGGAGGAACGTTTATGTGACATCCATCAAAACCTGAGATCGACACTTGGGTTGATCAAAAGGACCAATATTTTTCTCAATAGGAAAATTGAGATCCACGGCTGACTCCAGAACAATGGTTAGTTAAGTACATCTATTATGATATCCATGAAATTTTCTTTGGGGAATTTCCTACTTTGCTGAATGACTGGTTGTCAAGGTTGACCTTTCAAAAGACTAACTTCCAAGGGGTAGAGACTAAGAGTTGGACACCTAAGTTGATCCAGTGATTGAAAGGTGTGAATAGCAAGATATCATGTGTTTTCGATTACTAGATTGATAGTATCCTGGAAGGATATACCACTAAGTTTGTTGTCAACACTATCAAGTCCTACAGTACATCGGAGAGGGATTTCTTTAGAGGGAAGTGAGGTAGGTATTAATTATCCTTGAATTTGTGGATTAAGATGTCATTGTGTGAAAAAGGGGTCTTAAGGATGAACTCTGACGAGTAAATCAATTGTGTGTAGTGGGCATGGGCGTCGAGTGGAGGAAGGTACTGTAGAATAGATTGTTTTCAGTTTCAGGCAGCTACAGTGATGATTTGTCTCAATATACCATCTGTGTGCATTTTTTCCATGATGAATGGCCTGTCAGAGCATAGAGGTGATTTTATTGGTTCACCTAGGGCTTTGTACAAGGAGGGGGTAGTCCAGCCACTTTTTTTTACCATTTTACCCCCCTCCCAAAGAGCTTGGTGGGCTCAATTTGACAACGTTGGAACTCTGTGAGGCAACTTGGGCCATGTCACGTTTCCCGAGGCAGATTAAAAATAATAAAAATGGCTACTGAAGAATTTGATTTGGGCTAATGATGCAAGAAAATGGCATGGGATGAGTTTTGATGATGAGTGTGATGTCTTCCACTTCTTCTCCAACATTTTCAGCACTTAGATGGACCCACATCCATCTCTCTGGCATATTTTATGATTTTCTAGAGCTTTTGGAGGCTCACGATTTCCTTAGAGAGGCACTATTTTGCATTTAAAAAAATTATATTTATTTTTATTGTGCCATGGGGACACACTAGGGGTGTTATTTAATACCCCCTGGACCCACCATGAGCTTTATTCATTTTTATCGGATTGGATCCCCTCTCCTAGTGTGATTTAGTCCATTGATATATTATATTATTATTTTGATCCATGTACTTTATGTTGAGCTCATCTCAACCATTGATTATAACATTTTGATCTTTTAATATTAGCCATCCATTTGAAAGGTGGTTAGGATTTTTTTATCTCTCATTCCTATCTAAAGGAAGGAGCTCCTCATTGTAAAGGGGGGGAGGGGTCTAGATAGTTTTTGGCTCTGGGCTATTGGAATAATATAGTTTGGGAATCTTGGATATTGGAGTTGGAATGCTAGTGATGATTGTAAATGCTTCTTCCTATGCACTGACATACATTAGTGGCCATCTTGATTTCATCTTCAATTAATATTGTTTTGCAAACAAAGAAGACATTTTGGAGGGGTGCGAATTGGTGGGGAGGTCTACCCTTCAAGCTTTAACAGGACATTTTGGGTGACAAGGAGTTAATTTGTCTTTGTACCAACAATTCATGTTTCTCATCTCTTTTTGCGCATCTCTTTCCATTCTTTATTAATTTATTGATATTTGTGTCCTTGATTGACATGAATAGGAAAATTGATTTGGTTGAAGGAGGCAAAATGTTGGCAAGAAGGGCTCATCAAAGTTTGGCATTTGATCTTTATGGGAAGTAATCCTCGTCACAAGCCTCTTCCATATTCATCTTCCAGGTATGTTCCATGAGGTATGAAACTCTTCTATCCTATCCATATATTCTCTTAGAGTTCAAAACCCTCATTGATTAAAATCATCATTCTTCACTTTTTCCTAGATCTACTTGGATCTAGCTTGTCTTTGGGAATAATAAAAAGAACCCACCTCTATAGCATCCACAGAAATCTGGATCTATATTTTGGGTGGCAATCAAGCTTCATTCGACACATTTTCCAAGGCACTTAGCCTTCCTTGGGTGAGGTCGCACTCCTTGCTTGGGTGAGTTTTGCTAGTTCTCTCACTTGGGTAGGTGAGATCCCGCTTGATTTGCACTCCTCTCATTTGATAACCTACCCCTAGTCCTTCACTCCTTTATTTTTTCCTTGTGGGCCCCATTCCTCATTTTGAGGGTTGTGCCCCACTTGGGTCATTGGGTGATGCATTTTCAAGCTCATATCTATTGAGATTTAGCCTACCTTGGGGCATGCCACTAAAAACCCACCTTGATAATTGCCTTAACTACCCCGATCTACAATTTGGCATAATTTGGACTCCATTTGCCCCTCCATCTAAAGGCACTAGTCTCCTTGGGCCAATTTGCACTCCTTAGGTATTGTGTCATATGCTAAGATCACATATGTGGGTGTGTCTAATTTATCTTGGATCCATAGATCCACATCAGCAAACACCCCTTAGCATATCACCCCTAATTTGACCTTGTGGGTCCCATTTGAATCATTTCCCCATTTTAAGGAAGTGGGCCTTACTTGTGTATTTCATGGTGTTAGATCTATCTCTTGGTCTCATAGGTGTCCTAACTCATTTATTGGTTGAAACATTCCTAATATCTTAAGCCTCTTCAACCATACTTAAACTCTTGGGCTCACCGAAGCTTGCATTGGTTTCCATAACTCAAATTTACACACTCCCCTAGGAACCTCTGTTTTGGATAATCTTCTTCGATTGCCTATAGGGTCTCCCCCTTGGTTGTGATTCTTCATAATATAAAGTGAATAGTGCCTCGGTTGACATGACTCCCATCTTACATTGGGAACTGTAGCACTTCTTGGGTCACCTCTTTAGTTGTCCATATCCTCTACCATCCCGGATGGGATACCTTTAGGGACACCTACAAGTTGTGTGATAACATTTTTGACGTCGTTGTCGGGGAGGTAGAGGCTTACCTTGGTTCATTTATTTTACCTTCAGTGTCTGTGAATGTACTTACATCTTTTGTCATTCATATCAAATCTAGTCTAATATCATTGATTCATTTTATATGTTTAAATATTTACAATCACTTCATGAATTTCACTTACCTCTCCTATGACATCATCCGTTGGTGAACACGACAATTCATTCACCTGGCGACTCCACTGAGAAGCAAACCCATCAAATAAATCATAATGAATTCAGATGTATTATTAAGACGCATGAACGAATTAACCAAAAACATAACTGAAGTCAGAAGGAAAATAAACAAAACGGGTAGATGGAGGTCAGATTCTTGGTATGAGGATAATATTGACCATGATTATGGGTATGAGTTTAATTATCACAATCCTTATGATACCCACCAATTCCCTTACCCGCACTATTAAAAATGCCTAACCATCTTTACTGAGCGAACTTGACCTAGAGTGTTCTTCGTCACATCTTTCGAGTTGGAATCTATGTCCAAATAGTCATCAAGAGCCTCCGAGGAAAGATTCTTGTAATGTTGTTCCTATTCCCCATCAGATTTTTGGTCAAGGTGATTTGGTTGAGGATATTGATCATAGTGAGTCTATTTCTTGGGAGGTTAGTGTTGATATTTCCAATTTCTTTAACAAATGTCCCATATCGCATACAAGATTGGTGTTAGCACCTTTAGGTGATGTAAATCAAGTTTTAATTTTTTTTACCCTCTCGTCCCAACTTTCCGAGCTTTCTTGTATGGGTTTGTGTTCTAATCAAGCTATTACTTTTGAAATTTTTAGTCAAGAGTTTGAGCATCGACACATAATTGGAGAAAGTACGCTTCATTTCCCTTCTTGGTCATCTGTAATGAGTAATATTTTTCAATTTATAAATATTTCTTATGGGTGGTTAGAGAAGGTGTATAAAGATCAATTTCATCTTTTCTCCATTTTCAAGCAACAAATGGGATTGATCTCATTCATAGTTTCATTACATTATAAATTTTCCCCATTTGATTCTTCCATTTCTTCTGGAGTGAATAGAATTGAATGTCCTAGTAAGGTAGAGGAGAAAACAAAGAACTGTTTGGAGTGGTTGAATCATTAGTCATATTGTGTTCTTCCATCAAGAACGAAATTGCATACTTTTTATGATCCTATCGGTATCTTGATGGATGAGTTTCTAGAAAGTCAATTTCAGCCTTGGCATGATTTCATTCCATATTTTCCAGATCTTTCTTTGAATTTCAAACAGCAAGTTATAATGGTTTCAATTTTCATTTACATTACTCTTAAACCATCTTTGGCTTGTTGGATCATTTACTGTAAAGGAAACTCAATAGATTCATTCAGCAAGTGATTCCATTGGATTTATGATTTTACTTAACACTCGTCTAAATTAGTTAGAGTATGGTAGGTAGGATTGAATAAGCCTTTTAGGTAGTAGTTTAGCTTTTCAGTCTTGCATCTTTTGTCTTTTTCTAAAGCTTGCTTTTCAAAGATCTTAGTGTAGCCTTTAGTTTTTGCCATTGTACCTGCACAATAAAATCCAACTTTTCTTAAAAGTTATGGTTATAGATTAGATTTTCTTTCTACTTTCAGTTTCATGCATTTCAGTTTTGGTATTTTATTTTATCTATGCACTGCTCTGACGACCAGTCTGTGAGTTTGGTATAGTTTTGGACATTTTGCATGTAGTTAGGGACATCTTGGCAGCTGTTGCAGAGCTAAAGTGATGGATCGAAGATGCAAGTAGCAGACTGCGAGGACCAGATATTATAAGGTTCTCAAGCACTCTATTTAGCAGAGCATTTGTCCCAGCTAGATCCAGATGTTATCACATATACAATAGTTGGGCTACAATATTTTATTTTTCAGATTCCAGTACACTTTTTCAGCCAGTTCCCTTACATATGAGATGTTGAGATGAGCATCTATGATGGATCACTATTTAATGATGGACTATAGTACTTTCCCATGCCATGACTGAGTCCCAGGACACTTAGATTTGAGGACTGATGTAGTCATTTATCCATTTGTAGAGCAGTCAGTAGTGCCCAGATTTATAGCAGTATTTTCTCATTGGACAGATGTTGGTTCAGATTGATTATTTGCATGTATATGACTCAGCGGATATTATCTTGTGATTGGTTATTATTGATTTTATACTCATTCTTGTGACATGTCTTAGCATCTAGTGTCATGATCTGGCGGTCATATAAATATGTGGACTTGGTTGTATTGATATTATGTATGTATGTCCCTACTTAGACCTAGAATTTATTGACCCATGCTCATTGGTTTTACCCTCCTTAGGGAGAATAGAGGTGATCATTCCCACCATACTTTGGCTTGCTAGTGTTGGCCTCATTGTTCACTATCTCCACCCATCCATTACCTTCCAATTATGTTTACATCCCAACCTACTACTTGACTTGTGGCATGTAGGACCTTTCCCCACTAGAGCCTCTTTGTTGGATAAGATTCCCTGTTTATTCGTGTCTCGGCTCTGAGTTTCCTAGGTTGTGTTGGATAAACTTGAAACAAATAGCACTGCCATCAATACAGTGTATTTGAAAATGAAATGAATTGTAAATTTGAGCACATAGATCTGTAGACAAATACGCAACTCACAAAGTGGATCTCACAATTTACTCAGCAATTGAAGAATGAAACAGTGCAAAAAAGGCTTGTAGCTGTGAATGCTTTCATTAATAAAAAAGTAATCCAATGATAATTACAATGAAGTAAAATGGCTTTAATAGCCACAAGCAATTCGAATCCACATGAGGAAGTTCGAATTGATTAGACTCTACTTGACTGTAGGTAACCAAGACCTTGTCTAAATCACTATCGGAGGACTCAATAGTTAACTGACCTTGTCTAAACCATAACCAGAGTTCATCCGAGCTCTAAAACACAACTCAAGTGTTACATTCAGTGTTGTCTAAGGTTAACTGACTGTGGTAGGTGAGAAATGCACCCCACATGTGTTCAGTCAAGTAAACCTAGCGCTAACTGAATGTAGAGGACTAGAACTGAATGCAACTGACTCCTAACTTAGCTTGACTAGTCATTAACTGAAGTGAACTGACCTTGGTTGGTTTCGGCACTCCCAGTGACTTCCTAAATTGTATGGATTGGTCTAGGAGGCTCCTAAACTGATGCAATCAAGTGCAATCAGTGGCAGTGAGCCTCAATTAGTGTTCCCCACACTTTAGTAACTGAAACATGTGCCCTAATTAGGTCAAGTGGACCCAATGGTGTTAATGACTATAAATAGACTGGATGGACTCCCGATTTAGACATGACTCCCAATTTAGACATATGACCAAATTTGGACGA
>LPNX010906694.1:639876-713165 GCA_001517045.1 Pseudotsuga menziesii | reverse complement strand
ATATTGCATCTTACAGGAAGTCTATTGCATCTCCCTGAAGGAGGTAAAATAGCATGACATAGCGCAAGAGTCTTTCCTTTCTGAGTGTCAGGTGAGTTTTCAGTCATCTTCCTAGCTTCTAGTTTGGAAGTAGGGACTGAATCTAGATATGAGTCACCCTGAATCTCAATGTCATAAACTGATATAGATGGATCTGCAATACTAGTAGAAGCTGTAAAAGAAGTAGATGCAATGATTTTACCTTCCCTTGTAGGTGGCTGCTGAGAGTGCACTGGTTCTAAAGGAGCCATGAAATGTGAGAACTCATATGCTTTTGAAGCATGATTTGCAGTACCCTTTGCTATGATGCTCCCAGTAGAGATATCTGTGATCTCCACTGAGTTAGGACCAAATATCACTCGCTTTGGAGATCCAGTATGGGTCATCTGATAGACAGATAACAGGTTTGAAGCTAGGGAGGGAACAAATAGCACATCTTTGAACCTTCCATTTTCAAGTTGGATAGAGCCCTTCCCTTTTGTTTTGACTTCACTGTTATTGTCCATCTGAATACTAGGACCATCAAAGGACTGATAAGAAGAGAAGGATTCTATGGATGCAGCCATATGGTTGGAAGCTCCAGAATCAATGAGGAAGACAGGTGCTGATGTGCAGCAAGCCTTCAGTGCATGTCCTTTCCTTTGGTATTCTTCTTCTTCTTCTTCAGAGTCTTCCTTCCTTGCGCTAGCAAGTACAGAAATGTTGTGCTTTTTCAAGAGAAGGGCCATTTCATCAAGTTTTCTTCTCATACAAGAGCTTTCTGAATGGAAGCCCCTTCCACAGTAAGAGCAGAGGACCTTGCCTTTGCCATTCTTCTTGCTTCTCTTCGAACCTGAAGGTTCTTTTGACTGCTCTTTCTTCATAGGGGACTCATCTCTTTGCTTTCCTTTGTCATTCACTACCTTATCTCCTCTTGCAACTAGAGCTAGATCTTTGGGAGATCGAATGATCCCCATTTGGATCAATTTATCATTCTCAGAAATAAGAGATTGGATGAAGGCATTAAGAGTGGGCAGCTTCCAATTTGGAGTAGTGAGCCTTATTGTTTGGAAGGTGGATACAAAGACTGAGTATTCTGCATTGAGCTTTGTGAGAATGGCAAGGATGAGCTGATCTTCATCCTTCTTCACTTTGCATTGCTTCAACTGATATATCAGGTTCTTGAACTTTGAGAAGAATTCATTTAGAGATTCGAAATTGGATGGATTGAGAGTAATCAAATCATTTTCTAGCCGATGGATCCTCATCTCATCATTCTTATCAAATAGGGAAGCAAGCTTGTCCCAAACCTCCTTTGGAGTGTCCAAGTCTTGGATGTGAAATCGAATATCTCTAGAGACTGAGGAGAGCATGAGTCCAATGGCTTCATCAAGCTTGTTCATGTACTTAGCTTTATCTTTATCTGATTCTGGATCTTCCTTTGTTTCTTCTATGAGTCTGAAGAGATGCTTGGTGCGGAGCAATACTCTCATGTCATCCTTCCACTGGTGATAGTTGAAGGGAGTGAGAAGCTCCATTGGATGAGCCATTTTGAATGTAATAAGAAATACTGAGCTGCTGTAGCAAATGCAGTGAGAAGAAGAGGTTGCTTGTAGCGAATGCTGTAAGAAAAGCTGATAACCTGTCACACAATCAAACATACAAAGTAAGGTTGACAGTCTGCACTTTTGGAATTTCCTTCACACCCAGCATAGTTGATCAAGCAAGCTTGATCAACAATTTCCTAACTTGGGATATTAAGTGGTAAATTCTCTGCTTCTAGTGCAGTACTGGAAGGAGCAATTTGCCCAAAAAAAATGATCTGGTTGGAGATCTGAGGAGGAGAGGAGTCTTGTCCACCGAGGCTCTAATACCATGTAAATTTGAGCACATAGATCTGTAGACAAATACACAACTCACAAATTGGATCTCACAATTTACTCAGCAATTGAAGAATGAAACAGTGCAAAAAAGGCTTGCAGCTGTGAATGCTTTCATTAATAAAAAAGTAATCCGATGATAATTACAATGAAGTAAAATGGCTTTAATAGCCACAAGCAATTCAAATCCACATGAGGAATTTCGAATTGATTAGACTCTACTTGACTGTAGGTAACCAAGACCTTGTCTAAATCACTATTGAAGGACTTAGTAGTTAATTGACCTTGTCTAAACCATAACCGGAGTTCATCGGAGCTCTAAAACACAACTCAAGTGTTACATTCAGTGTTGACTAAGGTTAACTGACTGTGGTAGGTGAGAAATGCGCCCCACATGTGTTCAGTCAAGTAAACCTAGCGCTAACTGAATGTAGAGGACTAGAACTGAATGTAACTGACTCCTAACTTAGCTTGACTAGTCATTAAATGAAGTGAACTGACCTTGGTTGGTTTCGGCACTCCCAGTGGCTTCCTAAATTGTAGGGATTGGTCTAGGAGGCTCCTAAACTGATGCAATCAAGTGCAATCAGTGGCAGTGAGCCTCAATTAGTGTTCCCCACACTTTAGTAACTGAAACATGTGCCTCAATTAGGTCAAGTGGACCCAATGGTGTTAATGACTATAAATAGACTGGATGGACTCCCGATTTAGACATGACTCCCAATTTAGACATATGACCAAATTTGGACAAGGGAGGATTAATAATCCTAACATGAATCTCTTATGAAAAAACCCATTCATGAAAAGTAGTGTTTTGAAGATACATTAATGCAAGGAAATCCTAATGAAATTGGCTCTGAAGTATATTGAAAATCTTGTGAAATCCCATTCATGAAAAGTAGTGTTTTTAAACATACATGAATGCATGAAGCCTTAATAATAAAAATCCATGTAACAAATGCATGAACCAAGGCTATGGAAATTCGAAGGCCCAAAAATAAATGGTTCTTAAAAATTTATATCTAAATATTGTTAGCCTCACTTGTATTTGATTTGGATTGTGAGCATTTGTCAAGGTGAATAAGCACCTCTAAACATAACTTATCCATTTGTGAGAAACTGACATCCCCTATGTTGTTGCTTGTCCGGCATATGCTAGAGTGAGTATCCCCTTTCCATATCAAAAGTGTCACAGTGTCAAGTTGGTAGTCACCCTTTATCCTAACCATTTGATTTCTAGCCCTCACCCTTCCTTAGAAACTCGATTACAACTATGAAGTGAGTATGGTCTTGAAAGTCTAGTATGAGTTATAGTTAATTAATGAAACTCTATATTTGGTTGATAGATCGTCAATGAAATGATTTCTACTTGTTATAATTGTTCTTTGAATGATTTGTAGAGCATGTATTAACCTCTAAAACACTTGCAGCAGATTGATGTTAGCCTGGGTCATATTATTGATTATTTGATCATTTACATATTAGTATTGTGTCTGTCTGGGCATATTGGATATTATTCCTGATCATGCAAAGATATGTTTGGGTGTATGAGTATGCACCTTAGATGCACTAGGACTCCCTTAGTCCAATGAGATATCTTGTTTTTAGTTACAAGTAGTTACAGTGATGATTTGTATCAATATACCACCCGGGTGTAGTTTTTCCATGCTAAATGGTCTGTCAGAGCAGAGAAGTGATTTGATTAATTCACCCCAGGCACTGTATGAGGAGGGGGTGGTCTAGACACTTGGTTCTACCATTTTACCCCCCTCCTAGAGATTTTGGTGGGCTCAGTTTGACAATGTTGGCACTCTAGGAGGCAGTTTGGTCCATATCACGTTTCCCGAGGCAGATTAAAAATAATAAAAATGGCTACTGAAGAATTCAATTTGGGCTACTGAGGCAAGGAAATGGAATGAGACGAGTTTTTGTGATGAGTGTGATCTCTTCCACGTCTTATCCAGCAGTTTCAGCACTTGGATGGATCCGCATCCATCTCTCCGGCATATTTTATGATTTTCTGGAGGTTTCGGAGGCCCACGATTTCCTCATATGAGGCACTATTTTGCATTTAAAAAAATTATATTTATTTTTATTGTCCCATGGTGACACACTAGGGGTGTTAGTTAATACCCCCTGGACGCACCATGAGCTTTATTCATTTTTATCGAGTGGGATCCCTTCTCCTAGGGTGATTTATTCCATTGATATATTATATTATTGTATTGATCCATGTACTTTATGTTGAGCTCATCTCAACCATTGATTAGAACATTTTGATATTTTAATCTTATCCATCCATTTGAAAGGTGGTTAGGATTTTGTTACCTCTCATTCCTATTTAAAGGAAGGAGCTCCTCATTGTAAAGGGGGGAAGGGATCTAGAGATTTTTGGCTATGGGCAATTGGAATAAAAATACTTTCTTGGGAATCTTGGATCTTGGACTTGGAATGCTTGTGGTGATTGTAAATGCTTCTTCCTCTGCACTGACAGACATTAGCAGCCATCTTGATTTTATCTTCAACTAATATTGTTTTGCAAGCAAAGAAGATGTTTTCGAGGGGTGTGAATTGGTGGGGAGGCCTACCCTTCAAGATTTAAGAGGACATTTTGGGTGAGAGGGATTTGGTTTGTCTTTGTACCAACAATTCATGTTTCTCATATCTTTGTGCGCATCTCTTTCCATTCTTTATTAATTGATTGATATTTGTGTCCTTGATTGACAGGAATAGGAAAATCGATTTGGTTGAAGGAGGCAAAATGTTGGCAAGAAGGGCTCATCAAAGTTTGGCATTTGATATTTGTGGGAAGTAATCCTAGTCACTAGCCTCTTCCATTTTCATCTTCCAGGTATGTTCCATGAGGTATGAAACTCTTTTATCCTATCCATCTATTCTCTTAGATCTCAAAACCCTCATTTTTCACATTTTCCAAGGCACTTAGCCTTTCTTAGGTGAGGTCAAACTCCTTGGTTGGGTGATTTTTGCTAGTTATCTTAGTTATGTAGGTGATATCCCGCTTGATTTGCACTCCTCTCATTTGATAACCTACCCTTAATGCTTCACTCCTTTGATTTTTTCCTTGTGGGCCCCATTCCTCATTTTGAGGGTTGTGCCCCACTTGGGTCATTTGGTGATGCATTTTCAAGATCAAATCTATGGAGATATAGCCTAACTTGGGTCAAGCCACTTAAAACTAACCTTGATAATTGCCTTCAATACCCCGATCTACAATTTGGCATAATTTGGACTCCATTTTCCCCTCCATCTAAAGGCACTAGTTTCCTTGGGTCAATCGCACTCCTTGGGAATTGTGTCATATGCTAAGATCCCATATGTGGGTGTGTCTAATTTACCTTGGATCCATAGATACACATCATCAAACACCCCTTGGAACCATATCACCCCTAATTTGACGTTGTGGGTCCCATTTGAATCATTTCCCCATTTTAAGGAAGTGGGCCTTACTTTTGTATTTCATGGTGTTAGATTTGTCTCTTTGGTCCTCATAGGTGGCCTAAATCATTTATTGGTTGAAACATTCCTAATATATTAATCCTCTTCAACCATACTTAAACTCTTGGGCTCACCAAATCTTGCATTGGTTTCCGTAACTCAAATTTACACACTCCCCTAGGAACCTTTGTTTTGGATAATCTTCTTTGATTGGCTATAAGGTCTCCCCCTTGGTTCTGATTCTTCATAATCTAAAGTGAAGAGTGCCTCAGTTGATGTGACTCCCAGCTTACATTGGGAACTGTTGCACTTCTTGGGTCACCTCTTTAGTTTTCCATCTCCTCTGCCATCCTGGATGGGATACCTGTAGGGACAACTACTAGTTGTGTGATAACATAACCCTTCCTAATTCTTTGTTGTTAAAGAGAAGGATAAAGTCTTAGCCACCAAAACATATAATCTAATGAGGAACAAGAGGGGGTTTGGCATAGCCTCCATCAACAAATAGGTTGTCTAATTTATAGCAAAGGCCCTAGAAATCAAAGTTTTGAGAAAGATGTTATCGAATCAAGTAACTACTTTAGTTATAGTTGCGACTAAGCAGTGTGCTACAGGTGTTCAAATGAATTGGGAGACATTTTTGTTGAATGAAATCCTCAATGACTATGTCGATGCCCAGGAAAAAGGTAAAAATTTTGCATACTCTTGGTTCCTGCAGTCTCCATAGTTACTTGAGGTGATACTTCATTTGCTCCACAAGTGTTGTCGAAAGAGATGAACCCCTTTCGGGCCGGTATCTTAGGTATTTGTTGGTATGTTGTTGTGTGGACCCAGGTCGAGGTAGATTATGCCAAAAAATGCTTCCATTTTTGGGACACCACCACGACAAGTTTAACTAATGATGATGTCAACATGTTATTTGACAGGATCGTTGATGTCGTAGAAGAAAACTGGAAACTAGCAAAACAAATGTTGGTTTTTTTAGGGTGTAACTGACTTTATCACTACACTCTGTTAAGCACTTAAAGATATATGGATTTTAGCCACTCAACAAGGATCCAACCTACATCAAGAAGTGAGGTAACCAAAACCAGTACCATCTGAGGAATGAACATAGGTACCATCCACCACTTCAGCAAGCCAAGTAGTATAGTTACTAACGAAATCCTTAAATTTTGGGAATACATAACTGAATGTGTCAGCGCATAACCTGAGCTTCATGGACCTTAATTTATGAATCTTACATGTATTCATGTTGCACATCATTCAACATAAGGTTGGAGAGTAAATCAAAGTCCGTGAGCATTCAATGTATGAAATGATGAATAAGTTTTGAAGCTGCACCAAAGCTCTGAAAAAGGAGTCTTCTGGACTCCAACAACAAAGAGACCGGTTGATCCAAGACAAGTAGAAGTTGCAAGAAGTAGTTGAATTTTCCTACCTTGGAGTTCCTGAAGCATCACTTGTTGAGAAAATGGCCCTAGAGGCTAAGATAGTGCGACTTGGGGAAGTTGTCACTATCTTTCATCATAAAGTTGAAGAATTGGAAGACAAGTTAGTTCCCAGTACACCCCTTGAGGTGACTGAAAAACAATGGACTAAGGTTCAGAGGGTCATCTAGGATATGAAGGAATATGAAGTTGACTATGTGATGGTGTATGAGGATATCTCTCATACTTATGGTTCATTATTAGAAGATTTACAGCTGCAAGAGATCACCACTAAACTTGGGGCAACTCAAGACAATATGGAAAATTTATGAAGTATGTTGAAGACTCTGTTTTTGGTATAAAGGATGAAGAAGGATGAAGAAAACAAAGTGTTACAATTATAAATTAACCAGATAATATTTCAGCAACATAAGAGGATTGAGTGGGTGGAATATCTCCAAACCAAGGCTGAGCAAGTCTCTGAAGTAATTGGTTTATGTAAAACGGGTCAGAGCTCTTTCCTCGGGACTGACTTATGCAAAATGACTCATCTTGTATTTTTTTATACAAATTTTATTATACAAGGATTCAGATATCAAGGTCAAAACCCCACTTCTAAAACATGCCAAAATATCTCCAGCCCGAAATTTAAATCCTGATCCATTACAGTTTCAGATATAATTGCAGAGGAATATAGGATTTTTAACTAGTCCAAAACCTAGTAAAACATGTATTCTAGGGAAAAAGGTCATATCTGAGTCATCCGAGATACAAATTGAGTGAGACCAGTTGCATCTGAAATAAGACATACTAGGGTATCTTTTTTAGGATTTTTATCTATAGAAACAAAATATTAGACACGTGGCATAACGTACAAGTTTCCTCTCCTGGAAGGACCGAAAAGAAGAAGTGTCGGTACATTTGAAATAAATTTCTACTGGAGAATCCAAATTAGGTCAGAACTACAAAATTGGAAATAATACAAATAAGGCTACAACATGTCAAAGTTTCAGACCCAGTGAAGTCGAAATTCAAATTTTATCTCAGATACAAGCCAACCCTAAAACAGTCTTCCAATCAAGGTTTGAAACATGTGTTTTGGGGAAAAGGGTCATATCTGAGGCATCGAGATCCAAATTGAGTGAGACTTATTGCGTCCAAAAGAATAAATACCAGGGTATATGTGGTAGATATTTCAGTTATAGAAAAAAAAATATTGGACACGTGGCATACCATACTAGGTTTATCTTCTTGATAGGCCAAAAATAAGAAGTTTTGGGAGATTTACAATAAATATTTATTGGCACATCCAAATTAGGTCAGATTTGCGGCGTCGAAAATTGGAAACATAAGCATACAATAGGACAAATTTTTGTAACTAGAGGAGTTGCAATTCCAATTTTATATTAGTTTCAAGTCTTCCCTAAAACAGTCTTCCAACCAGGGTTTGAAAAAAGGTGTTCTAGGGAAAAATTGTTATATCTAAAGCATCCGATATCCAAATTGAGTGATACTTGTTGCATCAAAAATAAGACCAGATGTTGTATCTGTGGTATATTTTTCAGAGTTAGATTCAAAATATTGGACACTTGGCATAGTATACATGTTCTCTCTTTTGGATAGGACAAAATTAAGAAGTGTTGGTAGAATTGCAATATAATTTTACTATAGCATCCAAATTAGGTCATACCTGAGGCATCATAAAGAGGACACATCAAGCCACCACAAGTCGAAGTTGCAGACCCAAAGGATTTGAAATTTTAAATTTATCTCAGTGGAATTTGGCCATAAAACAATATTCCAATCAAGTTTGAAGAAGGAAACTCTATAGTTCAAGCAGTGGTAGATCACATAGAGCACCAACCAACAATCTCCAAATACTGAAGATGTCCAAAAACAGGATGAAACAACACGTAGATCAACATCATAGTAAAATGAGTTTTGACTAAGGAAAAATCATATGGGAACTTGAACAAATAAATGAAACAAGGACCAAACAAGTACGAAATCAAGCTATTATTGAGTACCTCATCAAGTGGAAGAACTTACCAACTGCAAATTTGACATGGGAAGCTGATTCCTTCATACAGATGCATCCACAACTACCCAAGCGTTAAGGAAAATGATTGTTTTAAGGGGAGGGGAATGTTAATCCCTAAATGTTGGGCATGGTTCCCCCTATAGTGTGGCACTTTACCCCCTATATGGTGGTGTATTACATAATATTGATGTAGGCTTGGGTCTATTAGTTGTTATTGTACACCTTTGTCTCCTATATATAGGAAGGAGATATTTTCATTCAAGTAATCATTTTATCTTGTCTCATCTTCTATACTCAATACATTGTGTAAGGAGGTTCCTCCCTCGAAGAGGATTGCTATTTATTTTGTTATTCATTACTAAAGTGTGGATTACTCTTTTCTTGTCTATTATTGCTCTTTTTATGTTATTGTTGGGACTTGGTGGCATAATATTTGGCGTGTTAAGCCCTAAATGTTGGGAACACTCCCCCTTATAAGGTGGCACATTACCCATGTGTTGTGGGGTATTACATATTATTCTCGTCAACTTGGGTCTATTATTTGTTATTTTACAGCTTGGTTTCCTATATATACAAAGGAGATATTTTCATTTTAGTCATCATTGTGTCTTGTCTTGTGTACTCAGTACATTATGTAAGGAGGTTCCTCCCTCAAAGAGGATTTCTATTTATCTATTTTATTCATTATTAAGGCATGGATTACTCTCTTCTTGTCTATTTAGGCTCTATTTATGTTATTTATAGAACTTGGTTGCATAACATTTGGCATCAGAGCTCTTTCCTCAGGACTGGCCTCTGCAAAAAGAGTAATCTTGGAATTTTCACTACAATTTCTTTTATACTATGATTCAAAGATAAAGGTTGAAAAAACACTTCTAAAACAGGCCTCAATATGTCCATTCCAAAATTCAGATCCTGATGAATTACAGTTTCGTAGATAATTATGGAGGAATCTACGATTTTTACTAGTCCAAAACCTATTCTAAAATAGGTGTTCTAGGTAAAAAGGTAAAATATGAGGCATCCAAGATCTAAATTGAGTGAGACTAGTTGCATCTCAAAGACGACAGAACAAGGCATTGGTGGTACAATTTTCAGATGCATAAACACAATATTGGACACATGGTACACCGTACAAGTTCGCTCTTTTGGATAGGCCAAAAATAAAAATATTTCAAATATTTGCAATAAAAAAAAATTGGCACATCCAAATTAGGTTAGACCTACAGCATTGGAAAGAGGGCACATCAAGGTAACATAGGCCAAATTTTCATACCCAAAGGAATCAAAATTCAAATTTTACCTCAATCACAAGTCGGCCATAAAATAATCTTCTAATCGGGATTTGAAAACGGTACATCATTTTGAATTTGAATAGAAGGATCTATTTGTGGTAAACTCTAGGGTGTTATATATATTTATTGTTCAAAATTACACCAAAAGGAAGTGGAAAAAATCACACTCCACTAAAACCCCCAGAGGATTCATCCCTGGCATACGATGAAATAGAAGACATATCTTTTAGAGTGTCCGAGTTGGAAGATATGATTACAGGAAATGTGAAAATGGATTACTTGGTTAAATTTGAAAATAAGATGGCTAGTAAAGAGGATCTCAAAGGGATGGCTAGTAAAGAGAATCTCAAAATGATGGATAGCAAAGAGGATCTCAAAATGATGGCTAGAAAAGATGATCCTCAAGAATTGAAGGAACTGATTAAGGATAAAAAATAGATTTATTCCTCATGTATCTACTCAAGAACATGATAAAGAGAAAAAAGGGGACTTATTCTAGTCACATCTTGTGAAAATTGCAAACCAACTGGAGAGTAGGAATTTTGAGTCCTCAAAAGTTAATGATTCACTACAACATCATGGGTTCAACTCAGGTCCAGGGAACTACTTTATCCCCAAGATTGACTAGAGAAAGTTTGATGGAAAGGATCCAGTCACATGGATTTTTTAGATGGAGCAATTCTTTGATCTACACCAGGTTCCAACTTTGCAATAGGTAACTATTGCATCCTTATATTTAGAACCTGCTCAATTTGTACGGTACCAATGGCTTTGTGACCATAAAAAGGACGCTAGTATGTCTTACTCTATATTCAAAGAAGAACTGATTGCACGTTATGGGGATATAAATATCAACACCTTCTTTAGTCAGTTGGTAAATTCCAGTTACATAGCACATCAAGCAATTTCAACAGCTAAGTCTCATAGTGAAGAATATTTCATAAGATAATTTGTTAGATCTATTTATTGGAACCTTGAAGGATAACATTCAACATGAGGTGCATCTCTTTGAACCATTATCCCTAGAGAAGGATTTCATGACAGAAAGGAAGGTTGAAAGAAAAAAATATGGCGATAACTACTAGAAATACCACTTCCAACACATAAAGAGAGAATGTTGTTCCTTCTAACCAACCTCAGAGGTTAACACCTCAACAACTAGAGGAAATAAGAGCGAAATTTATATGCTTTAATTGTGATAGAAAGTACAATAAGGGACATAAGTGTGGAGAAAACAAACTCTTCTACATAGAATGTGGATAGGAAGAACAAAAAGAACAGGAACCACCACAAGGGGATGAACTAGAAGTGATCACTCCCAACATATCTTGTCATGCTTTGGCTGGAATTAACACTCCTAAAACTCTCAAGATCGAAGGATATATAAAAAATAAAAAAAGGAAACAATGTTGATTGATTCAAGTAGTAATCATAATTTCATTCATTGTAAAGTAGCCAAAGATCTCAATTGCTTCGTATATCCAGCACCATAATTTCAAGTACTAGTTGCATATGGAGGAACCATCAATTGCTCAGGGAAATGCCATAATATCAGTCTTACTATGGGGGAATCTGTATTGAATAGTCTCATGATTTCTATCCCAATGGGGGTTGCTAATGTTATATTAGGAGTTCAATGGTTACGATCATTGGGAACAGTGGCTTTTAATTTTTAGAACCTTTTCATGAAATTTTCAATGGAAGGAAAAGAATTTGTGTTAAATGGTATCACAGGGAAACAAAGCAAGGTGGTCAGCTCTAATGGTATTACAACATTGTTAAATAAGGGAAAACAAGGTGTAATTACACAATTATACTCACTAGATGTTCAAACATGTAAGGCTCCTATTTCACCAGATATCCAAAGGTTCCTTAAAAATCCTTCCAAGGTATTTGAAGATATTCCAATAAGTCATCCACCTATTGGAGATTTGGAAAAATTTGTTAACTTAAATATGGGAAGTGTTCCTTCTAGCATTAGACCTTACAAATACTCCTATATCCACAATAATGAAATGGAACAGATGGTTGAAGCAGTGACAGGAAAATCTATAGTTCAAGCAGTGGCAGATCGCATGGAGCACCAACAAGCAGTTTTCCAAATCCCAATGAAGTTAGAAAACAAGATGAAACTATAGGAAGATCAACATTACTATCAAAGGAAATTTGAAGAAGCACAAATCATATGGGAACCTGAACAAATCATCGAAGCAAGGACCAAACAGCTACGAAATCATGCTATTATTGAGTACCTCATCAAATGGCAGAACTTACCAGCTACAGATTCGACATGGGAAGATGAGTCCTTCATACAGATGCATCTAACCGTTGAGGACAATGATTTTCTAAAGGGGAGGAGCATGTTAAGCCCTAAATGTTAGGCACATTTCCCCTATAGGGACGTGCATTACCCCCTATGTCGTGGTGTATTACATATTATTCATGTCGGATTGGGTCTATTATTTGTTATTGTACATCTTGGTCTCCTATATATATGAAGGAGATATTTTCATTTTAGTCGTCATTGTGTCTTGTCTTCTGTACTCATTACATTGTGTAAGGAGGTTCCTCCCTCGAAGAGGATTGCTATTTATTTATTTTATTCATTATTAAGGCGTGGATTACTTTCTTCTTGTTTATTTATGCTCTTTTTATGTTATTTCTGGGACTTGGTTGCATAATAAGGCTTAGGGTGCATTATTAAAATATTTAGAGCTGCAAGACATCACCATTAAACTTGGGGAAACCCAATACAATATGGAAAATTTGTGAATTATGTTGAAGACTTTGTCTCTGATATAAAGGATGAAGAAGGATGCATAAAACAAAGTGTTACAAGTAGAAATTAACCAGCTAAGGGTTCAGCAGCATAAGAGAATGGAGTGGGTGGAAGAGCTCCAAACTGAGGTTGAGCGAGTCTCTAAAGTAATTGGACTAGAGCATTTAGAAATTAAGAAGGTGCTGGCAATAACCATGGTGCAAAGTGCATAACATATTACTTTTGACGTCATCGACGAAGTGATCAAGCTTAAGCAGGATGTCCAACGACGTGACGAGGAAGTAAAGAAAATCTATGAGGAATTTTTGTTGAATATGAAAACACCAATTTCAGAAACTTGAAGTGGCTTGGGATGAACCACTTGTGAGTGTTAAGGGCCTATTGGCCCTAGGGAATCCTTGGAAATTTTGGGTACTAGTTTTAAAGAAACGGTTTTGATATAACGGGACCGCAACAAAGTGGTTCAAGCAAGAGGATAACTTCGACAAAGTGCCCAAGATTTCAGGGAATTTGGGTTGGTTGATGAAGTCCAACCGAAGAGTTGGTTAGTTAGTTAGGAATGTTTTGTCCACTTACATTAAATGGGATTGGGTAGTGGGTGCGGAATTGAAAGGCTAGGAAAAGCCTATAAACATGTAGCGGCATGGGATTTTTGGGGTTAGCTAGTTTTGGAGGGAAATAATATATATGTTTTTGTACTAGAAGTCAGTGTATTGTTTTGTGAATTTTCGAAGAGTAAGTTGTAAAGAGTCGCAAGGATGAAGATCGATCTGCATTCCGGGTGCGTGGATCTATTGTAAGGAGTTGAGAGAAGAAGTGCATACATAAGCATTTTGTTGTCAAGACTCTTTAATAATGAATGCTTTTGTGGTTTCTTCGCGTCTTGGGTTTCCATGTTAAAATCTCTAGTGTCAATTGTATATGTGTGTGTGTGTGCTCTGTTCTTTGCTCACCAATGCATCAATTGATAATTACATGTGATGAATGAGTGAATGATATCTATGTTGTTGCATTCATGGTTAGATGTTGTAGTTGGTTGAAATGATCTCTGCCGAAGTGACTTATCTGTCGGATTCCTAAACCAGTTAAAGTCATAGTTGTTGTAATATGACAATGTTCTCCTTCCTTGCTGCAAAAACTTGGTTCCTGCAATCCCCATAGGTACTTCAGGTGACACTTCATTTGTTTCGCAGGAGTTGTCGAAAGGGTTGAACCCCTTTTGGGCCAATACCTTGGGTGTTTGTTGGTATGTTGTTGTGTGGACCTAGGTTGAGGTAAGATTGTGCAAACAAGTATGTTGGGATGTTTTAAAGGTTGTGGTCAGACACATGTCAAACTATTGAATAAACATGGCTACATAGCACTGATTTGCATTTCATGGTTTGTAGTATAAAGTGAAGTTGTAGGAAAACCTTAGGTGAAGAGACGTAGTCTGGTTGTAGTAGGTGTAGGATAGACAAGCCCGCGTGGCCAAGTCAAGGGAGTGTCACATGACCTTAGGTGTCAATGCGAAGTTGGGAAACCCCTAAGGTTGAAGTTTAGGCAGATTGTAGGTTTGTGACACCTAACCTTTGTGGATACAATCTCAAGTCCACAATGTGCAACTACATCATTATTTGTAAACATCTAACAACTTTCAATAACTCGATGGTTTGTAAGGGAGAAGACTTCTCCCCTTGCCAAATACCTATAAGTCTTCAACCAATAATGTATTCTCTTACATCAAAAGAAAACAAATTCTTAACCAATCAAAATCATAATCCAAAACCAAAATAATCTTATTTTATAAAAATATTTATTTACAAATATTATATTATCATGACATTCAAATTCCATATTTAAAAAATCATTTTTTATTTTGAGTGTGAATGAAGTCTCAAAGGACATTGAAATTCATATTGAATAAAAAATAGATAATACAGTTAATTGACGATGCATATCTTTATCTTTATCCCCAAAAGTGTCAATATCAACATATGGTCAACTCATAATGTTGCCCCTCCCACATTCAAAGTACCATTATTTTTGTTTTTTCCTTTACAGGTGCCTCAATGTAACATCGTCTTTGTTTTTTTCTGTGAGAAGTGCCTAACATTAAAAGTTCTATCCACACGTAAACCCATTCTCTAGGGATAAGTTCAAATATAGATTCACTCATTAAGCGAAATCACACTCATGAAATGTGTTACTCAGCATGTTCCTTTTTTTTTAGGTGGGAGTCAATTTTTGTGGGTGTGCTATTTGGCTGATTTTCAAATAATAATTATATACAACATCTTAAGTATGTGCAACATGTTAAGTATGTGAGATAATTGTGATCATTATATAGTTACTTACTTATTACAGAATTATAATTTAATTAAAACATTAAATTTTATTAATAATTTTAATATTATTTATATTATTTTAGAATAATGTTTAATAATTTAATTTATGAATTAATCATATAAGCTTTATGGAATGTAAATTTATTTTATTTTTTAATTTATTAATACTTGAAAGACAAAAAATTAAGATATATATATTTTTATAGGTTATAAGTTTTGGACTTTTTAGCGATTTTTTTGGTCGAAATCTTGTTAAATTAGGTTCATATGAGTATTTTGTGGCACCCATCTATTTCTATAACTAAAAAATTAATTTGAACAATAAAAAATCTCAATTTCGCTATAAATTTTATGACCACATTTCAACAAAATTGACAAAAAAAAATTCTATAAAATAGAACATTTAACCAACTCACTTAAAAAATAAATATTAAAATAAATATAGATTAATAGTCAATACAAAAGACCCCGCTCTTGACAGTCAATACAAAGACCTCTTTGGTTGGATGACGACCCCGCTCTTGACAGTCAATACAAAGACCTCTTTGGTTAGATGACGACCCCGCTCTTGACAGTCAATACAAAGACCTCTTTCGTTGGATGATGACCCCAGTCTTGAAAATCAATACAAAAGAATTTCTAAAGACCTAGGTGAAAAAAAAATCAACTCTGAGTTTGTCAAGCTCTGTAGAGCTCAAGACCTTATAATTTGTAATGGGCTAAAGAAGTGGCCAAATTCTAGCTAGATGACTGCATTCATGGGCTCGGTAGTAGTGTGGTAGATTATGTCATATGTAATATTCCTTTATATAACAATATGATAAATCTAGGCATTCTTCTTGACCAGATCCTAACTCATATCATAGACCTCTAGTTGCCACCCTCAGTTTTGGCATGCATAAATATCCCATAGAAGACAATCCTCACAGTCGAAAGCATCTAATATTTGACAGATATAAGAATGATATTTTCATGAATGATTTAAAAAATGACTTGCTTCGTCTTTCTAGTATGGACAATAGAGAAGCCCTCTATCATAATTTCAATACGGTCCTTTCTTCTTCCATTAACAAGTTCTCCATCGGAATTTCAGGTAAAAAGAATAATAGGAAAACCAACCCTTGGTATGATAATGAATGCTAGAAGAGCCATCAAGGAAGCAACTGAAAAGTCTCTAAAAATTGACAATATAAATGGTTACAAAGCTCTAATTAAAAGAAAAAAGATGCATTGTATAAATAAAAAACAAGAAAACCTGTTACACCTCTCTAAGGTGGCCCCTAAGAAATTCTAGAGACAAATTATAACTAGTAAAACTAAAAAGAATAATTAGGTTGCTTTGAAATATTAGGATTCCCTTCTTAAAAAGCTCTAGGAATCCTCTAATGCCATTAATAACACTCTAAATCTTTTAACAAAGAAATATTTTTTTCTCGTTAGAAGGCATTGACTTCAAGGGGAGCGTTTAGAAAATGGGAAAGCTAATGACATTGAAGGATATCAAGTAGAAATCCTAAAAATTTGAGGAATTATTCTCTTCCCTCACATCCACTTGCTTTCCAATCTGGTAGCCATGCAATGCTTCCCTATTACTTGGACTTAGAGCCTCATTATTCTTATCTTTAAAAGTGGCGATAAAAATAACCCCTCTAATTATCTAACCATTATGAGTATCCCTATCTTATCCAAGCTATATGGTATCATTTTAGATAGAAAAAATAGTGTATGGATTGAAAGTGAAGATAAACGGGCTAAGAAGACATCACTCTATGATAGACCACCTCATTATGCTTAGGATAATTGTGGAGGAATGCCATAATATTAAATCCAATCTCTTATGTTGCTTTCTAGACTATAGGAAATCTTTGATATGGTGCGTAGAAATAACTTGTGGAATAGGTTAGAAGAGCTAAAGGTTCCTTTAGGATTGAGAATTGTCGTGATAAGATTGTACAAGAAAGTCATTGCCAAATATAAGAGCACTGAGGGATGATCGAAAGATATTAATTGTAATATTGGAATTAAAAAAGGATGCCCCCTTTCCCCTACCCTTTTTGACATATACATCAATAAGCTAGAAAGTTGTTTAGAAGAAGCAAGTTGCACTGGAACAACCTTAGTTGGAATAGTCTCCATCCTCCTTCTCTATGTTGATGACATTGTTCTATTGGAAAGATGCCCCTCTGACCTTGATAAATAATTAAGGATTCTCAAGGAATTCTACTCTAACATCGGTATGTTTGTTAACAACAAAACTAAAGTTATGGTTATCAAGTCTAAGAAAGACACTTATGCTAATTTTTATTATTGTAATAACAACTTAGTGGAAGTGGCCTCTTACAAATACCTTGGAATTGATATCCATCACAAGATCAATTGGAACTATACCATTGAGAAAATGATTAACAAAGGGTGGAAAGCTTATTTTGGTCTAGAAAACAATTGCAAATTAGCAAACTTGTTGATGTGGGATAAAAATAAGTTTATTTTGGGAACTCTCATCACTCCCTTTATCTTATATGGGTTTGGGGTTGCAACATCTCTCAAGAATCCTAGAGAAAGATTGATCAAATTCAAAAACGTTTTATCACATATAACCTTAAGATTAAAAGCAATGTGTCCTATCCTATTCTCCTTTTAGAAGTGGGCCTCCTCACTGTCAAAAGCATAGCTATGACTAGGTACCTAATGTACAAGAACAAGATAAATAACATACCATAGACTCCCTAAAATGGCTTTAAATTATAGTCAAAACCATTTGTAGCTTAAGAGAGGATGGTATAAAGACACTAGCTTGGTTAAACCATTGGGGGATTGACAAAAATGTCACTTTGCAAAATGTCAACAACCTCAAAAATACTATCACATCTTTAAGTTTAAAGAGAAATTGGGGGATGAGAAATTTTTAGAGTTAAAAAAAAATTAATATATTACAAGGAAGTCATTAACCCTAATATGGATGATCAAAAGTATCTCTCAGTCTTAACCATTTCAAAGAAGAAAATTACTATAGCCAAGATAAGAACGAACTCCCATGAGCTTGATAGTGAAACAGGGCACTGGGAAATTCTTAAAAAACCATGGGTGGAAAGGATTTGCTAGCTTTGTCAGTTTATGAGAGTTGAGGATGAAGGTCATTTTCTTTTAGAGTGTTTTGCATACACCCACATTCGATTGTTGTTTCATGATCTTTGTTACAATTTTAACCTACATGATCTTATAACTTGTCAAAACTATGGTGACCTAGGAACACTTATTTCTAAGCTTTTTTATCATAAGAATAAAATTTTACAGCAATCCAACTAATTCCTATCTCTTTTCTTAAGATTCAATAGACAAAATGAGTAGTAGTAAATATTAATCTTCATCTCTCGGATGTGGGTGACAGTTCAGGTAACAGTCGACGCGCCACACCTCGGCCGCTACACCCGTCGTGTGGCAAGCTACATGTGTCTGGCACATCTATCAACCATGACATCATGAGCCCCCAGATCATTCGAAGCTCCTCGCACATGGGTGAGGGATCGCATGTCTCTTAGGCATCTGCAACATGGGCTGGAGACACCCTGTACTCCTAGCTTTCATGGCTCTGCTATGTAATTCAATGCCCGCAAGTACGATGGCATAACAGACGGAGGATATGTGCGCCATGGATATTTCTTTCACCATCTTAGTTGGGTTCCGCTCGGCTCCGAGCTATCCTGGGTATTTTGTGCGTCTGGAATTTTGGCCTCCGTCTCAAGTTGGCGCCATTGTTTGGTTGGGATTTTGCTGCAGTTCACAGCCTGCAAGGTTCAATAAGGAGAGGTTCAGTCTGGTTATCATGTCACGATAGAGGGGAACGTTGTGTAGAGCGAGCTCGGGCAGGAGAAAATCCCAGCGTGGTTGTAGCCTTCAGGTCACTACTGACTACGAACACCGAATCTCTCCTCGGGTTCGCATCCTCGTTAAAGACTTGGAGGAAAGGGTCCTCAACCAGAAGCTAGCAACCAAACAGGGAGGAGGCCAGGTAAATCACTATTGGCTCATCAAAAATATGTTATGCGATTTAGTCAAGGACATGCTCAGCAACTAGCCTGATGCTCGTGACTCCTTCCACGCCATGAAAACCAGATTGGCTGAAATTGACTCTCAGCTCATGGCCATGGATAATTCGTTTGCTTGGAAGGGCACGGTTGGCATCACAGGCCACGATGGTCTGGGTGAAGGCGAGCGTGATTTGGGAGGAGGTGGCAGTGGCAGCGCAACCAGGGGTGCGGTGCATATTGGTTGCGGGGGAGGAGGTAGTAGGAGTGCAACAGGTTGCACGACTACGGTTCCACAGGCACTGCCTTTCCCCATCCCTTCGACGATGGAGCCACTCTTCAAATGATTGAAGAACATGTCAAGCCAGAAGCCCGAACAGTAGCAGCTACCAACTCTACCTGCTCCTAAGGCCGCCACCAACTCATCCAGCCCTTCACAGGAAGAATGATGGGCATGCCCCATTATTGAATAAATTCCACCATCCTAAAAAATGCTCTCCTCATCTGCAGAAACGACTTCTTGTTTCAGGTTTTTTTGCAAAAGTTGTCACGCCTATCTATGGTTATTTTTAAATTTGAACTCTGTAACTATGCCTATGTCTACAAACTATATCTATGTCTAGGTCCATGTCTCTATCTGCTTTTAAATTTATCATGTAATTATGTACCAGACTCGGTACTCGGCTAGTTATCTTATCTCTGGTTTTCATAGACGACCCTCAGTTTTGAGAGGCATGGGGGGTGGCTTCACCTACTGAGTCCTCATACATCCAGGGTTAATTTTGTAAAAAAAATTGTTAATCTTCATCATCATCGAATAATTTATCTATTTTTAATTTTTACCTCAATCCATTTTTTTTTAAATGTCCACTAACCTCAAAATAGTGAATAACCAAAAAAAACTTTAAAAAGTTATAATAAAATATATTTAAATTTAAATTTTTGAAAAGCATTTACCTACTTAAATAAAAGTTATTTTTAATTATAATTATGAATATAGAAAATATTTATATAGTATAAATTCCCAAATAAATAGAGATTATTTCAAAACAAAGCCCATTGAAAATTAAATATTTTAAATTTATTTTTAAAAAGTTATGATTGTAATAATTGACCATTAATAAAAGGTCGTCTCCAAATAACCATATAGTATAAATAGTGAGAACATCATTTTATTATGAGTGTTTTCCCCTGTGTGGAATTGTTGAGATTATCCATTGATATCTATGTATCATTTGTTTTTTGTGGTACTGTAAACTCAACTTATTTTGAGTGGAAAGTAAATAGTTAGAGCCAAAAAGTTATTTGAGTAAATAGTGTAGAACCAAAAAGGTTTGTTTTTCTTCATTCAAATAACTTTTTGGTAGAACCGAAAAGTTATTTGAGTGAAATGTTGAAATTATCCATTGATATTAGGTATCATTTTCTAATTGTGAGTGGAAAGTAAATAGTCTGAACAAAAAAGTTATTTGAGTGAAAATGTTGAGAGCATTAATTGATATATTAAGTATCTTTTGTGAGCAATGTAAAATTGACTTATTCTCGAGTAAAAAGTTTTAAAAAAAAGTTATTTGAAAGAAAAGTAATAATAGATGTTTTTTAATAAAATGGTTATATTTAAATAATCATATATTGTAAATAGTGAGAGCATTTGGCAATTTCTAATACCAAAAAGATATTTGAGTGAAAATGTTGAGATTATTTATTGATATATTATGTATTACTTTTTAAAGGAATGTAAACTCAACTTATTTGGAGTAGAAAGTCAACTTATTTGGAGTGCAAACACTTCAAATAAGTTGACTTTTGATTCCAAGGTTATCAGACTCTTTTCTTCCTTTCTCATAGAAGAAGATAAAACCACTTTCCTGCCAGATTTCTCACTCTCAGAGATTGAAGGTGTACTCAAGGGTTTCAAAAAAGACAAGAGCCCTGGGTCGGATGGCTGGCCGGTCGAATTTTATCTCCACTTCTTTGATCTAGTTGGTCATGACATTCTCAATGTTGTTACACAGTCCAAGACTGGAGGGAGGGTTTCTGGATCACTCAATGCTACTTTCATCACTCTTATCCCTAAATGTGAAAAACCTAATTCCTTTGCAAACTTCAGACCTATCTCCCTTTGCAATTTAGTATATAATGTCTTCTCCAAACTGGATGCTATCAGACTTAAACCTATACTTGACAAAGCTATCTCGAGAAACCAATTTGGGTTTCTTCATAATAGACAGATCATAGAACCTATTGGCATTGCACAGGAAGTCATGCACTCCATAAAAGTTGAAAAGAAAAAATTTATGATCCTCAAACTAGACCTGGTCAAGGCCTTTGATAGGGACAACTAGACCTTTCTTACACTCGTCCTCTTACAGATTGGTATACCAACTGTAGGTGTAAATTGGATATTGGGATGTGTGGAATCTTCTAACTTTGCAGTCTTAGTCAATGGCACTCCTTCTAGATTCTTTCCTGTATCGAGAGGCATTAGACAGGGATGTTCTCTCTCCCATCTACTATTTATACTGATTATTGAAATTTTGAGTCTATTGATTCAAAATGCACAACAAAGAGGGGCCATTACTGGTGTCAAGGTTACATCCTCTTAGTATCTCACACGCTTACTTTTTGTAGATGATGTTATTTTATTTGGTGAGGGAACTATTGATGAAAGCCAACATTATAAACAACTTCTTGATTGATCTATTATGTTCTGCAACGGGCATGCAAATTAGTGGCGAGAAATCTTCATTTCTATTTAATGATATTGATGATCACACCAAGGTAAACATTGCAGCCATTCTGCCATATAAAATGGAGCCACTGTTAGTGGGTTTCAAATATTTGGGCTTCTATCTAAAACAATTGGGATACCATGTCAATGACTGGCGTTGGCTTATTAAAAAATTTGAGCAAAGAATCAGTAACTGGACATATATACTTCTCTCACTTGGAGGCAGACTGATCTTGGTCCAATCAGTACTCATGGGGCTAGTTGTATACTGGTTAACATTGGCTAGAATGCCCAAAACTATCATGAACTACCTTAGAAGTGCCATCTTTAATTTTATTTGGGGAAACTCTTATGGGAATCACAAATCACACCTGGTGGACTGGCATAAGATCTCCATACCCTATGACTTAGGAGGATGGAACATCAAAAATTTGGATTGGTTTAGCATAGCTCTTAGACTTAAGAGCCTTTGGCTTGTACTAAATGGTGAAGGTATCCAATCACACATTGTTAAAGATAAATACCTTAGGTATTGGACTGTTGATGCATGGCTTCGCTGCAAATATTTCAAGGTTCAAGGTACATCATTCATATGGAATGGCTTTATCAGAGCTTTGTCTTGGATCACCTGTCACTTAGGTTAGAAGGTGGGTAATGGTCGCAGCATACGTATTGGTGTGGATCTGATTGCTGGCATAAATTAGGACTTCGTTCTACTTGAGGATCTCAGAAGTTATTTGGCCGACTATGGAATCACTACACTTTATGATGCACAATTATTTGACTCTGGACAACAGCACTAGCTCTCAACTACAGATCTTGATCTCGATGGTTCTTGGAAAGAGATATGGACAAATTATATTAAAGGACTCTCCCATGGTTGTATACAACTCTGCAACAAAGTTGATTCTCTGGTTTGGATGTATAACAAGAAGTCGGGGAAGGTGACTGCATGCCTGGCATATGAATTGATTACTTCTTGCTCCATTTCTGAATATCCGGACAACTTACTGGTAAAAATCTGGAAGTATAACTTGCATCTTAAGGTAATATGTTTTACTTGGCTCTATCTCTCCAATGGTATCAACACCTGGGATACATTATGTAAAAAAGGTTGGGTTGGCCCCAATTATTGTTGTTTATGCTTCTCAGGGGCTGAATCAGTTGATCACCTCTTCTCTGACTATAGGTTCATTAAGGATATCATTATGGGACTCATTTTGGCTCTACAATGTCCTATCTGCTGGAATGAAGTGTCTTTCAAGCTCAATTGGGTCAAATGGATGAATAAGGAAAAAGAGTTCTTATACCTTCTTCTGCTTATATCCTGGAACATTTGGCTCTCCGAAAACAAATATATTTTTGAGGATCGTAGACCAGTCTTAAAATTGATCATTCATAGCATTATGGAGCAGATTCAGATTCATTAGGTGATTGTCCTTCCCAAACGTAATAGGATATTGATAGGTTTGGAACAGGAAGTGGTGTATCCTATTATCTATTTCGATGGGGCCTGTGCAAACAAAACTGGAGGTACATGTGTTCATCTCAGGATCAGTAAGGATTATTATTTTTGTATAAAAATGGGATGTGGACAGAATACCAACACCCAGGCAGAACTCCTTGCTCTCTGGGTCTTACTGGCATTCTCTAAAATGGTTGGGCTTCCATATTTGCACATCACAGGAGACTCACTAGCCATCATAAACTGGTTTAAAGGAAAGGTTGACCTAACTACTCTTGAAATAGAGGGTTGGTGCAACAATATTAGAAGTATGCAAGATTCCTTTTCCCAACTCGAAGTTGCCCATGTATACAGAGAATGCAATGATATAGCCATTAGCTTATCTAAGGAGGCACTTGGATTGAATTCTGGGTACCTTCACTATATGGAATTCAATGAGGGTAAATGCAGTGGGAGAGACTCCTTTCAGTTCTATTAGTCTTTGACTTGTTTTACAGCCACTTGGTGGCTTGATTGATGACACACCCTTTGGTGTTATGACTGGATAGTACCCTTTTTTTAGATTGTACCCAGAAGTGCCTCCTTAGATCAACGATCTGGTTTTGACATGTATTATTGTTACTAGGGGCTTCGGGCTTGGATTTGGTGACTTGTATCTTCTTGTTATTTTAGACTTAATGTCTACCTACTTTGAAGGATGTCTGAATTCTCTTGACTAGTCTACGGACAATACATGTATTTGTTTACCTAATGTAGCAAACAGGTTACCTTTTATTCTAATGAATATTAGGGAACCGCTATTTTTTCTCCTTGAAAAAAAACTTTTTTGGAGTGGAAAGTTAATTGTTAGGAAAAAAAAGTTAATTAATTGAAAAGTTATAATAATTGATTTTTAATAAAAAGATTATATTTAAACCATCATAAATAATCATATTACTATATTTATATTTGACATTTTGTAATGAGGATAGAGAATTTGAGATTTATTCATTCACATATTACTATATTTATATGAGTAGTTTTTTAATAACTACTTTGTTAATAATCATATAGTATAAATGTTATAGTAAGAGTATTTGTTTGGGTACATAGGGTACTCCCAAAAGACCGAACACCTTGAGCAACTGCTTCACACAAATAGATCACAGATCAACACACTGATGTTTGTCACGTGGTTAAAACCCTCGAGACGGAAACAGTCCACGACCCTAGCCAAATAGCTACTTGGAGCAATTTATTATGCAAAAGAAAGAAAGTTACATGAGCTTCTCATAATCGATCAACTAGCCAAGGACCCTCCATGCTCTTTAAATAGAGATCATGGACCAATCGGTTGTTAAGCCACAGATCAATGGTAGTTATGATCTAAGAGAAGTTGAACCGTCGGATCACTTTATGTCTAGAGAATATCGTGACCATCGGATTAGAATATTTACAAATGCATACTAATGCATACTAAAGAAACACACTTTACCTAACGAATATATTACACAAGTTGATCTTAACTAACTCCTAAGTGTCTAAATATCCTAACATCCCCCATTAAGAACAATTTGGGACAGGATTAAAGGATTTACAAAAGTGACACTATTAGGAGAAGGAAGGAGGAATTAGAGCCTATCCCACCTTCAAGACACATTCTTGAACTCCTAACATAGATCAAAGTTTAGAAAAATTCACTTCTATAAGAGACTTGGTGAAGATGTCTGCAACTTGATCATTTGTAGGGCAATAGAACATTTCAATAACACAATCATGAACAAGATTTCTGATGAAGTGCATGTGTAGCTCAATGTGTTTGCTGCATTGATATAGAACTAGATCTTTGGCAAGCTTGATGGCACTTTGATTGTTGCACCAAAGTGGAGTAGGCTGCTGCTGCTCGAATCCAAACTCTAAAAGGATCTGTTGAAGACATAAAGCTTCCTGATTGGCATTAACTGCGGCTCGATATTCTGCTTCTGCTGAAGAAAGAGCAAGAGCTTGTTGTTTCTTACAAGCCCAAGTGACAAGTCCAAATCCCAGACTGAAAACATAACCTGTAGTAGACTTTCGATCATTAGGATCGTCGGCCCAATATGAATCAGTGAAACCAACCAACAAAGGTTTCCCCCCTGTACTGTAATGAATCCCAAACTGAATTGTACCACGAATATATCGAACTATTATTTTTGCTGCTTTCCAATGAATTTCATGAGGAGTTTGCATATAACGGGCAACACAACCAACGGAAAGGAAAGGTCAGGACGGGAATGAGTCAAGTATAAATGACTACCAACAAGCTGACGATACAAGGTGGCATCTACTTCAGGGGAAGTACAAGTGGCAGAAAGTTTCACTCCAGACTAGAAGGGAGAAGGGGCTGGTTTACAATCTTCCATGTGGAAGCGACGAAGAAGGTCACAAGCATACTTAGACTGGGAAAGAAAGATTCCTTCTTTGGTTTGCAAGACTTGGAGACCAAGAAAATAATGTAAATGTCCTAAGTCTGACATTTCAAAATTTTGCTTAAGACTGGGTTTCACATTGGTTATAAGTTTAGGGTCACTACTAGTAAGGATAAGATCATCAACATAAAGAACAAGTATGATGAGATGGTTTCCTACTTTCTTGGTATAGACATTGGGGTAGAATGGAATCTAGAAAAACCAGTGTCAAGGAGAAAGCCATCCATTTTGGCATACCAAGCTCTACGAGATTGCTTAAGGCCATATAAGGATTTCTTAAGGAGACAGACAAGGCTAGAGTTATCCTGAACATATCCAGGAGGTTGTTCCATGTAAATTTCCTCCTGTAAATCACCATGTAAAACGGCAGACTTGACATCCATTTGATGGACTTCCTAGTTATGTAAGGCTGCAAGGGAAAGAACAAGGCAGATGGAATTCATTTTTGCGACAGAAGCAAAGGTTTCATTATAGTCAATCCCTTCAACTTGGGAAAAACCTTTGGCAACTAACCTTGCCTTAAGTCTTTCAACACTTCCATCTGATGCATACTTAGTTCTGTAGACCCATTTACATCTGACAAATTTTCTTCCTTTAATTGGAAGAGGAACAAGATCCCAAGTATCGTTCACCATTAAGGAACGATATTCTTCATCCATAGCTACATCCCAATCTGGATTTCCTAAAGCTTCTGCAAAAGTTTCTCGATCATGATTCTTGAAAACTTGAGCCAAAAGAGAAGAGGCTCACTGAAACTGAGAACGTGTTCGACATTGATGTCTAGGATCACCGGCAAGATCACCAGTTGCTTCACATGTTGAATGGACCCATCGAGGAAGCATTGGTGTTGGTGCAATTGGAGGAACATGAGCAGGCAGAGGTGAATTTTCATCCTCACTGTCATCATCAGAAACTGGAGTTGGAAACATGTCAAGAAAGTTGGAAAAGGAAGAAGAAGAAGGCACAATCACCGAATCGGGCTCGTAGGCCAAATATGGCACACCCGCCAAGTTAGGCTCGTAGGCCAAGATATTTTCATCCAATTTAACATCTCTTCTAATGATTATATCATGTGAATAGAAGTCTATAACCTTTTACATCTTTAGAATATCCAACAAATATGCACTTTTCACTTTTAGGCTGCAATGCTTTCCATTTTTCATCTAGAATGTGATCCCATGCTTCACAACCAAACACACGAAAGTGACTTACATCTAGTTTAATTTTACTCCATGCTTCTTTCGGTGGTATACCTCGCAAAACTTTAGTGGGTGTGCGTTTAACTATGTAATATGCACAATTTATGGCCTCAGCCCAATATTGAAGACTTATTCCCTTAGATTGGAGCATACAATTAGCCATTTCTTTTAAAGTGCGGTTCTTCCGTTCAGCTACACCATTTTGTTGTGGTGTATATGTAACAGTGTGTTATTGTTGGATTCTTTGTTCAGTGCAGAAAGTATTGAACTTGGTGTTAACATATTCTCCTCCATTTTCAGATATTAACTTACTAATTTGATGACCAGATTATTTTTCAACAAGGGCCTTGTAGGCCAAGAACATGTTAAATACTTCACTCTTAAGTTTTAGGAAGTAAACCAAGTGCGTCTAGAGTAGCCATCAATGAAAGTTAAGAAATATTTGAAACCAGAAAAGGATGCAGATGGAAGAGGGCCACACAAGTCACTATGCACAAGCTCCAAGGGAAGTGAGGCGTGCCAAGAGGCACGTTTGTCAAAACTGTCCAGATGATGTTTTTCGAGTACACAACCGGATCAAACACCATCCTTGCAAGATACCATCAAAAGACCAGTCACCAGGGACCTGAAAACATTCATTACAACATCTCTTGACAGTGTAACCAAACATCCCATGAAAGGGTTCGAATTGTTGGCTATCCAACTTGGGGGAAAGTCAGTACCTGGGAGTAGTAGTAGTTCACCCCATGATGAGAGGAAGACCCATGTGGAAGCCATTTTTTTGAAGACTAAACCTCATAACCGACCCCATGAGTTAAAAATTCAGAATGGACCTGCTATACCTAAGCTTTTAGAGCCCAAAGAAGGTCCTTACACTACATATGATGTTAGAGAAGTAGCAAATTATTGGTAGCAACTAAGTGATGAATGTAGGAAAGTCCTGCCTTTTGATCAATTCATTGGAGCTTCTCCTCAGTTCAAGAAAGGAGGAAATGGTATTAGGGCACCTCCTCTTAATCATGAATTAAAGTACACCATGGGAAATGTAACCAATAACCAAATACCACCCCAAGCCAAATTTCCCTTCCAAATTCAAGGAAGGTAAGAAACCATGGAAAAAGGACTCCTCTACCAAATAAAATAAAGGGGTAAGAAACAAATAAGAACTTAGAATAAAGAAATTATTCCTTACATGCCAACAACCTTGGGTTATGGGACATAGATGTGCCAAGGGGAAGTCACACTACATTGAAGTTTTTTATTAAGATGATGAAGAGGGGGAGGAGGAGGAAGAAGCACAACTTGCATCCCAAGAAGAGGGGTATGAAACAAAAGAAGAAGAACATCCCACTCTTGATACAGTAAAAATTGGATCACTCTCGGGTGTACCTAGATTCCACACCTTGAAACTCAAGGGTAACATACAAGGCCAAAAGGTCACAGTTCTAGTGGATGGAGGACCCACTCGCAAATTCATAGATGCAGCCTTGGTGGAGAGGAGAAAGTTACAAGCTAAAACTTTGATGGTTTCACAGTCATCATTCTAGGTAACAATTCTATGGACTGCACTAAATGGATTCCAAAGCTTCAAGTTACTCTAGGAAATCATACTATCACTGACAATTTTCATGTAGTGAATGTGGCTAATCCAAATGTGGTTTTGGGAGTACAATGGTTGTATTATTTAGGGGAGAATATGGTGGATTATCAAGTCCCTAAAATAAGGTTCAGAAAATCGGAAGGGAAACCCATCTTGTTGAGGGGAATGCACACTTACCCAAATCAAGTGGTGTCCTCTCAAAACATGAGGTCTGTATTGAGGCATGGAGACATAGAATGGGATTTTGAATGTTTAATTACATATCATAAACCTCACTTGAATATTTCCAAGCATCCTAAGGAGATAGAGCAACTATTGAGTAAGTATGAGACCTTCCCCCAGGAAGACCACCAGATAGAGGGGTGGAGCATATCATTAAGTTAGAGATAGTAACACAACCTATAAAAATGCAGCCCTATAGACACCCCAAAAGGATTCTAGATGATATTGAAGATGTTATTAAAGAACTCTTGGAGTTGGGTCTCATAAGGCCTAGTTGCAGCCCATATTCGTCTTTAGTTGTTATGGTAAAGAAAAAAGATGGAACTTTGAGAATGTGCATTGATTTCATAGCATTAAACAAGAAGACCGTAAACAATAGATACCACATCCCAAGGATTTATGAGCTCATGGATGAGATCCATGGGACCAAGTTCTTCTCAAATATTTAACTTAAGTCTGGTTATCATCAAATTCGAATGAGGGAAGAAGACATACCAAAGATTGCTCTCAGATGCCACTATGGTCACTTTGAGTTTGTTTCCATGCCCTTTGGCTTAAAAAATGCACGTACCACATTCCAATCATGCATGAACAATATCTTCCACAAGAAAATTTGTAAGTTTATACTAATTTTCTTTGATGACATTCTTATTTACAATAAAACTTGGAAGGAACATTTGCATCATCTAGAAGAAGTATTAAAAATTCTGCATGATCAATCTTTGTTTGCTAAGCTGTCAAAATGTGAGTTTGGTTTGATAGAGCTCTTTTATATTTGACACATAATTGGTCAATATGGTTTGAAGGTGGGTATGGATAAAATAAGATCCATTTTAGAGTGGCATCGTCCCAAAAGTCTCACCGAACTAAGAGGATTCATTGGAATTTGCACCTACTATAGAAATTTTGTGAAGGGGTTCTCCCTACTCACTTCACCTATCACTGATTTGAAAAATAAATATGTTTTCCAATGGCATGAAGGGGATGAAAAATATTTCCAAATAATGAAAACGGTAATAAGCAACTGTCATATTCTAGCCTTGCCTGATTTTTCTAAACCATTTGTCTTGGAATGTGATGCATCAGGAAAAGGCATTGGAGCAGTCCTAAAACAAGGACAACACCCAATAAATTTTGAGAGTAGGAAGATACAGCCACATGAGAATATTTACTCCATTTGTGATAAATAAATGCTATCCATACTGCATGCTTTGATCAAGTTTAGACAATACTTGGTGGGAAACAAATTTGTGGTCAAAACTGACCATAATATATTAAGGTACTTCCTCACTCAAAATGATCTAAATGAAAGGTAGAAAAAGTGGGTGAGTAATATTGAAGCATATGACTTTGATATTGAATATGTGAAGGGAAAAAATAATGTAGTAGATGATGCCTTATCTAGAAGACCCTCTATTTCTCTAATGGATGTAGCAGAATTGGAAAGCCACATTAGAAGTAGAGTATGTCAAGGATAAATTTTCTTGTGAACTTTTTGATGGGACTAACCATGATTATAGGTATAAGGTGTTGGAATAAATAATCTAATACAAATAGATAAACTATCTGATACCTAATTCAATTTTGAAGGAGAAAACTTTAAAGAAATCTCATGATTCTCCTCTAGCATATCACCCCAATTTCTTCAAAACATACCAAATGTTGAGGGAAATATTCTCATGGAAAGGGTTGAAGTATTATGTTCTAAAGTATGTTAATGAATTCCCCACATGTCAAAAAAATAAAGTGGATCACACTCATCCAGCTGGTCTCTTACATCCCTTTCCTATTCCAGAACAAAAATGGGAGAGCATTTCCATGGACTTCATCACTGGTTTGCACAAAGTATTTGGTAAGGATTGCATATTTGTGGTGGTGGATAGGCTCACTAAATTTTCTCATTTGTTTGTTGTTACTACCACTTTCATTGTTGCACAAGTGGTTGAACTATTTTTTAATGAAGTTTTCAGATTGCATGGGCTTCCTAAGAGCATTGTTAGTGACATATATAGCATTATTTTGAGTGCATTTTGGCAAGAACTCTTCAAAATGGTGGGGAGAAATTTGACACCTATCACAACCTATCATCCCCAAAATGATGGACAAATAGAGAGGGTGAATCAATGGTTGGAAGGCTACTTGAGAAATTATGTTAGTGGGCAACAAAATGCATGGATAAAATGGTTTCATTTGCGTGAGCTTTGTTACAATACTACTTTCCATATGTCCATTGGCGTGTCTCCTTTCAAAGAAATTTATGGGCGTGATGCATCCGCTTTTATTGAGCACATTTTTGGTGATAGTAGAGCTCCAAAGGCTAAGGATTGGATTGAAGAAAGTCAAGAAATTTTGAAGGTTTTGAAAGATAACTTGCAGGTTACTCAAAATCAGCAAAAACAATGTGCATACCAACATAGAGTGGAGAGGAAATTCCAAGTGAATGACTTGGTGTACTTGAGGTTGAATCCCTACAAACAAACCACCATAAAGGGTAAAGGTACACAAAATCTCAAACCAAGATTTTATGGTCCCTACAAAGTGATTCAAAAAGTTGGAGAAGTGGCCTATCAATTGGAGCTTCCAATGGGAAGCAAAATTCATAAGGTATTTCATGTTTCTTGTCTTAAGAAGGTTATAGGGAAGAATATTTCAGTTTCATATACATTACCACATTTGGATGCTGAAGTACAACTTGTTCTCATTCCAGAAAAAATATTGAGAACAAGGGAGAGAAGGCTACGAAGCGTAACAATAAAAGAATATTTGGTACAATGGAAGAATTTTCCTAGTGAGTGAGCCACTTAGGAAGATGAAAAAAATTTGTAGCATCCAAACTTGGAATTTCTTGAGTACAATAAATATTGGGTGGGGAGGACTTTCATATCCCCATCCCAATGAATCTACTAGTTGACAATGTTTCACCCACCTACTAGTTCCATAGGTTGGGGAGGAGGCATTTAATCTTGCAATAAGGGAGCTATGGGACCTAAGAGAACCTTAGTTTGTCATTTATACATTAATTTTGGTAAAGAAAATAAAGTGGTATTGCTTCATAAAGACATTTGGAGGTCCATGGAGACCTTAGGTGGCTAGATTTTTCCTCACACATGTCATGACTTAACCCCAAATTCAAAATTTTGAGTGATGGAATGTTCTTGGAAGGTTAATAGGTGTTAAATGAGCCCATGGATTCTAATGGGTGAGAATCAGTACCTCCTCAGAGAAGAGGAAGAGTCTAGGAAGAAACTAGGTGCCACTTGGAGAGAGATTCCATGTGTTTTATGACAACAATGATATTGGAGGATTCTATGACAAGTCAGACCTGATTGCAAACCTGATTACAAACTTGATTTCAGACCTATGACAATATGACATGTCAGGGCTAAAAATATCCTCCAAGAGGGTGCACTTGGGACTAGGTGACACCAATTTGAATTTGGAGGAAGATCAAGGGTTGAGGAGAAGAACACGTGTCATGGAGGTTACTAAACATCAAGTATGAGTTGGAGGAATCCTATGGGAGTGAATTCAAACTTGGAGGAACTTAGGAGGGTTATAAAAATATTTCATGAGGAATGATAGCAGAGTTTGATCATTTTTGAATTTGCCTTTGGCATTTTGGAAAGCACTAGCTTGTCCATTGCACGGTGAGTGCTCACTTACCCTGTTAGTGAGCCAATTTCGAGAGAGTGAGATTCTCATCCAAGTTTTCTATGCGAGAGGACACCCTGAACTCTCATTTGGAGCTTCATGGAGTTTTTTTCTACAATAGTAGGTTTCTACTATTCGTGACCCATCTCTCCTCCAATTCTCTCAATTATCACTTCCATATTTCCATGTTTTTCTATGAAGGCGCACTTGTTTGAATGGTGGTTGCACCCCATTGAGTTCAGTTGATGTCCAAGCATGGTTGAATGATTCATGGCTCCTTAATAGGTCTGCCATATTCTCTGTAAGTCAAAATTAGAAGAAAAAAAATACATATGCAAATGTCCACATTTCCAAGAATTGTTGTGACTAGTTTCCATGTGATGATTTGCCATTGCAATGGACTTCTATATCTGATGTATGTTGTGAATTGGATCAATTTTATATTCTGTTAGTGAGATATTAAAATTCTATTAATGGTATATATTCATAATTCTCTGTTCTGAACCATTATATACACCATTTATGAGTCGAAGTTGAGCTTTTATATGTCATTTCCCTCAAGTAAATATCACTAAAATCATGCATTCGAATATGAATATTTAAGCCTCTATTGTAGAACTATTATCCATACCAAATGAAATTAAATGAAGTCTAATTGCAGTCCCCATACTCTGTTTGAAAATTTTGGAGGGCTGCATAGGAGTTGGAGAGCCATTTCTGCTCACACCCTAGGGGGAATTGCACCATAAATGACTAGTAATTTTACCATTCTCGCAAATGTTCACAAATCGAGTTGCAGATGTATATAACCTGTCATAAAGATATCAGAGATTCCATTGAAGATTCCTAATATTCCCCACATCAGTCCCTACCAAATTAGAGACCCTCTTGTGCCATTTGAATCCCCTAGAGTCAAGACTAGTCAAGACAAAGTTTCCAGAATTCTGCCTTTGTTGAAATTTTTTGAATTGGGACATTACACAATTCCTTGATCTTGATATTATTCCACCATGTGAGGCTACCTGGGCCAACAAAATTGGTTTTCCTCAAGCTCAATTAATTCAAGACCCAACTCTCAATACATGGGCCTCATTGGGGACATGCATTAAGAAACAACAAAGACCATATTGTTATGATACCATTGATATGGATTATCTAGAGAAATAAATGAAAGCAACAATATAAAATGGGAACACACAGATAGGTATTGTAGAGAGTACAATAGTACAACAAAACTTAGATTTTATTAATGAATGAAATGGAAAAAGACTTTAAACTACAAAGAAATGCAAACTAGCTAGAATGGTAGTAGATTATGTTTGAAGAGAGATGACTCGTCTATGCTAATTCACAAAAGAAGATTAATATTACAAGAGGCCAAAAGTTCATTTTAACATAAAGTATGATTCCCTAAGATCTTAAAACTCTAAATATCTAAATCCCAACCCTAGGAAATTATATGGCAAAAGGAATGTGGGCCTTAAGGAGGATAGTTGATATGTAAACTTCTCGGGGGCACAAGTTTTGCATACAAAATCTATTCAGAGTGTTTATTGGGTCATCATGAATCTTAACTCATGCTATGATTTTTTCAGGACAAACCATCAAATATGCATGGCCTATGTCCACTTCCAAAAATGCAAAGGAAATGCTTGAAAAATGCTCAGAAAGTTCAAGACCTAAAAATCTAAAGTAAAACTGCCAAAATGTGGAACCATTTTAAATCAGTGGAACGGGTGGGTGGTCACCAATATCCACATGGATCATTCTCATTCATTGAAACCATTGAATTGTAACTCAAACAAAACAAATAAACCAATAATCTTCATTCTATCCAAGAATGAATCACATCCAAAAAAATAACATCCATTGGATCACATTAGTCATACGTCGTAGATGAAAACATACTGGCATCTACTAAAACACATCAATCACCTGCTATAGGTTCATTGAAGTATCTCACTTGTTGAAAATAAATCCATGTTATCCATAAAGGAAGTAGAACTCATTAATATCTATTGGTTCTAATACCAATTACAACATGTTTGCAAATTGATTCATGTAGTTAAAGACATTAAACATAAGACAATAGCATATAGAACATAATTACATAGAAATTACCCTGGAAACCTCTTTCTTGGAGGAAAACCAACAAACTAGTGAGATTTCACTCATTTATTAATCAAACACTCATAATAGATGTTTACAATTGTGACTTGCTAGCCCACAAATCACACTTCATTACATCATGACATGCATCTTACTTCATAGCCATTACATCTTATTTATATATGCAATACAACCAAATACTCATTAATGATAATCGATAACTTCCTAACCACTTTCTATTTGTATGTCACAGTCGTCTTGACTTGGTCAACTTTGGTCAATTTCCCATTTAACTTTCAATCATTCTGTCGACTTTGCATTGACCAGTTGTTTTCCTTCAACCAAAAAAATATTTTGGTCGTTTGACCAACTAGAATTCCATCGCTTGTCACCTCCGACTCTGGTCAACTTATATCAAACGACTATCAACTTTGCCAATTGATTTACATGCAAAGAATGTAACATTCCCAACATTCTCCCACTTGTTGTCTTCTTTGCATAAATAGGAGATTCATAGCTTCATCTCACTTTAGCAGGGTTGACAAGCCCATTGTTTCCCTAAGCCAATAAAAATTCTATGTGCTCATGGACTTGGTCAATGAGTCTGCAACCTTCTTCACCGTGTCTACCTTTTCTGATAACACCTTATGGTTCTCCGCCATCTCCCTCACAAATTGGTATTGAACATCAATGTGTTTCATATTTGAATGATATGCTAGATTCTTCTCTAGGAATATTGCACACTAACTGTCACAATCCAACTTAATAGCATGTTGTCCAAACCTAACATTTGAATACAACCTCTGCAACCAAACAACTTCCTTGCATGCATGAGTAGATGCCATGTATTTAGCCTCAGTAGTCAACAATACAACAACCAACTACCTCCTACTTATCCAACTAACTGCTCCATTGAATATCTTGAACACATGTATGTTGTTCAATTTTCTAAAGTCAATATCTCCATCCTATTTGAAATCAACCAAACTATGTACATTGATTTCACATTGATTTCACATTGATTTCCTTATTGCCCTAAGGCTCTCCTCCATAACAGATTACATAATATGCCATGACGCTATGGTCCAATGGTATTTTCCATGTGTCGAGATGTACCTACTCAATACTCCCACTGCATGGGAAAATCGGGTCGAGTACATACTATATAATACATCAGAATACCTACAACACTAGCTTAGGGCACACGTGACATGTACTCTATTTCTTCTTGTGTCCGAGGGCACTGTTTGGAAAATAGTTTGATTCCCATAGGAATATGGACCTTGATTGGTGTACTCTCCTGCATGTTGAATCATTTCAAATTTTCCTCAACATGTTTTATCTCACTTAAAAATATCCTTCTACATGCAATATCTCTCTATACTTCCATTCCAAGAATGAAATTTATTGTTCCAAGGTCTTTCATGTTGAACTTGGAGGATAATTTTAGTTTTGCCTCCTTTATTAGATCCATGTTTTCCAACCAACAACATGTCGTCAACATATAGAACCACATATATGAAATGACACTAAATTTATTCCCATACACACAGTGATCAACCTGACTTCTCATAAACCCCAACTGCTAGATATACATGTCAAACTTCTAATTCCACTACCTAGGTGATTGTTTTAGACTGTACAGATACTTCTTGAGCTTTTTGACAAGCTCATTTTCTCCTTCCACTGTAAAATCTTCAGGATGCTTCATATATATTTCATATTCAATATCACCATAAAGAAATGTTGTCTTTACATCCATCTATTCTATCTCAAGATCAAATGTTGCAACTAAATACATTAGTATCCTTATGGATGTTAGATTAGAAACTTGAGATAAAATTTCATATAAATGACTCCCTTGACTTGGGAATAGCCTTTTGATACCAGTTAAACCTTGTATTCCTTGACTTAACTTGCTACATTCAATTTTTTCTTAAACACCCACTTACTGTCAATGGGTTTCCTTCCATTTAGTAATGTGACTATATCCCATGTTTCATTCCTCTTCAAGGACTCCATTTTTTCTTACATAGCCTTTTTCCATATTTTACCCTCTATCGAGTCAATTACTTCCTTTACCAACCTAAGATCATCTTCTATGGAAGGTAATGCAAAAGCAGAGAAAAATTTGGGTTCCTTTCTCAACCAGACCTCGTGGCATTGGGATTATGTTGTTCCACCTCTTCGTTGGATTCAATCAATTCACCTAAATCTAGACTTTTGGTATTAATTTCAAACTCTTGCTTTTATATTCTTTCTCTTTTAATATCTTCATCCCTGAAAGTTCCTCTGACTTCTCTAAAGATCACATCTCTACTATAAATTTCCTTCCTCGTCGTTGTGTTCCATAGCTTATACCCATTTACTCCATCCTCGTACCCGATGAAGATGTACTTCTCCAATTCATTGTTGAGTTTGGTTCTTTTCTCCTTTGGGATATACACAAAGGCATCACACCAAACACTTTGAGATGTGTAAGAGAGGTATTTTAACCCACTCAGGCCTCATATGGAGTCTTGTTGACCAAAGCCATCAATAATGACCTATTCACCAGGTAACTTGTCATGCCCACTGCCTCTTCCTAGAATTCTTGTGTGACTCCTGCACCAATGAGCGTGCTCCTCACTTTCTCCATCAGTGTTCTATTCATTCTTTAAACAACACTATTCTGTTAAGGTGTGTATAGAGTTGTATTTTTTCAAGATATATCATGTTGTCTATAGAACTAGTCAAACATCTTTCCACAAAATTCTCCTTTGTTATCAATTCTCAACACCTTAATATTTTTACCAATTTGATTCTCCAAACTTCTCAAAATCCTCAGATTTCTTCCTTAGAAAATACAACCATGTCATTATGGATAAATCGTTTATGAAAGAAATGTAATACTAAGATCTTCCTATTGAAGGGACCGACATAAGTCCAAACTTATCACTATGTATTAACTCTAGTATTTTTTTATCCCTAGTAGCACTAGATGAGAGCCTTATATAATTGTTTACCATAAATACAATGTTCACAGAATTCAAATTCTACGTAACAGTTAGGAGACCTTAAACCATACCCTTTTTGTGCATAACATGAATACCTTTCTCACCTATATGTCTCATCCACTAATGACACAGCATGGTCAAGTTGACTAGACAAGAATATATGATGTCACACTCTAGACATACCACATTATCACTTTCGTCGATGTTTGTTATTTCCAATAGTTTTTACAAGTTGTCCAAACTCTTCTCACTGGTACCATCACTCCTTGCACCATCTTGCATGTATATTTCTCAAATGCAAACTACACACCTACATTTCTCATCTTTCTTACCGAGATCAAGCTTTGATCCAAACCTAGGATATGCAGGACTCTTGGAAGTGTTCCTAGTCTTCCATATTTTAGTTTCATTCGAAATTTACCTCATCTGACTATCTTGGTCGGTGAATTGTCTCCCAATAGAATATCACCACCATCAATCTTCCCATACTCATAGAACCACTCTCTGCAATGTTTCACGTGATATGACACACCAAATTCAATCATCCTAGAGTCACGATTCGAGTGTGTACTTATAGAGGCCAAATACACATCATCCTCTCTTCTTGTGAAGAATTACCATCATTCGATTGAACTTATTTAAACCTTTTACATTTCTCGATTTTTTTTGAATCACAATTTCGTCCATAATTCCTTATTTTGTTACATCACCAATATGTTTTCATCATTGGACCAAGCGATCTATTCTTATATCTACCCCTTGACTTTGAATTTATACCAAAGGTTTACCTTTTCCACTACCTATCAGTTGGCCTATTACTATCAAGGCTTCGTGGGTCACTCCTTCCATGATCTTTCTTCTCATTTCTTCTGAAAACAAAGATGCAACCACATCATTGATCTTCAATATCGTATTGTTGCTTCCAATAGCCATGACTAGGTTATCCCAAGAATTTGATAAAGAGAACAATAGAGTAATGCATTGCTCCTCCTTGGTGATTTTAATATACACTGACAACATTAACTAATAACAATGTTTAATGCATTCAGGTGCTCTGTAGCCAAGTCACCTTCACCCATATTTAGAATATATAACTTATTTCTAAGAAATAACTTGTTAATCAGAGATTTCAACTAGTACAAGCTCCCCAATTTTCCACATATATTCTCTGTAATGTCTTCTTCTGAGACATTCAATAATACAAAATCTGCTAGACAAAGTTGGATTGTACTCATTTCCTTTCTATCAATTTTTTTCTAGTCTTCCTTTGACATACCGGCTAGAGTCGTTCTTGAGTTGACTACAATCCATTGTTCTCAATCTATAAAGAGATCCTCCATTTTAAGCTTCCAAACCTCAAAAAAATTCCCATTAAAATTTTCAATTACTATCCTCAACGTGTTACCCATTCTAACTATAAATCGATGTTTCTGGAAATCTCCCATTGTAACAGGTATTCCCCAAATCTAGGACCGAGCTAAAACCCTCAATAATAAAGGCATCCCACTGCATCCAAAAACATGTATGATACCAATTGTTGGTTCTAAGACCGATTACAGTAGGTTTGCAAATTGATTCACATAGTTAAATAGATTAAACATAAGATAATGGCACACAACACATCAACACATTACACAAAAATTACCCTGGAAACCTCTCTCCTAGAGGAAAACTAACAAACCAATGAGCTTTCACTTATCTATTAATAAAAACACATGCTTACAACCATGAATGTCTAGACCAAAAATCACACTTCATTGCATCACACCATCCATCTTAGTTCATAGCCATTACATCTTATGTATAAATGCGCCAATACAACCAACTTCTCATTAATGGAAATCAATAACTTCCTAACCACTTTATGTTATTTTATTATAACCTACTTGAATGGATCAAATTTGGTTGATTTCCCATTGAGATTTCAGTCATTCCATTGACTTCTCGTCAAACAGTTGTTTACCTTCAACCAAACAATTATTCTAGTCAGTCGACCAACCAGAACTCCATCATCTGTCGCCTCCAGCTCTAGTCAACTATCGCCTTTTCCCATCGATTCACATGCAAATATTATAACATTCCCAACAATATCAACTCAAACAAATAGATCATATATTGTAGGTCCTCTTGGGCATATCACCTACCTAAAATAAATCCATAGTAGCCAACACTCATGCAAATTTACCACCTCTCATGGGTGAAAATATATTAGAAACCTATATAACAAATAACCTCTCTATCACATGTTCTCCTAGGCATAATGTCCAGTGAAAATAAATCCATAACAACAATCCATGTAGTTTGTCTACCAATTATCATAGGTGAAAGCATACTCTCATCACAAGAACAACTAGGGGTTCAACCCATCAGAACTTCATGGATGCAAGTGCTCATGTCAAGCACAATAATATTTCACCATTCAATCAACCTCAACAAAGTCAAGTACCAATCCTAGGTACATTGCAGTTGAAATAGTAAATCCCTCTTAACCAAAATAGCGATTTCAACAAAATAACTTTGATACCATGTAAAAAATTCTTCATTATGAATTTATTGCAAATTCAAAAATTTGACCTCTCACCAATGGTTTCCTAGATCTAGCCCTTGTGAACCTCAACCATACTGATGTTCTGGAATTTTAATTCATAGTAGCAAACAGTTTACATGATTTCACTTCATAGAAAAACCCAATAGAAAATCCATACCAAACTTATGCCAACAAGTTCCGGCTCTTAGTCTACAATTTTCCATACATATACCATATTTGGAATCACTTTATTTACAATAGAGTTATAGCAGTAAATATTCTAGATATATGTTAAACCAAATAACAATTTCAACCTGTTGAGGCCTGGAAAATTGCAGGCGACAACAGCAAGGGATTCTCCCCATTAAACATTCCCAACTAGCCCGTTACTATTTGGTATGGGAATCCGTCCAGTTTGCGGTCCGGCTACCGTAGGTCAAGTAACCAAAATAAAGGGTTTTACTAGTTATGACCCGGTCCACCGTGTATCTTTTTTAGTTTTTTAGTTTTAAGTATGAGATGCAAATGCCTATCTAAAATGCAGATTGATAGAGAATACGAGGAGCGGTCACAATGTGATGCGCATGTTCTTACCTCTCGTCTTAACTCTCTCGCATCTAAATCACACACAGCAAGAAAACTAAAACTAACTTAACTAAACTGTCCCTAGGGAGCGAGATTATCATTTAATGAGTAATGTATTACTATTCATGCATTAAGAAAAATCACAGGTAGCTGTTCTTTATTTCAAAACACATAAATATGAATAGATAGATGAACAACAAGATAGCTCATTGTTTAGGAAAAGCATTCATTACTCACAGTGGAAATTCCATAAAATAAACTAGAGAGAATTCATACAAGAACATAGGTTCAACAAGTTAGAACGATCTCATAGTTAATGGAAAAAAGCTGAAAACGAAATAGTTCCCCTTCAACAACATCCATTGCACAGCATTTGAACATTCCACCAAAGCTTTATCCAACAGGCAAAATTGTAATTATCTATTGCAAAAGGAAATAGTTCTTCTTACAACATGTTCTCACAAGTCTAACTGGGAAAAAGTACTTTATTCCCTCTAACTTTCCTATATTTAAACAAAATAGCAAAACCCTTGGGATGCCCCCCCCCCCCCCCGGATGACCTTTGGGCTCCCCCAATCGTTTAATATCACAATTTTGTCCTTTTGTGAGTGCTAATGATTCATATAATGCATTACATTTCAGATTAAGACTTATGAGTACTTCATAAAACGGGACCAGCTCGGTAACTCATGAACCTTTTCCAAGCCTGGGCCTTTGCTGCTATCGATTCTGCTTTGTCTTTTATTTGTCCTTTTTAAGATCTCGTTGATCTCATAACATCTTTGCCTATCACTTTTCATCCAACTCCCTTCTGCTTTGTCCTTCTTCGCAACAGTAATCATCAAAGTGGGTCTGGAGAATCTTCTAAGTCCGTCTGCAATTAAAACGAAAAATTCAACCTTAATTTGGATTGTATCTTTTCAAAAAACATAAACCATACTAACAATAAAACTAATCATCAAAAGTGAGGCCCTGTAATGCGCTCTCGTCGCAAAAACCCCAAGACAATAAAAGCATCTGAAACCTCCGTCGTCCATAAAATAAGGTAAAAACACACACAAAATGGCGGGAAAACTAAGCATCGGGTAGATAAAACTCCTCATCGGTGAATGGAAAAACTACAAGTCGAAAGGTTAATTCACTAAGCCGTCGCAATGGCGAAAACCAAAAAGACTAAGGATCCCCGGTTAGCATAAAACGTCAGTGAAATAGAAATAAATCATTAAAAGCTGCCGCATCGGAGATCAGAACAACTATAGCATCGGATGGTCAGCTTGATAAGGAGCCGCAACGGCAAAAATCACATGGACTAAGGGTTCCGCAGCAAAAAGAAAACATCGGCGAAAGTCAGGACAAACGATCGACGAACGGAACAACTAAGTATTGGGCGATTAGTTCACTAAAACGCCGCAACGGCGGAAACCGCATCGGCTAAGGGTTCTGTAGTCAACATAAAACATCAGCGGTCGACAACTCTATAAGTCGGATGGTTAGTCCATTCCGGAGCCACAATGGTGGGAATACAATAGACTATGGGTCTCGATCAAAGTCATAAAACTTTCTGATAGCGAAAAGAAAAATAATAAAACATGAAATCGGCGTGGGTAAACCTTAATCCGTCGGAAAGTTTATTATTGATCCTCCGAAACGACGGCTGCATAGGTGACTACAGTTCTGAAACAAAATTCAACTATCTTATGATAGTGTTAAAACAAAACATCACAAATTGAATGATTGACCAATAAAACCAAGGAATCAACATAAAATAAAACTATCCATCGGATCATTCATCGTTTAGCTTCTACAAGGGCGGCCGCATAGAGAACTATGGACGCGATGCACTGTTCAAAAGAATTCCGACAGCGAAAAAACAAAAGTTCAAGTTCAAGTCAAACAAAAGATAGTCATTCAAATTTCCAAAAATGGTAAACAATTTACCCCAACTCAAACTCAAGATTCAAACTGTAGCAGAAGAAAACCTAGTTCGGCAATTCAAAACAAATCCAAGCAAGACAAAATTTAAAAGGAGGGTCCAAAATTTTAAAAATTTGGGAAACAGTGGCAGCTGCAACAATTGGTGACTACCTGGTGAACCCAAATCTATGGACAATTTCTTCCTTAAGTAACAGACTGTTTAACAATAAAATCATGTTGAATTCGTCTAGATGTCTAGATTTCCCAAATGGCAACTGTATGTACTTTTAATCATTGATGATAGTCCAATTAGGAAAATGGAAACCAATATTTCAAAGTCAAGATAACTCTTTTGAGGCTAGGAATATGAGTTTCATTTATTACCTCTGTCTTCAGGTAGCTTCCAGCTAGGACACCACAGGATTGTAACATATGGTAAACATAAATAGTCATTTGTTCCTCATTCCCATGCCATTTTACACTTTATGCACTTTTGGACTTTTGTCCTTTCTTTTGAGTCCTCCTGCATGCCTTTCTTCCTGAATTTTTATTCAGGCTCCTCTATCCATAGTGTCCTTTTGTGTGAGAGATGTAATTAATTTTCAGCTCACGGACGGAGAAGAACTTTTGGCAATTTTGTACTCATATGATTCAGTACTTTGTTTTGATACATATTGCTTTCTTAGGAGTTTTTGCCTCTTATTTGCCTTTTGGCTTTCAATTCTTAGCATGGGATCATTTATATATAATATACTGTTTACCCTGCTTCCTTTCTGTGGGTCCATTGATGTCACTCCTTAGTACATTTTTAAATGTGAGATGGATGGAGCTTCAAAATAGTATTCCAGACCTTTTGATCCTGAGTTATTTTACAGGGATTAAGTAGGACTTCAATGTGTTCATAGCTATTCAAGAAAAACTGTTAAACTAGAAGAAATTTGTTCAGATAAAACAATAGTACGCAGTCTTACACTCAAGGACTTTAGTTAATCCAGAATCGTGATGCCCCCCTTGCAACCAAAGTTTGCCTCTTTTTATTTAAATCAATCAAAATCTAAATTGAAAACAAGTAGAAATAAAATAAATCAAACAAACAATCAAAATCAGTTTATTTATGTACAAAACAAAAATGAAAAATCAGGAAAAATAAGGTTTGAGAACTAAACCATTAACTGGTAAGTTCTCTTCCCACCCCTATAAATCTTGCAATTTGTAGGTTGAGGGGCCAAGTTTTGCTGCAATCTGAAAAGGGCCTACCCATAACTGTTGAAACTTCGTGTGCTTCCCTTTCTCATCATGTGGGTGATCCCACTTAAGAACCAGGTCTCCCACTTCAAATTCCTTTGTTCCAGTTTTGTGCTTATCAAACCACCTTTTCACTACTTCCCGTTGTTGCTTAAAACGTTCCTTGGCCCTGGATCTAGACTCTTTCGCCTTCAAAAGATTATAGATTCTAATTTGCAGGATTTCATTATTTGTGCCTCTAGACTCTTGGGCTATTGTGGAAGATGGTAGCATAATGTTAGGAGGAAGTATAGCCTCTTTCCCATAAACAAGGGTATATGGTGACACACTTAAGGAATTCTTGGGTGTGACCCTATCAGCCCAAAGAGCATTCGGTAGTGCTAAATGCCAACTTCTTTGGTTTTCTATCACAGTCCTTTTTAATATCCTAATCAGATTCTTGTTTGTAGATTCTGCCAAACCATTCCCTTGGGGGTAGTAGTTGGCAGAATAATGCAACTTCATTCCTTTTTCATGAGAAAATGCAGTTAATCTAATAGAAGAAAAATAAGTAGCATTATCAAAAACTAGGGAAATTGGAACCCCAAAGCTAGTCATAATATGGTCTTGCAAGAAATCCATGACCGCATCTTCATTGACCTTACGTAGCGGAATGGCCTCGACCCATCTAGTGAAGTAGTCAGTTGCCATTAAAATATATTTGTGTTGCAAGGAAGAATTTGGTTTTATTTCTTCAATGATATCAATTCCCCACTGCTCAAATGGTTTCATTATCATCACAAGATTCAATGGTCCTGTTGCTTTGGCCTGTCTTCCCCCACACCTCTGGAAGATATCACACTTTCTAACATGGGAATGAGCATCATTGAACAGCATGGGCCAATAGTATCCAGCTCTTAGAATCTTGTGGGCTGTCGTATCTCTGGAAAAATGGCCTCCAACAGGCCCATCATGTAACTCTGTTATGACCTTTTTTGCGTATTCTTTCTCTATGCAGTTGATTTAAGGCGCAATGCTCTTCTCTGTTTAGAATTCCAATGTTCTAGCAACAATCCTTCCTAAAGGTAATGAACAAGGTCTCAGTACCAGGAATCTGGAGTTGTGAAAAGAGGACATACATCCATCATATGTAATTCAGCTTCATTTTCCCAATCGTTTTCTTCATTGTTTTTACCTTCAGTCATTAATTTGCACAGTCCTTGTCCTTTAACTATGCACACTGGTTTGAATTCGAGGTCATATTCTTGTAAATTTGTTACCCAGTTGCCTCTTCTTTCTCCTAATTCCTTTTGTACAAACATAGACCTCATAGCTGGGTGTGGAACTATTACCTTTGTCCGGCTCTTAAGTATGTACGGCCTGAATTGTTTTACCGCTTTGAAGACTGCATAAGCTTGTTTATCTACCACTGGGTAATTCAATTTGGCCCCCTGCAGACCAGTGCTCATAAATGATATTGGGAACTCATCTCCCCCATCTTCCTTCTAAGTAAGCACCGCTGCTAGTGAATCATCAGAAGCGAAAGTGTACAAAATAAAATCCTTCTAAAAATCTGGACTTTTGAGAGAGGGTGCATGAGTAATAGATGTCTTTATTTTACTGAATGCATTCTTCTTTACATCAGTCCACTTGAATTGTACACTTTGTTTTACCATTTGCTGCAAAGGTTTAACAATTTGAGCTAAATCTGGCACAAACCTTCGCACGAAATTTATTGTCCCCATGAATGATTGCATCCCTTTTTTGTTATGGGGTAAGGGGATCTATTCAATAGCTTTGATCCTTTCTGGGTCTATAGAGATCCCCTTTTTAGAAACCACGTGACCCAGTAGCTTTTCTTTTGTAACAGCAAACACATATTTAGTGAGATGTAGTATTTTCAACAACGCTCGAAAATTTGTTTTAAATGGAATGTGTGTTCTTCTCTCTTCTTTGAAAATATCGTCACATCACCGAGATATACTACAACACTATGACCAATTAGACCGTGGAAAGCTATATCCATAGCCCTCTGGAAAGTAGCTCCAGCGTTAATGAGTCCGAAGGGAATCCTTCTGTAAGCAAAAGTTCCCCATTTTGTTCTGAATGTAGTCTTAAGTCTGTCTTCTTCAGCTACTAACACTTGATTGTAGCCAGAGAATCCATCTAATAAAGAAAATAACTCAGAACCCGAAACCACCTGCAATATCTGTTCCATGAGCGGGACCAGATAGTTGTCTTTGTCTGAAGCACGATTTAGGTTTTTGAAATCCACACATAGTCTGATTTCTCCAGATTTCTTCCTTACTGGTACCAAATTTGAAACCCATTATGAGTGTCTAACTTTGAATATAATTTTGGCATCCAATAATTTCTTCACTTCACTCTGAATTAACGGCTCTAGTTTTGGATGCATCTTCCTCAAAGGTTGCTGACAAGTCTTGACTCTAGATCTAATAGGAATGATGTGTTGTATAATCTTGGTATCATATGTTTTAATTTCTTCATATGTCCAGGCAAATACATCTTTGTACTGTTTGAACAAACTAATGAACTTATTTCTTTCACCCAGGGAGCAACACTTTCCCAAATTTACATATTTGGGTTTAACTTCAGTTCCCAAATTTATCAGCTCGAATTGCAAAGACGAGCTGTGAGTCTTGACATTTGCTGGTCTTCTGAACTTGCTTTCTAAATCAAACATCCGCTCTAAAGTCCTGACCCCTTTAGGAATGAAGTTGTCAAATTTTAACTTAGCTTGGTGAGTCTTCGTCATCGATAATTGCCCCTTTGAAAGTTTCATCATTCATTAAACATTCCAAGATTTGTTGATCATCATCAAAAACTCATAGATTAGTAATCATGTTTGGAACCGAAGGCCTGAAAAGTAATTCAATAGAACACTTGTTATTTGTAGGCACAAGCCTTGTAGCCGAGGTAGCTAACAAGTCAACTGCTGCATTCTTAAGTCTAGGAATGGATAAAATATTAAATGCATAAAAATTTGTCAACAAATCCCATACTTCATTCTGATAATCTTTTAAATGAGGTGAGATGCAACGTATCTGTTTACAAATCTGTTTTACAATTATTTCAGAATCCCCGTATACTTTCAGATTTTCTACTTTTAATTCAATTGCTTTTCTTAGTCCTTGAACTAATGCTTCATATTCGGGTGTGTTATTGGTACATTCAAACTCTAATCTACATGAAAGAAAATGTTTATTCTTCTTTGGATCAATTAGGACACAGCCGGCTCCCGATCCTTCCCAAGTTTTAGATCCATAAAAAAAAAGTGTCCAAAAATTGTCTACTTCTATGGTACTTGAATCAACAACTACATCTGAAACTAATTCTACTATTTTACAGTCAAATTCATCAACCCGTGAAAACCGAAGGAGATCATGCTGCGTGTCTGGTGTGCTGCTGACTTCTTTCGCTTGGTAGTTTCCCAGTTCTAGTTCAATGAAGTAATTCCCCAATACAGAATTCACTGGTTCATTCTTACCTTCCAGCTGAGTAACAGTGTGCTTCATGTGGGGCTCTCTTAATACTTTAATTTGATTGGGAATTCCCTTATAAGGCAACCACAGATGTGACCAATCTGAAGCAAAATACCCATTTAGCTTTGCTGAACAATCCCGACTCAAAACAAGTCCATAAGCTTCAGGTATGTCTGCTACTAGAATATCTATGAACTGACATACCTTTTCATTTGAAGATAGTCAAATCAAAACATCCTCCATTTTCCCAATTACCTTCACATTTGTTCTGTCTAACTGAATAACCTGCCAGGTAGAAAGTTTAGGATGTCCATTTATCTTTTTGCAGACTGAAAGCAACATAACATTTACTGATGCCCCTGAGTCCACTAAATAGTTGTGTACGTTATGGTTGAAAATTTCAAAAGTCAGGAGAAATGGTGGAGTTTTGCATTTAGGCTTACCTCCCACACTTGCTTCACCAATTTCCTCTTCTTCTGGTTGATTGTCAGTGGGAAGCTTTTCTTCAGGTATCTCAAGTGCTTTTAACAATCTTTCTTTCTACTGAGGCATATTACACATTTCAAACAACGAGATATTTGCCTTAGCCCTCTTAATATCTTCCACAATGTCATCCTCCATCTTATGCTCTTTGAGATTCTTTTTTACATCATCTGTCTTCTCTTCAATGGGCTTGAAAGGCATGTTGATTTGCTTTGGATCCTGACTCATAATGGTGAATTCAAGTACTTTATCAGCTGTGGTGCTTTTCTGAATTTTCTTTACGTTCTCTTGAATTCTCTTAATTTTCGGGATTACTGATCTGTCTTTACTTAACAAGCCTTGACTTCTTGCTGTCACATTTGTTTCTGTTGTTTCTTCCTCTTCTATATCAAAAAGTGAGACACGGTCCCATAAAACTAGAGCATCATCCTCTTGTTTTTCTGTGGGTTTACTATTCTTTTCTTCTTCATTATCAGATTCTGTTAATTTAGAGTCCAATAGCTGATTCATAACTAATGTCATTGAATTTATCCATTGAGGACAATTTTTTTCAGAATGGGGCAGTTGATGAAAAGTGCAAAAGTTATCCATACCTACCTCTGTCAAGTTCATTGTTGCAGGACTGTGTGGAGGAGGTTTATGTTGATTGTTGTCCTCTCTCCTCTTATAGTAATGCTTAAAAGATTTCTGAGTTTCCTTTTCTTTTTCCAAATCTATTATTCTGTTAGATAGCTTCTGCATCATTTTTACCATCCCCTCAAAGTCATGTGACTGCTCTTCCTTAGGCTTAGTAAATAATAAGGCCTTCTTTCCAAAAGTTTTTTCTCCCGATTGTTCAGGATAGTCTTCTATGCTCTCTCTTTCAACTTCTACTCTCCTAGCTTCTTCATAAGTTTTTGATAATGTGGGTTTGACTTTCACTTTGGAAAACATGGCCAAATCAGGCCCTAAAGCTGAAGTATAGTATTCAATCAGAACTTTATCAGAGGGCTTATCAGTTGCAGAAAAATTCTTAATGTAAGCGACAAACCTTTGGGTGAAACTATGCACTTTCTCTTTTCTTTCTTTCTTTATAGTGCACATTCCTTTCATGAGAGCTGCATGAGTTTTCTGGGCAGCATATTTATTTCTAAATATTCTTTCAAAAGTATCCCAGTTTGGGATTGAGTTTGCAGGCAGAGAAAAATACCATGAGGCAGCTGCTCCTTTCAGTGTATGTGGAAATAATATGCAGACTACATCTTCGTGTTCTCCAGCCCTTAGCCCTTCTATAGCCAAGTAAAAGCTTTGCAAATGATCATCCACTAGAATATTTTCACTAAGATCAAACTTAGGCGGCATTTCCTCAAAAGCCTGAGGTAATTCATGCAAAGGAGATGTTAGGCTTAAAGGTGATCTGGCTTTCCAAGTAGGTGGTGGATTTGGTGGGTTAGGTGGCTAATTAGCATTTACACCTGCCATGAGTCTGGGTGGAGAGTGAGGTGGTAAATGAACAGGAGTATTAATAGGTGAACCGTAAGATGTATCTGGGCCTACTTGATTCAAAGGTTGTACAACTTCCTGTAAGGTTGTTTCTACAAGTTCTTCCAAATCTCCAACCAACACTGAGTCTTCCAATATATGACGATCTTTATTTTTATATTCTCTTCTGAGAAAGTCAGGGATAATCAGTAATCCTCCAGTCTTATTCACATATGCCCTAGTATGTCTTCTCAAATCATTCACTACTTCGTTATTTACAGAATACAAATGCTCTTTTCCCTTCTCTTCAAGAATTGGGTCGGGAAACAAACTGTTTTTAGAACTGTCACCGGTAGAATAATCTCAAGAAAATGGGTTTCCTCGGCCAGCCATGCACTGGTGGCCCTCCTTCTAGCGCCAAAAACTGTGGAGGCCTGGAAAATCGCAGGCGACAACAACAAGGGATTCTCCCCAGTAAACGTTCCCAACTAGCCCGTTACTGTTTGGTATGGGGAATCTGTCCGGTTTGCGGTCCGGCTACCGTAGGTAAAGTAACCAAAATAAAGGGTTTTAACGGTTACGGCCCGGTCCACCGTGTATCTTTTCTAGTTTTTTAGTTTTAAGTATGAGATGCAAATGCCTATCTAAAATGCATATTGATAGAGAATACGAGGAGTAGTCACAATGTGATGCGCAGGTGCTTACCTCTTGTCTTAACTCTCTTGCATCTAAATCACACACAGCAAGAAAACTAAAACTAACTTAACTAAACTGTCCCAAGGGAGTGAGATTATCATTTAATGAGTAATGTATTACTGTTCATGCATTAAGAAAAATCACAGGTAGCTGTTCTTTATTTCAAAACACATAAACATGAATAGATAGATGAACAACAAGATAGCTCTTTGTTTATGAAAAGCATTCATTACTCATAGTGGAAATTCCTTAAAATAAACTAGAGAGCATTCATACAAGAACATAGGTTCAACAAGTTAGAACGATCTCACAGTTAATGGACAAAAGCTGAAAGCAAAATAGTTCCCCTTCAACAACATCCATTGCACAGCATTTGAACATTTTACCAAAGCTTTCTCCAATAGGCAAAATTGTAATTATCTATTGCAAAAGGAAATAGTTCTTCTTACAACATGTTCTCACAAGTCTAACTGGGAAAAATTCCTTTATTCCCTCTAACTTTCCTATATTTAAACAAAATAGCAAAACCCTTGGGCTGCCCCCCCCGGGTGACCTTTGGGCTCCCCCAACCGTTTAATCTCACAATTTTGTCCTTTTGTGAGTGCTCATGATTCATATAATGCGTTACATTTCTGATTAAGACTTATGAGTACTTCATAAAACGGGACCAGCTCGGTAACTGATGAACCTTTTCCAAGCCTGGGCCTTTGCTGTTATCGATTCTGCTTTGTCTTTTATTTGTCCTTTTTAAGATCCCATTGATCTCAGAACATCTCTGCCTATCACTTTTCAGCAAACTCTCTTCTGCTTTTTCCTTCTTCGCAACAGTAATCATCAAACTAGGTCTGGAGAATCTTCTAAGTCCATTTGCAATTAAAACGAAAAAATCATCGTTAATTCGGATTGCATCTTTTCAAAAAACATAAACCATACTAATAGTAAAACTAATCATCAAAAGCGAGGCCCTGTACTGCGCTTTCGTCGCGAAAACCCCAAGACGATAAAAGCATCTGAAACCTCCATCGTCCATAAAATAAGGTAAAAACACACACAAAACGGTGGGAAAAACCCTCACCAGCGGGAAAACTAAGCATTGGGCAGATAAAACTCCTCATCAGTGAATGGAAAAACTACAAGTCAGAAGGTTAGTTCACTAAGCTGCCGCAATGGCGGAAACCAAAAAGACTAAGGATCCTGGGTCAGCATAAAATGTCGAAGAAATAAAGCATTAAAAGTTGTCGCATCGGAGATCAGAACAACTATAGCATCGGATGGTCAGCTTGCTAAGGAGCCACAACAACGAAAGTCACATGGACTAAGGGTTCCGCAGCAAAAAGAAAGCATTGGAAAAAGTCAGGACAAACCATCGGTGAACAAAACAGCTAAGCATCAGGCGATTAGTTCACTAAAACACCGCAACGACGGAAACCAAATCGGCTAAGGGTTATGTAGTCAACATAAAACATCAGCGGTCAAAAACTCTATAAGTCAAATGGTTAGTCCACTCCAAAACTGCAATGGCGAGAATCAAATAGACTACAGGTCTTGATCAAAGTCATAAAACTTTTCGATAGCGAAAAGAAAAACAATAAAACATGAAATCGGTGCGAGTAAACCTTAATCCGTGAAAACATTTATTATTGATCCTCTGAAACGGTGACTGCACAGGTGACTACAGTTCCGAAACAAATTTCAACTGTCTTCCAATAGTGTTAAAACAAAACATCGCAAATTAAACGGTTGACCAATAAAACCAAGGAATCGGCATAAAATAAAACTATCCATCGGGTCATTCATTGTTTAGCTTCCGCAAGGGCGGCCGCATAGAGAACTATGGACGCAATGCACTGTTCAAAAGACTTCCGACAGCGAAAAAACAAAACTTCAAGTTCAAGTCAAACAAAAGATAGTCATTCAAATTTCCGAAAATGGTAAACAATTTACCCCAACTCAAACTCAAGATTCAAATTGTAGCAGAATACAACATAGTTCGGCAATTCAAAACAAATCCAAGCAAGACAAAAATTTAAAAGGAGGGTCCAAAATTTTAAAAATTTGGGAAACAGTTGCAGCTGCAACACAACCCTATCTTATTCCAAATCAACATGAGCAATAAGTGTTGTAAATTTCCTAATCAAGAAGACAATGCAAGTGTACCATGTGTTTCCACACACGCTCGCACTAGAGGGAACCTACCAAAGGGTTGTGTAGCTTCGAGCGAGTTCCAAAGAAGTAAACTAATAAACAACTAAACTAAGAACTAAACTAAATAAAAGATGATATAATAACAACAAAGTAATAATCCTTTTGTATTATTTCCATTCAATCAACATGCACGCAATATAATATCTAAAAGAATAAACAATACTTTTTATTGATATCAAATTATATAGGAAACAAAATCACCTGAACAATAGAAATGAAAGAGGCCCCTGTAGCTGTCCAAGGGAGGGTCTGTTGGTTCTCCTGACAATTTTCCAATTCTCCAACCACGTGTCACAAGAAGTGGATATCCAAAAGGTGAGAAAGAGGTTGAAAGAGGCCAACTTTGAACTCGACGAAAATCCAATATAGCAATGGCTTGAGAAAATGAGATGCAGTTGTTTATGGAATGAAGGACCTTGGTGTCTCTTTTATAGCCGATGATGAGAGTTTAGGGCTGAGTTTTTGGCTCTACATTCATCATTTTATTGAAGCCATGTAGAGACTCACATCAACTTCACTTCCTTGTTGTTGGACATGAAGTAGATACAGCCAAAAGACAAGCCAGAGGTTGGATCACACTATTTTTGTGTTTTTGTGTGACTTGGATCGCTCTTATTGAAGGGTTAAGAGTGACCTGAGTTGACAATACTTTTTTGAGGCCTTTCTTTCATTTTTTGAGATTTTGACTGATTTTCCAAGGTTAGATGGATTTTGATGAGGTGTAATAATGATATATGAAGGTGATGACGTTGATAACATGTTAGGTGAGAAATCCCATGGGGGAGAAGAGAGAGTGGTAAATTTGAAAAGTTGTAAATGGAAGGTCTCATGTTCAAACCCCCCCAAACTTACTTGTGTGCCATGTTTCGGACCCTATTAATGCACTTGGGGGTATAGTGGTAGCGGGATTGGATCCATGGACCCCATGTCATGGAAGTACCAGCCTCGTTCGTAGTTGTCAATTCCCTTAGTAAAAAAAACATGTTAGGTGAGAAAATTTTGGTTTTTAATATATTGTCCCCTTATGTGTAAGATTAGGAGCTCATTGTATGGCTGACATACATCATAGGATTCTCTTATGGTTAGGAAATAAGTGTGAGAGTGGCACAAAGAATGGAGACTGCTTCTAAGAGAACTTGCCTTTCGATGGGTCTATAGGGGCCCTTACCTATAGATATAATGGTGCATAGAATCTCAAATATATATGGATGAGTTGGGAATCCCCATGCTTATATCAATGTCTCAAATATAAAAAGGAGATCCATACCCAGTGGGGGTCATATCATTACATGAATAATCACTGTGTACATATAATGGAGATCTAGGCCCAATGGGGGTATGATAAATACATAAACAATCATTTTGTACACCATAAGTTTCCAGAAGGGAATGAAGTCAAAGAGTACATGATCATGATCCAAACATGGCTAATATGAAGAATTGATATCAAAACAATGACATTCTAGAGGAATGTTGGATCACAATAACTTATGCATTGTTGGTACCAAAAATAGTCAAACAATCTGGGATGACTCAAACAACTAAAAGTATGAATCAAGCAAGTGTTGGGAACTTCATATGTAACTATATACATAAGGAAGCATGCTACTAGGAGCTTCCATAATATTGTCACCAATGCAGCCCATATATTTGGATAAATATATAACTGGAAAAGACTTCTCCAAGGATGGCAGTCAGGGATGTCTGGGGTCTTCGACCAAATAATGAAAGGACCATCACGATATGAATCTCAACAGTGTGATGATTGATTTGGAGTGAAACACATGAGAAACATCCAAGTTAAGGGGTATTAATGTCTCCCCTTATTTGGTCCAAGGGACTCACCAAAGATGGTTATGATCCCAAGGTACAAGATACCTTTGGGGTCTATCTTCTAGAATAAATGTGTTGATCTCGACAAAAGGAGACCTCCAACTACCAAGGACATGATTTTTTCTTGGTAGGAGCATGAGAAACGCTATTAGCATAAGAGGGACACTAGACAAGTAAGTCAGGCACCACTTGAGGATACAAGGGTAACTGAGTAATGGAATCAAACTTCCTTTGTTCAGAGTATGAAGGAAAGGTTGACCCGATAATACATGTGGGACTTCTTGATGGGATCAGAGGAAGGAAACAATTGGGGTACCAGGAGACATGAATTTAATGGGGGAGGGAATTGTTATGGTTAGGGATATGGATACTGATTATGTATGACTCCAAGGGTGACTCATCACATAATACTTTGAACAAAGGAGGACAGGGATGTTGTCATAAAATAAACTATGCATGAACTAAAGGACTACTAAGAAGCACTTTTTGTTCAATGGTTTCTCTAATGCATGGGAATCGAAGGGAGAGTACTAATGAGTACTCCAAAGTTATCGTTTCCCAAATACATGAGCATCCAGGAAAGTGAGGTGCTTATAAACACCGTTCGAGAAATGGTCGCTTAGGAAGTTGGTCACCTAGTCAAGGTGAGAAATATTAGCAAGGAGATGAGTGTCCAATTATCATGTTTTCATATGGATAAAATGGAGGGAGTGATAACATATGGATATTTTTAATAGTGGGGTAGATAGGACACCGATGGTAATCTCCTTCCAGGTTTGTGAATGATGGCAAAATAATACGAAGTTTTTCAATATGGATGAAATGGTGGGCTTATGAGTATGCAATGTGAATCATTAAGATGAAATAATGGCCATAAATATGGGAGTCCATGGGGTTGGACAATGAGTAACGTGAATAGAGTAACATGAGGTTAAGTGCACAAGATATTAGACTAAAAGGACTCCCAATCCTACTGAAATAAAGAACAACATAGATATTTAATGGCAAGGGGATTTATGATGACACCCATGTTCAAAAGGCTCTACTATCGAGTAAGGGTGAATGCAAAGGTGGCTGGGATGGGAAACTTACTCCAACAAGGGGGGGCTCTACAAGTGAAAAATAATGCATGGGGGATGATGCATATTTATTTGTGTGGAGGGAGTGCATATGTATGTCAGTTAAGGAATATAACTACATATGACAATTGTTGTCAGATATTCGTCGAATTCATTGCAGCGAGTACATAAACACAAATATGATACCCAAGCGTAAAATTCCATCCGAGAACCAAATCAAATATATTTGTATCTTAAACAGTATGAAAATTGAAATTTTACTTAATGGCATGCAAATCGAAGCAGGCAGAAAAAGGGGCCCAAACTTTTTTCTCTTGATAACAGAAAAAGGTTTGCATAATAAAAAAGAGATTGGAAGCATGATTCCAATGGTACAAACGGTGCATTAAATAGATGTCACATGAGCCCAAAAATATTATAAGAATACTTGAGGAAAAACACTTAAAAGGGGGTGGGAGCCATCCCTCAAATTGTCATGTTCATTGTTCATTGTTGGAGGTGTGGGGGGGGGGAATCTTCAATTGTTCATTCTTCCATTCTGACTGTCAGATTCATACTCTACGAGTTGCAAGTTAGTGCTCTAACTTTGCTTGTCAATTTTAATCTTTTATTTTGTAATTTTGGATTTTTGAGGGACCCCGGTGAACCCTTTAGGGTTTTAGGGTTGGGTCATGCATTTAGAGTCTTTAAGAGTGACTCATATCACATTTTTTTTCCTGAACATATGCGATTTGGGTCTCACCTATCAAAGAGATAGGTGTGACCTAAATTGTGTCTATCAAAAAAAAGTAAGCAACCTGAATTGTTCTTTGGATCTCAATAGATGTGTCCTAGGTCACTTAAAAATATCAAGAAGGTGTGATTTGAGGTCAATAAAAGGATATTTCACACACTCGACTGATCTGAGATGCTTGGTGTGAATGCAGGATGCCACAGATCAAGTGGAGGGAAAGAGATGTTCCCATCATCCGCCAAGATATATGCAATGATAATCCTACTAGGGAAAGTCTGACTATATGTGGGTTACTTAATTTCTTGGAGAACCCATTGATGCATAGTGCATCGTTTCTGCTCAACAAAATTGTTGAGTGTTGGAATCATGATGCAGGACTTTTCATTGTTCAAGGTGAGTTGGTGGAGCTAGCCTTATAAGACATATACTTTATGATTGGTTTTCATCGTCTTGGTGTCATTGGGGACACTTATCCCAAACTTCCCTCAGATGTGAACATGAGGGAGATCATGTAGCATCATTAGTTCATGACTGTAGACCTTCATGCCGCATAAGTAGTCTTTCCTAAGGTCAAGAGCTTGAAGACATGAGCAAATGTTTATGGGGTAGTTTGGGTCTTTGGATTGAGTGGTCTACACAAGATCTCAGGAGGGAAGATGCTCATGGTAGAGATATTATTGGAGGGGACCTACTTTGGGTAGGCCTAGATGTTCCTTACTGTAGTTCTGCAATAGTTGAACTAGGTGAGTCACCTTGGAGGAGACTTTGGCTTTACCTCATTCATTTGTGCCTTATTTTTTGAGAGGGTACCCACCTTGTTCCCTCACATTGCAGTGAGAGATAATGGGCCTACATAGCCCAAGATGAGGTAGTAGGGAGAGATGATGGTCAGAGAGGGAGGAGGTGAGGTTAGCAAGGTGTTCAGCTGAGCCTTCTTTATGTAGTGGAAACAACTCCTGGTAATGATCTAGGATTATCCATATGTGGGTATGGATTATCATGGGGACCATGAGCTATCTTGTCTTCTTGGGAAGGCCTAGGGACCATATTTTATGTATGCACTGTGTTTACAGTACTATTGTAGATGGTAGCTGGATTTTTTTTACATGACACGGGTATTGATGTGCAGATGTGGGGCTTATGCCCTTGGAGTTGATCTTACACCTTAAGCACAACAACACCAACACAGTCTTGGATGGACTACATTGAGATATTGACTGACTACTCAAGTGTATAGTGAATGACACATGGTAGAACCTTAATGAGGATTCGATTGCCATCTTTTTTCTATACCCCTACTAAGTGGTGTTTGATTATGAGTCGAATCGCAGTGGCTGCTGAGACTATTTGAGACCTGATGCAAGGAAATTTGCCCCACATTGGTGATGGAAGAGATGATGATGAGGAGATTGAGGATGAGAAATTAGAATACTTGGATGACCAGTCAGTAGTGCAAAGAGATTATCCCCCTGCTATGAGCATCAGGAATTTTGATTGATGTACCCATTTTACGGAGCTATTGGGGATTCTTGATGTGAACACGACTATATTTTTTGGACACACATATGCATCTAGATGTAAACTATTTATGTATTTTCTTAGTTGTTTATGTGATGGTTATGTATAGTGTGTGTTTTCACACATGCCCATTCCAAATTGTACCTGCCAAAGGGTTGTTTAGCTTTTGAAGAGTTTCAAAGAAGTAAACAAATAAACAACTAAACTAAATAAAAAGTGTTGGCATAAAAACAAAGCAATAATATTTTGTATTCTTTTCATTCAATCAACATTCATGCAAGACAATATCTGAAATAATAAAGGAATACTGTGTATTTGTATTAAACATTACAAGAAATAGAATCATTTGAACAACAACAGCGAAAGAAGACCATGCAACTGTCTAAGGGAGGGTCCATTGGTTCTATTGATGATCTTCCAATTCTCCAACCATGCGTCACAAGAACAAGATCTCCAAAAGGTGAGAAACTTCGAACTCGACAAAAATACAGTATAGCTATGACTTGAGCAAATGAGATGGAATTGTTTATGGAATGGGGGACCTAGGTGTCTCTTTTATAGTTGATGATGAGAGTCTGGGGTTGATTTTTGGGCTCCAGATTCATCATATGACTAAATCCACAGTAAAGATTTGTGTCAACTTCATTTTCTTTCTATTGGACATGAAGTAGAGACAACTAAAAGACAAGTTGGAGATTGGGTCTCTCAAATTGAGGGTTTATGAGTGACTTGGGTCGCTCTTATCAAAGGCTTAAGAGTGACGTCAGTTGAGAATATTTTTTTTAGATATGTCTTTCATTTTTTGAGCTTTTAGATAATTTTCCAAGGTTAGATGGATATGCATGAGGTGGAATAATGATGTATGAAGGTGATGGTGTTGATGACATGTCAAGTGAACAAATTTTGGTTGTTAACAGCAAGCTAAAAAACAAATACAATTAAACAATTTTGGATAGTTGGAAGCTTGATATATATGTCGAAGAAATTAAGCACATGTACATATTCACAGCTTACCACAAGTTGGTATAGTCTTCAATATTTTCAAAACCTTAGATAGGAAAACCCATGAAAACACTAACCACCACTAATATCCACAACACACAAGAATCAACACCAATAGTTCCTTCTTGGCTCCCACATCAAACTTATTTCACATAAACATCAACACTATTAAGTCCTTCTTAGCTCCCACAACAAGCTTGTAGCACACAACCTCTCCAAAATATCATTGTTTATTCCTTAGAGTTTACAAACCCTAGCCATGTTGCATCACACAAGTACATGACAAGACAACTCTAGTGCTAGCTTCTAAATATGCATGTACATCTTATGGTTAAATACTCAAACCCTAGGTATTCAACTCTTGCATCATCGCAGACCTCTACGAAACATCAAGGATATACTAACTAAATATTCTTCAAAGCAAGGCATCACACTAATCTCAAGCTTCATCAAGCTCATCTCTCCATTATCTTGCCTTGGTCTCATTAATACATGGAGAATCAGTGGCAGAGCTAGATATCTAAGATAAGATATTTTCCTTTACAAATGGGTTGGTGAATTCCATTATGAAATATATGGAAGAATTGTTTACAATTTCTCTAAGAGTAAAGAACAATTTCCCAATAGTTTGAGTCAAGGTAGGAAGAATAAGGATTACTTGTTGCAATGTGTTGTTTAGTAAATCCTTTCCTGTGTTGGTCTTTTCTATTTGCAGCTCCTCAAGTTCTCCATGAAGCCTACACATAAAACCACAACATGCCTTCCTACTCTTATAATATCAAAAATTAAAGGAATTAGAGCTATTCATATCAAAGAATTCCCTTGGAGGAGGAATACGATCTTCCCCTGATGAGGGAACCAAATTACTTAGAACACTAAATATACTAAAGTCATCATAGCATGTATCCAACTGTGACCCAATAGAAAATTTTAGCCGATGAGAGTGCCTACCACCTCAACACCAGGTTTTATTGTTTTACCTCCCAATTCAATATGGTGGGCCAATATAAGTCAGTGATGAGGGAATGAATGGCCATCAATGTCCCTTATCATAGTACGGGAAGAAATTAAGGTGGGTGATACTAATTCTTTCCAACATTTGAATGACATGACATAAGTTGGGGCCCCTTCATCAATTATTGTTCAAAAAATGTTCTTACCATGAGATGATACTTTAATATGAAACTAAATTTGGGAAGCCACCCTACATGTTGATTGATCTAAGTCAAATGTGATCAAATTAATATCGGATGGATCAACAATGTTGATTGAAAACAACAATTCCTTTCTTTGTGTGGGATAACATTGCAATACCTCTAAGGCCTACATGGCACATGGTGCTTGAGCTAGGTCCTCAACAACATTATAGTTATGATCAGCTCATGCATTAGGATTATGTTTTGTTCTATTTATAATGCATTTGGGGGGGTGTGGTACTATGTATATGGTCGGTTGCTCAATGGTGAGAGAACCACTAGGATGTGATGCCAATTGATCTGAATTACTAGGAGGAATTTCATAAGAATGATCTTTTCTTTAATGTTCACTTCATGATCACACATGAAGACATTAGCATTGGGAAGATTGCCCCCTTACATGGGGTTTTCCTCATTTCCCCTTGACAAATGTATTGATGCCATAACAACCATTTGTTGTTAGTATTGTGGGAAGGGTTGAATCAAAACAATGGGTTGTTGTTTACCGCCACATTTATCCATACATCTATGAACATACTCCATGAATGGTCAGTGATGAGTTAGATGCTCTTCTTGACAAATTTTGCAATGGAATTTGCACTTTCGACTATCATGTGTGCCTTCTTATGGAGGGTTCTATCCCAAGCTTTGAATTTTGCTTATTCTTTTGTTAATTCTTATTTCCTTTAGAGTATGTGGATTGGACTATAAGGACTTCACATATTTGGGAAGGACTAGCATGTTACTACTTGGCTTGGTCAGCTCTGGGTTGCGAAGTTTGAACATACATGTTTCCCAACTATTGGGAAACTTAATCAAGTTAATTAATGGAACGGATCACACCATCGACATGAGGTACATGGGGTAGCCTTGTTGGACCTAACCCAGGTCTCATGGAATGGGGTATTAAATAATAAATATTGCCCAATTGAGAATAAAACAAATCCATTTGTTGGGCACTCTAAATGAGTTGTTATTCAGTCATGGTTCTTGACATAGCCACATATTTTGCAAGCATAGGAAACAATGATTTTATGAACCATTCTACTAATAATTTACCAAAAATATATGCTTTGATAAGCCTTCGGCAACCTCATCCACTCATGATTATGATTAGATATATGAGTAGAATTGGATTGCCTAAGCAAAGTCAATAGTTTAGAACATGTTTCATAGCGGATATGAATTTGAAAATGTGTTAAGAATACCATAGCTAAAGATGAAAAATCCATGAATGTATTATGAGGCAACTCAATATACCACCTTACAATGCTTCAAATGAGGTTTCGTTGAAATGAAAACAACCTAGTATTATCCTCACCTAGGGAGTTAGATTAACAACATAAGTGAAATGGCATCACATGGTTTAATGGCCATCTCCTAGTTTTCCATCAAATTTGGGAATAACTAATGGGATTTTGGTTGGTATTGATGGCCACCCATTCATATGTAGAACAATATCATTCATCAGCCGGGACAAACAAACTTAGAGTAGCCAAAAATGGGGATTTCATTGGTGTCGGTGCAAAAGATTGTTGCATGGGTGGAACTAGTGGACCCATGGATTTTTCGTTGGAATTGATTTGCATTCCAAGGTGGATTTCCCCCTTGCGTAGGTGGATTTCCCCTTTGTGGAGGTGAGTCCCATGAATATTGGGAGCTTCTTGGAACCTGGCCACTCCATTGTGGAATGGGGTAGGTAGGTGGATTGTCCCCTAGCATGGTACCTATTGGGTGTATGATATTTCCCCAAGGAATTGTGCTAGGATAAGTTGGAGGGTGAGTCCGAGGACACTTCTTCCCATCTATGGAGTAAAACTCCATGATGTGTTCATGTTTTAAAGTTCATAACTTCCAGTAGGAATATTTAAATTCCATTGAAAAGGGTTCCCCCCATAAGTGAAAATTGGACAAAGATTTGGCATACCTTGAAAATTTGGAGATCCTCCAGATGTGCATGTGGTGTGGGATTGACCAACCCAACCATAGGTAAAACCCATGTTTGGTAAGGCAGACCTAACAGTTTGTATACATGTTGATGAAGTAGATGAATTTCCAAGATTGGAACTTGGAAATGTACCAACTGACACTAGAGTGCTTTTTGGAGTCATGCTAGGTGCAGGTACATTAACTGATGGGATCGGTAAACTTGTGGATGGAATTCTATAAATGTCCAGGTTATTTTGTGTACTAGTCGATGTGGAAGTAGTATGACCTCCTATATCCACTTGATATTATGTGGGTGCGGACCCATGTTCTCCCGATGAAGACGTTGGATCAAATAATATGTGTTGCAAGTCTCTCCAACTTTTGAAAAGAGAATTGTGACTCATCGAAAACAAGTATGACCAAATCCCTTGGAGAGAGATAGATAGATAGATAGATAGATAGAAGAGAGAAGAACACGAGATGGTCATAAAGCTTCAATGTTCCTCCTTAACATATGTGCTTGGTTCCATAACAAACCTCCATAAACTATGCTCCTCAACCCAAGCATTATTAAGTTGAGTGTCCAACCTCCAAGGTATATATCACAGGTCCCAAGATCCAAGCACTAATGGTTTAAAGTGGACCACTATATAATTTGTCATATTTTGGGTACTTTCTAGGTGGAAAAAGTGGAGTTATCATCTTGTAGAGTTCCATTTAAGGGATAGATCCCATTTTGATGATTTAAGGTATAGAAACTTCTATAGCCCATTTGAGAATTAAAAACATTTTGGGGGGGGGACCTTTGTAAATGTGATTTGTTGTTGATCAATGTTGGTCTACACACTGATAACTTACCCATGATGCAAAGATTGCCTCAATCATACTTTATATAAGGGAGTTATGCCTCTCACAAGTTGATGTAACCTTTTGACCACCATGGTATTGATTTGATTCCATGTTAACTCCCATTACATAGACATGTGGGATTTTAAGAAGATTCCAGAGGGTCCAAAATCCTTATCCTAATTGATAGTTGAGGCATTTAAAACCCTAGACCTAACCCTATATGGCTATCAAGACATTGTTAAATACTATGCCATTAGGAAAGGAAGGAGTTCCCTTCTTATTGTATTGATTATTGTTCCATAGTTGACGAAAACAAGGGAGTGGGATATTGGAGCAAAATAGAGGAAGTGGAAGACCTTGTAGCAGCCATACAAGCCACAATGTCCATGGCAACTCCATAGTGAGTTCACCTTTCTTTATATTTGCATCTCATAACTAAGAACAAAAGATCAAGGCATAGTCCTCACCTTTTGGACGAGTTTCCCTACGGTACATCTTGTGTTCATTATGTGGTATTTGTTTTAGCTTCTTCTTTTTTCAGTGTCAACTTATTTATGTATTTTGTGTGCTAATCTAGTCATATTAAATCTATATCTTAAGTAAAATATTGCACAACAAATAGTTTACATAAACTTGTAAAACTTATTGCTGTGAATTTCTCTAGTCGAACACCCATGGCAATTTACATATCAGCTACATGCACTCCTCCAAGTGCCTAGTTCTCCAACTCCTAGGTAGGCACCTCCCCTAATTGAGCAGTTGAATCCCCCATTCTATGCACCTGATGGGTCATCAAAAAATTTATTCAAAGCATCAACTTCATACATAGGGGCGCCATGCCAACACTCTAACCATTAAGGTCTAACATCCACCCAAATTGAGCCATCCTAATGTCCATGAAGCATCGCTGAGGAGCTAAGAGACATAACACTCTCTTACTAAGGTGAAATCACCTTTGGAGTAACCCAAAAAGATAACATATATGACATAAAGTCCTATATTTAGTTAGTCCTTGAGAAGGTAGAAGAACAGTGCTTTCATCTCATAGTATGGTGAGCATATAAAGACAAAGTGATCCACAGTCTCCCACTCTGAGGGAACATGTCAAACAAGTATGATGCTCTCAAGAAATATGTGTTTCATGTCAACATGGAGCTTATGGGAATAAACTTTAAATTGTGTAAGGGGAACAATCAAACTGCAAGATAAGTGGACTTTGGTGTATTATAGGGGCCTAATGAGCCTGCCACTGAAATTAAGATATATAATGTAATAGTATTAGAGATTTAGTGGGAGTGGTTATATGGGTGCAAATGATGTGGACTTGAAGATCTCATATTGAATGCCTTGATTTATCTCACTTTGGAGAGTTATAGTGCATTCATTGAGAAGTTGTGTGAAGATAACCAATCAATATCAAGACCGATTAGATATAACAATGATGAGGTTCTTGCATACTAGTTGAATTAGACGACATTGCATATCTGTCATATAGAAGACTTGAGTGCAAGATATGGGTATTTGAGATGGCCCATATAGGGTTTCCCATTTCCCTAAACTTGTGAATTATCGTCACAATCTAGAAGACCATGAAGACAATGAGTGGGGCAATGCCAAACTATGGAAGAGTGATGGTTCGAGGGATTGACCTATTTGCATAGATGTTTGAAGAGCGCCAAAAGAAGGGCTCTCTTTATTTGACTCTGATATGTAGCTTGAAGGTAAAACTAGTAGGTAACCAATGAGTGAAAGAGATGGAGCTTTGCCCAAAGGTCTTGCAATTGAAGCGGGAAACACCACTTCCCAAGTGAAGGAAATAATATGCAAACTTTACTTAAACGAGACCCTATTGTGCAGATTTCTTAGCAAATAAAGCTTGCATTCTGGCACAAGGTATGACCAGTCTCAATGGAGAACTTAGCACATTTCAATCTATCCCTTAATCTGAGATCTCTTTGGAAGTAGTGTGTATGTTATTGTAAGAAGATTCTTCATTCTTTGAAGGTTTCATTGTATAAATTCTGCCATGAGGGTAATTGGTTGATTTAGCAATAGCTATTTCAGACCTGTATATTTTTCATAAAAAAAAAAAAATTATCTGTTTTTGTTAGAAAAAAAACATAATCAACCATCTAACACAATGAAATGAGATTTGAAACTCTCTACATAATGCCCTTTTTCAAGGAGTGAGTAAAAATAAATGGACAAACTCAACCTTTCAAGCGAGTTCATTTTTTTGGTGAGACAAAGTTTCATCCTATTCTATATATTTTTTCAAAATGTTAACGATACGAGTCATCTTAAATTGGGCCAAAACCTTTAACGACAAAGTTTCATGATCAAAATTTCAATTAATAAGATGGACCTATCACTTTCAACAAAATATCCACCAAATTTGAAAAAAAAAACTATAAAAAAAAATGAGTTTGCCCCTCTTTTTTCATGAAATATATATCTTAAAAAAAAACCATCTATCATTTATCCTCATTTCAAAGATTACATCCTATATAAACTAGGTTTTATAAAAAAATAAAAAAAATTCACTTATTAAAAACTTAATTATGAAAATTGAACTTGGAATAAAAGTTATTTTTTCCACTACCCAAACTATTAAAAAACTAAACCAAATTGACAAACAAGTTTGTTCCTCGCTAACTTTTCCATTTAAAAAGAAAAAGTGAATAAAGTTAACCTCTTTTTAACATGTTTTAAACATTTTTAAAGTTGTTTTATGTGTCCTCTTGAGTGGGATTTCATGCAACAATTAATTGATTGGAAAACCCTCTTATTAAACACATTGTCGCATTCCCTAGATTTTATCTACAAACAACAAACACGTTGTATTGGCCCCATTCCACGTACTCCAAAGCTACGTGCCACGTCAACCCTAAGGGCCATGACTCATGTCTTAGAATCATCAACTTAGGAAAACAAAACCATAGTTGGTATAATGCTACATCACGATTGAGTGAACGTGGGCCATATATTTTAGTCAAAATCACTGAATTTGTCTCAAGACTAAACTTGGATTAATCTCTTATGAATTTAAAATTTTCTATTTTATTATTATTAGTTTGTGTCAAGGTGGAGATTATAGCAATGGATTAATTGTCAAAACTATATTAATTTTAACAATTTTATAGTTATTTTCTAATGTTTTGTTAAAATTAATTATTAATTTTATTTTTTTTAAATAAGAAAATATGTTTTTTAATTTTTGAAATTAGAAATTATTATTTTATAATTGGTTGCAAGCTTTGATTTGACTAAATAACCATGGTTGAATGCGACAATTAGTTTAAAAAAATATTTTATAAATATTTTAGTTGAAAAAAAATCTAAAATTGCCACATAGTTAAAAAAATGGTACACATTAATTATTTTACAAATACCAAAGCAACATTTGTTAGTTTTAGATTACTCATTGATAACACCGTGCTTACACTTTCAATTTCCTAGAAATTCCTCAAATTTAAATGTTTCAATTCCTCAAGATTTGATTTGATTATTTTAGATTTAATATTCATTCAAAAGTTTCATGTTTTAATTTTTTTATTTACTATCTAAACATAAAATTTAGAAATATACATTTTCACTTTTATAAAGTTATAATATTAAAGTTAAATATAATTTACATTTTTTATAATGTTTTAATATTAAAATTGGTTTCTTGTTTAGTAATTTTTTTAATTACTCAAGACCTTTAATATAAACATTTTTTCATTACACCTAAAGAGGTAATGGTTTTTTATTAAAAAATAAAAATAAAAACAAAAAATTAGATGAAATTAAAGAGATTAATCTTTTAGTTGGCCTTCAAAAACTCAACATTAGTTATATTTTTGGATTCATATTTTATGTTTAATATTTTATATTTAAAAAAAACTTGATTAAGTATTAGTTATTTTTTTGGATTCATATTTTTTTTTATCCAAGGTAATGGTTTTAAATATTTACTTGTTTTTATAGTTTTGTTCACAAGTATATAATAGATGGTAAATAGATGATATTGTGTTTTTATTTTTATTAATCTTTTTACCAACAAAAATTAATAGGTTTACTCAACAAATTGTGATTTTAAACAATTCAAAACAATTTTTTGTTAAAATATCATTTAAACAATTTATAATAATAAAGTTTATAAGAAGGGGTGGTAGGTGCGGGAGGGATCCTTCTGGATCCTGGAGGAAAAATTGAACAAACATTCGCCTGGGGAATATGATGCAGGACTAATAACGAGGCTGAATGGATGGCTCTTCTCCAGGGACTGATGATCCTTGTTGACTCTGATCTCTACAAGGTTGCGATATTTGGCGACTCTAGGCATGTCATATATAAAATGCTCAATGGATACACCACGGGCTCGATAAAATGTCATTGGTTATATGACAAAACCACCCCCTTGCTATCTCTCCATTATGAATTCTATCATATCCTTCGCTCAAATAACATGGCTGCCGATGACTTAGCAAATGTGGGGGCTTCCCTTCCACAAGAGCATTTCCAACTCAATGGGGTCGATTCCCCCCCTAAACCTATACCCTAATGAACTATGGCTTAAAAGTTATAACCCCCATCGCATTGTTTATGATGCCATGGTTAATTGTGAAGACCCCAGTGCATCAAATGGCAGTCCCACCACCTCCCATGCCATCGCCGCGTGTACTCCCATTCTCCTCGATCCTCGACGCCCTTAACTCCCGACTTTTCCAGCGTTATTGTTGCTTCAGCTCACACGCTCCAGGTCATGTCTTCCCCCGCATTATGGCTTCCCTCAGACTTCATTCTTACCCCTCAACTCCTTTGAACAATGGTCTGATCCTTGCTCGTTCTGCTTTCTCGTCGGAGAGGACGCTGCTGAATGTAATATCAGGCGTCAATGAGGGAGTTCTATAGTAAATTATGTGGGAGTCTCTGCCTTTTTGCAGGGTGTTCGTTAAAGAAAGGCTTGCTCTCGCTACCTTCCTCTCCTGTCATTGCTCTCCCCATGCCGGCGGTCCTCTGTGGCGTTAGAGTTCTGGTCTCAGGATCAGTCTTCCTGTTGGTGAGTTTTTTACAGTAGGCAATAATTTGATTCTTGGTTGCAACTGCTTCGGGTGGAAGGAAGGAGTTATAGGCACTGTCACCTGTAGAAGTAAGGAAGACTGCGACTCTCTTCTGCGAGAAGTCAACATTCTCCACTTGGCTCTTAGTAAGTTTTTTTGTGGTTCTCAGGCTCAAAATTTGGAAGGTGTTGTTCAGAATCTCCATCTTAGTTTTTCTAGCATAGCTTTGACACTTGCACTCCTAGGCAAGGCAATATGAACCCGGCAAATGAGAATGTAGGGATTGCAAACCTGAAGAAAAACCTCAGGCGTTTGTATGAGATGATGGCCATAGGCATAATGGGTAACAAAGCTCTGGTTCAAGAGGTGAAGGATATGGGTGAGGTGGTCAGCTATACCTCCTACCAGATAAGCAATCATGATTCTAGGATTGATGACACAAAATCCAATCTCAGAGAAATGATGGGCAAAGTGGACAAAATCCAAGAAGACCTTCAGCGTTTGGTCAGCATGAATCAAGCCAATAAGGCTCGCAAAACCCCTATTGCAGTCCAGCCCATGGAGGAGGAGTCGGTAGCCCAGCCAATGAAGCCCACGGGCTAATTTCTAAATGGCTTTCTTAGTTTATGTTTTTTCTGTTCGTTACTTAATCAACAGTTTATTAGGTTATATACTACCACTGTCCATAGAATATATGTAAAAACCTTATGTGGAGTTCTTTGGTCTCCCCTTTGGACCAATTTTGGTTTTTTCTTTTTTGAACAGCAAGAACTCTCAGTATCGCATATTTTGTAATGTATGGCTGTGCACAACCTGTTTAATACCACCCTCTTTTACTGTTTCTGTTAAAAAAAATAAAGTTTATAAGACAATATAAAATTAAACAATTTAAAAAAGAAATCAACATTACATAGTAAAATGAAATTAACTTTACATGTTTTACTCAATATATTATTTTAATTAAAGAATTAAATTAACATTACATAAATTAATGAATTGTTTTACTAAATATTATTTTAATTAAAGAATAAAAATATATATTGGTTAGTAATAAAAAATTTCATGTTATCTATATGAATAGTTTTTGAAGATTTAATTTTTTAAATTTATAATAATAATATTTACAATGCAATATAAAATTGAATAATTAAAAAAGGACATTTAAAATTAAGTAAATGAAGTCAACCTTACATGTTTTCAAGATCTATTTTTTTTAAATGTTGCAAATTATGAAAAGATTATTTATTTAAAGTATTTATTTTGTTTATTAGTTTTTTTTAGTTATAAGAATGAGTTAATTTACTCAACAAATTGTGATCCAATCAATTAACTTTATCACAAAAATATGAACTAAAATTATCATGACACAAAATAATCCTGAAATAAGTACATTGTCTATAAAAAAAACCATGGTTGTCCATCATAACCATTGCACATTATCTACTAACTATTTAACATCACAAAATAAACAATTAAAATTATATAAATAAAGTAGTGATTACATATAATCATTAACACAATCATAATCAAATGTTGATGTTAATTACTTAAACAATAAAACAAAAAAATATATAATACTAAGGCAGGGACTCTAGTTGTCTTGCAGCTATTGTACTTGTTAATGCTTAGCTATATAATTTTAATCAAAATTATCATTTTAGATGTTTCTAATATTTTTATTAGAAACAAATCATATACAATTTTACTACTTTTTTTCATTAAGAAATGCTAACATTTGATATTTCGAAAAACCCATAAATACATCCATTTAAGTAAACATAATTAAAGTTGGATTCCAAAGATTAAGTGTTACAAATCGAAATTTGAACCTAGGGAGGGAGGATAACAACATTCCTCTCAACCACTTTATCTACACTCAATTGAAATACAACTTCATTAATTTTTAGGAGAAAAAAAACTATACTTTTTTGTTATTCATAGAGAGTCAAAAAGTACAATAACTGACCAATCGGTCTTTAAAAAACTGAGCACCCTTTTAGCATAATTTCTATCCAAACAGGGGTGGCAGGTGCGCGAGGGATCCTGTTGGATCCTGAAGGAAAAATTGAACAAACATTTGCTTGGGGTCTCGGCTATAGGACCAATAATGAGGCTGAATGGATGGCTCTCCTTCAGGGAACGAAAACTCTAGCCAACACTGATCTCTGCAGGGTTGCGATATTTGGAGACTCTAGACATGTCATATATAAAATGCTCAATGGTTACACCAGTGGCTCTATAAAATGCCATCGATTGTATGACAAAATTATCCCTCTCCTATCTACACACTATGAATTCTACCATATCCTTCGCTCAAATAATGTCGCAGTCGATGCCTTGGCAAATGTGGGGGTCTCCCTACCCCAAGGGCATTTTCAACTTAATGGGTTAGACACCCCCCCAAGCCCATACCCTAATGAATTATGGCTTAAAATCCTTAACCCACTTTGCATTGATCTCATCGCCATGGTATTAGGTAAAGGCTCCAGCGAATTATCACGTCGTCCCACCGTCTCCCATGCTGATGCCGCGTGGTTCCCACTCTCCTCGATCCTCGTCATCCTTAAATCCCATCTTCTCCGGCGTAAATGCTACTCCAATTCGCACGCTCCAGGTCCTTTCAATCCTCGCAATATGGCTTCCTCCATAATCCTTTCTCACCCTCAAGTTTCTTTGGATAGTGGTTTGAACTTCGCTCACTCTACATTTTCGCCGGAGAGGACTTTACTGGATGTTATTACAGGAGTAGACGAGGGTGTTTTGCAGGAGATTCCGTGGGAGTCTCTGCCTCTTACCAGGGTTTTTGTTAAAGAAAGGTTGGCTCTTGCCGCTTTCTTCTCCTGTTACTGCTCTCCCCATGCCGACGGTCCTCTATGGTGTTTGAGTTCTGGTTTCAGGCTCAGTCATCTTGAAGATGATTTTTTTTATAGCTGGCAGTAACTCGGTTCTTGGATGTAATTGCTCTGGGTGGAAGGAAGGAGTAGTTGGCACTCTTTCCTGTAGAAGCAATAATGGTCGTGACTCTCTCCTGCAGGAAGTTAGCGTCCTTAACTCGGTTCTCGGTGATTTTTACTGTGGACTTCAGGGCCAATATTTGGAAGGTGCAGTTCAGAATCTCCATCATAGCTTCTCTAGAATAGCTCTTGACACTCACATTCCTAGGCAAGGCAATATGGACCCAGTGAATGAGAATGTAGGGATTGCAGACTTGAAGAAAAACCTCAGGCGTTTGTATGAAATGATGGCTATTGGTATCATGGATAACAAGGAAATTGCTCAAGAAGTAAAGAATATGAGGGAGGTGGTCAGTTACACCTCTTACTAGATAAGCAACCACGACTCTAGGATTGATGACACAGAGATGAACCTCAAGGAAATCATGGGCAAGGTGGACAGAATCTAAGAAGACCTTCAGCATTTGGTTAGCATGAACCAAGGCAGCCAGGCCCACGAAGCTCCTGTAGCAGCCCAGCCCATGGAGGAGGAATCGATAGTTCAGCCAATGAAGCCCCCAGGCAAATTTTAAATGGTTTTCTTAGATTATGTTTTTCAGTTTGTTCCTTAACCAACAGTTTATTAGGGTATATACTACCTCGGTTCATAGAATCTATGTAAAAACTCTGTGTGGAGTTCTTTGGTCTCCCTTCTGGACCAATTTTGGTTTTTCCTTTTTTGAACAGCAAGAACTCTCAGTTACTGCTTATTTTGTAATGTATGGTTGTGCACAACCTATTTAATACTATCCCCTTTTTACTGTTTCTGTTAAAAATTCTATCCAAAAAACAACCATCTCAAGGCAGTCATACATGAGACAAAATACTTCTTAGGAAGCTAGTAACAAAAAAAAAACAATAATGATACAGGTCTCCATTATAGAGATAACATCACCACATAATATACATATTTAAAACTAGCAACCATTTATCAGTGAGCCAAACACACCAGAATCTATCCCACTTCATTTGTTGTTCCCATTCTAAAGTTGGAATTCATTGATCCATCATGCTTGAGAAAAGTTTGTGATGTTTCTTCTATCAAAATGTGAAATAGAGGCCAATGTAACAATATTGGATCAAGGTGCTGCGCGCTTCTGCTGAGCCTGCGCGTGAGAGAGGTCGAGTTGTGAGTGTGCAGGTATGGCGGCGCCTGGGGGAGGGGAGCCCGCCCCCCCCCCTTCGAGTTCGGCGGAAGATGCCTTCAAAAGGCTCCTTTCTAGCAGTGGGAAGAAATCCAATGGCCCGGTGATCCCGAAATTTATTAAAAAGCTGGAGGAAATCCCTGAAATCGCCCTTCCTGAAGAAAAACCAATGAAAATTGCCGTTTCTTTGGCCAAGCGAGGTCTAGTGGGCCAGTTCATGGGTCTCTGGCCATCCACCAAGACCACAGATGACTGGATACAAAGGAACTGGAAGCCCAACCTGAAACATGGGGTAACCTGCTACCCAGTGGGGAGAGGGTTTTTTGTCTTCGAATTCATCTCAGAAGAAGACCGGGATTTGGTATTCAGAAATGGCCCCTACTTCATGGGGACGCAGGGCCTTTACTTGAACAAATGGTCGCCGAACTTTGACCCCACAGTAGATCTTCCCAAAGAGGTGCCGGTGTGGGTCAGGCTCCCCAACCTCCCGTTGCATTGCTGGGATTTCGAATCACTGCAGAGAATAGGGAACGGAATCGGTCGCTTCATTGATAAAGCAGACAACAAAGGACAATATACCTGTGCCAGAATCTGTGTTGAAGTGGACCTAGAAGCCGGCCTCCCAGAAGCAGTTAAGCTATCAGTCGGATCTTGGACCCATTACCAGAAACTAGACTATGAGCACCTGCCATTCAAGTGCAGGAACTGTCAAGAGCACAGCCATTTCCAAAGACACTGCCCCAAGCTAGCGGAGGAGAAAGAAGATGCGGAAGGCTGGCAGAAAGTTAAAAAATGGAAAAACCCTAATAGTACCAAAAGCAAGGAGAAAGCGACCCAGGAACCACCAAAGGGAGACAACTCTAAATCCAGGCCCCAAGGAAATCCCGATGAAGCCCAAAGTCCTTCCAGTGAGCCAGGAAAGGAAGAAGTTAGGGCGTCCCAAGGCCCAACCAGCTCGACCCCTCACCCTGCTATCCCCAGTCTGGCAAAAGAACCCCTAAGTTTGGGATCTGAAACAGGAGCCGAATCATCAGAGGAAGGAGATACTGAAATTAGTAGCCCGTCAGGTACCCCAGATCAGCCAAAGCGGGGACAAAAATCTGAGAAGAAAAGAAGGGAAGAGCAGTCCTATAAGGATGTGGTCCAAGGCTCACAGCACACCATTCTAGAAATGATGAACACCAGATCCGGAATGAAAATTGGGAAAACCCCGAAAGGGGGTCACCCTCCTCAACCTGGTAAATAATGCAGTACATCTCCTGGAACTGTAGAGGACTTGGCAGCACCATAAAAGAAAAAGCCATAAGAGATCTAGTAAGAACTATGATGCCGGAAGTCCTCCTAATCCAGGAGACGAAGATGGAGGAGGAGGCCCTTCTCCGAGCAAGTAACTCGTTCTAGAAGAAAGGCCCGGGCAGGGCTGTGAGTGCTCGAGGAGCTTCGGGAGGCCTGGCAACGTTTTGGGACTCTTCAAAGCTTGACCTGATTGAAGAAAATGGAACCACTCACTGGTTATTCACCAAGATGCTTCACAAAGATTCTGGTCACTCGGTAAGTATCTTTAATATGTATGTTCCTGTTTTGTTTGCTGAAAAAAAAGATTGCTGGGATTCACTAAAGTTCTTTCTCAACCAGCATAAACCTGAAAACTTAATAGTTGCCGGGGACCTTAATGTTACCCTTGCATTGGCTGATAAA
>LPNX010906694.1:595328-637088 GCA_001517045.1 Pseudotsuga menziesii | reverse complement strand
CTTGGCGAATGGTGTTTGTTCTTTGACGGGGCCTCGAAAGGGAACCCCGGTCATGCTGGGGGAGGAGGCATCATTCTTGATCCTGACGGCAATCTCCACCTGTCCTTCTCCTGGGGTCTTGGGCTCGCCTCAAACAACCAGGCTGAGTATCTGGCTTTGTGGCAGGGCCTTAACCAAGCAAGAAAGCTGAATATTCAAAATCTCTCTATTTTTGGTGATTCGAGATTAATTATCAAAGCTCTGCGCTCTAAAAAATTGCCAACGGACATCAATCTTGTCCAAATCCACAGGAAAATTCTTCTCCTTCTGTCTCAATTCAGATCTGCCAAAGCCCACCATGTATTAAGGAATTTAAACAGCCTGGCGGACGCTGAAGCTAACCAGGGCACTCTGCTGAATAAAAGCCAGCTGATAATTAATGGAGATCTCTCAAATGTCAGGATTCCCTAAGGCTAAAGCTTCTAGCTGTTGATCTTTTGATCCTCTGAGTCACGCTGGTTTTCCATTTGAGTTCAGGTTCAGCTTTTGTCAATATCATCAAGATGAAGAGGAAGCTCAGTGTAGAACTCTGGAACAAGCATTGTAAGAATCAGGCAGCCTTTATGCCAGACCATTAATAAAACTCTAACCGTTTTCGTAAAAAAAAAACAAAAAAAAACAATAGTGTCATCTCTTTTAAGTTACATCCTAAAATACCTTAAAAAGCCAAAATGCTCCATGGAGTTATCAACAATTTCTTCCCAATGGAGAATACCTTCCTCCCAAAGAAGAGCATCTTTTAACAAAACATCAGCTTCCACATTCAACTCACGAAAGATATGCACAATATCAATTGCATAGAAGGCAGAAAGAAGGGCATGTGTTCTTCGACACCAGTTTTGAAGCCTCGTCACTTGCAAATTGTAGAGAACTTTAGCCCAAATGACAATCACCATGGAATCTCCAAAAACCTTAATGGAATCAAATACCAAATGAAGAAACCATCTTGGACAAACACCATAAATCAACCAACACATACTTTTTTCACATTTTAAATTAAAATATTTTTTTTGAAAGAATCTAAATATTCAATATTATCGTTAATTCGACGAGTTTTTGATCGGAATCTAACATTTTTTTAATCAAAGTTTATGTTATTCAAATCGGGTTTTTATGCATAAATAGATTCAACCCGCTCATATACCTCCATGACATCCAATTTAAGCCAATTTGAAAACTATTATTCTAAATTTCAATTTTTTATTTATTTATAAAATTAGTGTTAGAAAAATGCTATCAAACATAAATCATGGCTACATTTTTTTCTATTTTAACTTTTTTTATATAAAATAATTAAATTAAAACATATATTTATATTTATACCAAAGTGGCATTATTTGTAGCAAACTCAAACACATTGTCCATATTTTTAACCAAGAAACCAATTTGAATAAACATAAAAATATTTGTTTGTCCCATAAAAGCATTAGGTGGCAATCTTTGGAGTGAAGAAAGTGGATAAGGTTTATATTTTTTTTTATTGACATTTGTGTATATTAAAAGACAAAAGGGACAATACCTACGTGTACATAATGAAAATGGGTGTCGTCATAGTAAAAGACAAATTAGTCGCTTTCAATTCAACTAAATTCGGGGTTCGTCATAGGTCGGATACTTAACACAATGATTAATGTAGTTGGTATTGTTATAGCTTTGAAGAAATTCTTTCACACAAATAATATTTCTTTATTAAATAATGTTTCTTTATTATGGAGTCCTTGTAATTTGCATTTTGTTTTTTTATGGGTAGGTAGTTGCTTAGTTGTAATTTAATTGTTGTTGTGATTAGACCATCAAACTTTGAATTTCTCCACCTATACAAAGTTGAGTCATATAGTATTAAATAGTATTACCAGATGAATAGTATCTTTTGGCATTTGTTCTTAAATTTATGAAAGCTTCATCTTTTATGTTTCTCTTAAATATGAAAGATGTTTCTTTTTTCGATATTTTCATCATACATTATAATTAGTAAAAATTGAATATTTTGTTTTAATGAAATAAGGTTTTTTTTTCCATCTAATTATTTAAATATTTTAATAAAAAATTTATAAATTATATTAAGATTTTTAATTTATTCCATATGCATACATTTTATAATAAATAATCTAAGTTTGAAAAGCCAAAATAAAGTATCAAATTTTGAAAGGGCAAAGGGACATGTAGGGAGCTAGTATACTTGAATGGAAGTCTGCCAGATGCCTTGTATTGTTTAATTATTGCTTTCTTTATTATATTCCCTAATGTTATAGCAATGAATGAATGACACTTTATCTAATCTTTAAGCATATTTCAAATTTGTTATTATTATATAAATAAACTAATGGATAAGAAAACAATCCATTGTGTTTACATAAGAATAATAAAATGAGAAGAAAACATTACATTATTTCTAGATAAGAATAAATAAATATTTAAATAAAGAATTAAATTTTAGCATATATTGAATTACTAATTGGTTTCAATTTAATATTTGTTTAATAAATATTTAAATAAAATGAATAAATTTAGTTTAATATTTAATATAAAGTTTATTTTATTACAATAAAAATATCCTCCCAACTCATTATGTATTGAGGGAGAGTAAGTATCTACGTGTGATAGGTGTTAAGAGTAGGGCGTGTTTTTCAACTTCAAAGGAAAATAAGTAACATCATTTGTTTGGGGACTATGCAACCCTACCAAGAACTGAGTCAAAGTGCTCGTTCTACTATAAGGGATTAAAATAATCTTATACATGAACATAAAAATATCTTAGTCTTTAGTGTTTTGAACATTTTTTTTTCAATGTGGTTCACGCACCGGCTTGACCGACGGGCTACATCCACGGAATAATTTCTGGCGGACCCACCCGAAGGGGCCTCACACCCGTGGCCACTGCGTGCCTAACCCCAAGAGAGTCAATGAGAATGGATCCCGCGACCTCACATGCTGGGAGGCCTAACTACGAGTACTCGACCGATTGAGCTAACTCTTGGGGCTCAGTGTTTTGAACATTATCATCACGATATTGATCAATATATTCCTAAAGATTGTCGGCTCAATAGAATCATCTCACATAATCGTCTCACATCATGTACCGAAGGAGAGTAAGTATCCAGGTGTGATAGGTTTTAGGGGTAAGGGGTGCTCTTTGACCTCAAAGGAAAATAAGTAACATCATTGTTTAAGGAGTAGCCAACACTACCAACAACTAAGCCAAAGTGCTTGCTCTACTATAAGGTATTAAAATTATATAATACATGAACATAAAAAAGATCATCGCCTTTAGTGATTCGACCATCATCATCATGCATATGATTGGTCAATCTATTCCTAAGGGCTACGAGCTTAGCATAATCATCTCACATATCCAACTAGACATGCTAACATTCGAAGAGATTGAGTATCCAATAGTATCCTTCATCATTTAAATGCCAAAGAGAACCATATGGTGAATGTAGCAAGTTGTTTATCTTTTGGTGAGTTAGAAAAAGGTGGGATCAGGGGGTTCACCCCCTTCCCCCAAGTTTTTTACCCACTCCCAATTTCATGAAGCATATTAAATCTTCTAATAGGTGTCTCCTTTCCACATTACACGGCTTGGGTAGGTTCATTACCCTCGTCCATCCTCCCCCCAGGTCACACAAGTTGGTGTTAATGAACACGATGATGGTGTGACGTAATGAATGATGTGGTATTATTGCACCTCATTATTAGTATTGATCCAAAAGCTCTAAAATGGATTTGCCTCTTGCCCCTATGTAGGTTTGAGGCCTTGGTCGTGATGTACACTTAAACAAAGATTTGGTGATTATATTATGCTACATACTTCTAGTTTTGATTGGGATAACTTTACTAGAGTCAAACACCAACACCTCAAAACATTGTTGCTCTAACGCCCTCACAACTTCTAGGTATATTCACGTTCGCTCTTTCATTGGGAGGCCTCTAGGTTTGCATGCTAGGAATAAATTTGGTCCGATGGAGCACATGGGAAATACTAGCAAACATCGAAGTGGGGACCTTCTCACAAGCTCTTGTTTGTTGTAGGTACAAGAAATACAAATAGAATGAAGGAATTGACTCATAGGATTTTGTTTGGTATAGTTTCATGTAACATTATTGGTTATTACAATACGACATCCAACAACCATTCAAGCAGATGTATCCATGTCGAGATTCATAAGGTTGTTCAATGTTGTGAGTGCAAGTGACGACTGTCAAGAATCAATGACATAGGTCCTAAGCAAATGGGAACATTGGAAAAAATATTGGGAGAACTAGAATGCTAAGGAGGTTAAGGTTTTTAGAAGGTAGCAAATTCTGATATAGGCCCAAGTTAGAAAGACAGAAGAGTAAAATTTCAATGCTAGATATTTTCAATGAGACTTACATGGAAAAGTTAGAAGAAGACAGAACAACAATTTAGGAGCTTTGAGAGAGGGTCTTGCAACTTGAGCTAGAGCATAGACTAGGATTCAAAGAGCTAAGGACCCGACCATCCATGAGGCTTTAGTAGGGTTTCCAGGAATAACAATTATGGATGAAGATACAATGGAGCAAATTGGAGCTAAAAAGCATCACGAGCACTCCTTCATCGCCTCAACAACAAACTATAGAATTTTGAACACCTTTAGGCAAGTTTAGTTTTTCTTTAAATGTTTTACAAATTTTACTATTACTAGGTCGATTTGTAAGGCTATACACCAACCATAGTTTGAAGTCTTTTAGAGATACTACTTAAGTTGATTGGGACTTCTTTGAAATTCCCCATAGTTTGCATTGGACTATATATCAATTTTTGTTTTTTGTACTCATCGGTTGTATGGTCAAGTCACAACCCACTCATTTTTTAATAGCAAAATAACAACTGTTTCTGAAAAAAATGAAATGAAGGAGAGAAGTATACATATTCATCTCACAATTAGTAGGAAGATTATTATTTCATGGAAAATCTCATTGCCATGAGGGTTATCATATAATAGGGATTATATGCCACCGCATATAAGATGCTATAATGAATTTGGGATAAGATACAAGAGGCTACAAGATTTTAGAGTCATAGAAACTATTCCCAGAAGTCAAACATGATGTATCCTTTTGTTTACTATCATACATGTCCACCTATCTATACAACAAATCCTACATAAAAGAAAGGAGAAGCTAAGAAAGTTTTGATGTATCCTTTTGTTTATTATCATACATGCCCTCCTATCCATAAAACAAATCCTACATAAAAGGAAAGAGAAGTTAAGCAAGCATCAATATGCATTCCCCATAACCACTTAGCTATAATATGAATAGGAAAGCACATATATTTATAAACACCCCCATTAAAATAAGAATACTTATATATTTGAACTTCAATTAATCAACTCTGTATTCCAAACTTTACATGATATTTTGGAACTTCCAGTAATCAACTCTTTATTTTCAAACTTTGGAATTTTAACTAAACAACTCACTTTACATTTTTAATCAATATTTTTAATATTATTAAACTCTTCTATACCCAAAATGATTCTTATTTTTATTTTATTTTATTTTATTTATTAATGCCTAGGAAATCAAGTTGGGCTATCTCTTTGTAACCTTGATCCAATCCAAAAATAACACTTGCAACTTTACCTCTTAAGGAAGACAACATTTTTGACTTAGAGGTTTATTTATCTTCCAAGAAAGACACCAAATTTGACTTAGAGCTTTTGTTACAAAAGACAAAAATACTACATTTATTTTATAACAATTAAATTATCAAAATCTATAACATTTTTAAATGATAATATTTTGAAATTAATTATTATTATTTTATAAATATTTGTATTTTCTAAATTAAATATATTTTAAAATAATAAATCTAAAATAAATAAAAGTTATTTTTTTTAAAATAGGGAAAATATATAAGATTTAAGCTTAATTTTGTTGTTGCCAAGTTTTGAGGGAAACATAACAACAATATTTTGAGGAAGGACGATTGTAATGAACTTTTTATTAGTTAATTGTTATAATTGTTTTTTATGCTATAGTTTAGTATTTTTTTAAAAAGTTTGTATAATAATCAATTATATTGTTGTAGATGAACTTTGTTATTTTTTTGTTTGGCAAGCCACCCAAGTTTAATGTTGGTTTTTTTTGCATGTAGAGAAAATGAACATATGCATTGATTGTAAGGTTTAGACCAATCTCATATACTTTGAATGAAAACTTAATAGCTTTTTCTTTTTTTTTTGGAAAAAGAAGTCTAGCTTTGTTGATATAATTTCAAGATGTTTATGCACAATTACATCACTCTGTAAACAAAACTTCCACCTAAAATAGTTAGTTTATGTAAGGGGATAGACTCCCACTCTTGGCAAATGTCTTTGGATCTTGGGTCATTAACCTATTTCCTTTATGTCCAAAAAAATGAATGTTTAGCTTCCCTTATGTTGGAGAAAGGCTAGTGCTTAGTTTTTCTTAAATTTGAAAAAGATAAATGCTTAGTTTCTTCCAAATTTCAAAACAATAAACACTAAACTAATTATAAATAGTTTTAAATCATACTTCAAAACTTAAAAACAATTAATATCTTAAAAAAACCATCATTTCTTACCATCATAATTGAGGTTACTTACAATATGGTCGATTAATATAAAAAAAACTTGTTGAAACTACTTACCATGTTTAAGTAATATTTAACCTTTAAACCTTACATCTAGCCCAACACTGTCTCAATTACACTTTCAGTAATATTTAACCTTTAAACCTTACATCTAGCCAAACACTGTCTCAATTACACTTTAACTTCTTGCTCCTTTCAATAAAATATAAAATATATATTTTATTCAATGTTTCTTTTTCGCTTAAAAGAAACATTAGTGAGTCATGCCATCTAGGAAGCTCCAATATTCCAAACTTCACTATCCTAATCATGGGAGTTGTGGCTCCTCGGAGAAGGTAGCACCAACAACTTGCAAACAAATTCATACAATCCATTGAACGAAGAAGAAGTTGATGCATTCCAAAAAAAGGTACCACATGGCCACCGCTTGGTATTTGATTTGACATGACATGACATGATAGGAGAATACAAACAAACCAAAGAAGGAAAGAAAGGTAGAGGAAGAATGCAAAAAGTAATTGAAATTCACAACCATATGATGGAAAAACCAGAAAAGCCCAAAAGAAATTGCAAAGAAAGAGCACCATCTTTCCATGTGCTGATGGTATATACTTACTCATACATAGGTAGTATGTAATCATTTTGTATTGTATGATCCACATCCCATTCATTCATTTGACCTGAACGGCAAAAATGCAAAGACCTGTATGCCCTCATGGTGGGGGTCGGAGATTTGCACATGTGGGTCGGCGCGATTCATTTATAAATACCCTCAACTTTCGGGGGTTATTGCGACAACTAATGTTAGATGCGGGTTTCTAGCCATTTCTAGTTTCTTGCTCATTTTCCTGCGATTTTAACCGTGGGAAAGCTTCAGAATCTGGCTCTCTGCCGCTGTTTATAGGCTTCTGAGGCGTACACTGAATAGAGGGGTAGTGATAATTTTTGTCATTGTGAATTGGGTTTCGATTTGTTTATTGATCTGTTGTCAACAGGGCCGCGCATCGATGGTTCAGTTGTTCGTGAGCAGCAAGAGCCCGCAGACCACTGTGGTGTCATCTGCTTTACAGACTTCAGTGGCTGTAACTCCATCCGATGTCAAAATGGAGAATGTTGAGCTCACAGGCCAAGTAGAGCGGCCTTCAAGATCCAAGAGAGCCAGATTTGCATTGCCGTGTCAGCAGGTATTGATTTATCCAATCCACAGCCCCCAACCCCAAAAAAAGAAAATAAAAAGAAGGGATTAAAACTGTAATGGGGTTGAAGAAGCCCTTGTTTTTGCATAGAAAATCCGAGATTTGGATGATAAATTGGATTTGTGAGTTTTGAAGTAGTGTTGTTTCAGTGTTAAGTGATGATTCCTGATGCTGTAGACAGAGTTTGCTTGATCCCATACATATTTAATTAAAAACACTTTTTTGTTTTGTTTTAGATTTTATTTTTTAATTAATGTTCTAGGTGATTTTGGCAGTATATATAACTTGGCAACTTAACAAAGAGAAATCTGTTTTTGCTGTGCAATCGTGAAAAATTATTTGGTGCATGTTATTTGAAACACTGCAATCCTTTGCTGCATGTTACTTGAAGCACTTCTAACAGAAGGAAAAAATATACATTCTGTATACGTCAATATGGTTTCTTTGGATTGGAGCTAGCCTTTGTAAACTAGAAGTAAGAAACAGCTTACTGCCTCTCCCGAAGAGCATTGCTTGGAAAATTTTCATGTTTTTAAAAGCCCCTTCTGCTGCTTCGTCCTTTGGGGCATGTTTGTCGAAGGCTGAAGCACCTACCAATAAAAGAAAAAAAAACATTCTGTCATGTCATTATGGTTTCTTTGGATTAGGGCTAGACTCTGTAAACTGGCAGTAAGAAACATGTTTCTGCATTTCCTAAAGAGCATCGCCTGGAAATGTTTCTTATGTTTTTAAAAGCCTCTTCTTTAGTGTCTCTAAATAAGGGATTTGAAGACTACTCCAGGTCCTAAATGGTTAAACCATGAGTATTGAAAATCTTACATGCTCAATCATAGCAAGAACATGGGGTCCTAATAACTTTTGGGATTATGTTTGACCCTTGAGCTTTGTCAGTTCAAAATGAAAAGTTGCTTGAAAAAATGCTGATCCTATCCCATTTTTAGTTTACCAGTTGATGCAATTTGTCCAGTGTTTTATTGTGATCCTACCCATTTTTAGTTTACCAGTTGATGCAATTTGTCCAGTGTTTTATTGTGATCCTACCCATTGTTAATTTACCAGTTGATGCAATTTGTCCAGTGTTTTATTGATTATAGCAGTAGCATATCTGTGAAAGCCCAAGTCCTTATCTATTATTAGTTGTTATATTACTATACTGCATTGTTATGGTTTGGCAGGTGGAAGGAATCTTGCTAATAGGTTCAGGTATTTTTGCTGCTGTCGTGTATTACTCTATGAAAAGGAATCTTTTCAGTTAATACCAGCTGACAAGGAGAGGCAAATAAATTACCAAATAGAAATTCCTTTACCTTTAAGGATGTTCATTCTACGCAAGTGACTCTAGAGTTTTCACTGTTACTAGTATACCCTGATAAACATTTTCTTTCGGCTTCTGCAATAGGCACTGTGATATTTTTTCTGCTATAATGTAACAGTCCATGGAAAGGAAATTTTTTAGTTTATACCGGCAGACTAGTTTGGAGTTGAAGCAATCGATCTACTGCTATTCCTTGACATCAAGGATGTGCACTCTAGAATCTGCATAGAATTTTCTTTGTTAAGAGTGCTCTTCTCAAAAATATTCTTTAGATTTCTGCAGTCTATAATCTATTTATTTGAATTGAAAAAACATAGTTTTGAAGACATATTTATGTTTAGGGTATATTTTCAAAGCTTTTCTTTCTTCTTTGTGTGATTCTCTCGCAGCGGACTTTAACTAGCTTTTAGTTAACGTGTGTGGCATTGTACCATGCTTATGGTTATCTGCTGTACTTGGTTGTTGTATTGTATTTCTTTGCTATCCGGCCACTATTTGTGACTATTTTTGAATGAAAATTCGTCATTTCATACTGTGTTGCAGCAGCAATGGAGTGTTGGACCAAGTTCAGGACGTTTGCAGTCAACTCATGTCAATCCCTTAGATGAACCGAGTCCACTTGGTTTAACACTGAGAAAAACACCTTCCTTGCTGGATCTTATTCAAATGAAGCTTTCTCAAGAGGATCCTGCATTTTCAGGTCAAGATGCAGGAAAAAAGAGGGACACAAGGTCTTCAGCAACACAAACCAGTGCTGACAAACTGAAAGCCTCCAATTTCCCAGTTTCTATTTTGAGGATTGGCACATGGGAGGTAAGCACATACTATTGTAAAACGATATTAAGGTATTGCCTTTGCAATCAGGATGTAAGGGGAAAGAAGCTAAATAGCAACATGTGGTCTGTTTCCTAGAAGTTTCCTGGTTGTTCTTTGATCGAGTTTGTACTTTATCATGTTAAACGAAGTATTGACTGAATAGCATAATGTATTTTTCTCTGCTAGTGTATATCGAGATATGAAGGTGACTTGGTTGCAAAGTGCTACTTTGCAAAACACAAACTAGTATGGGAGGTCTTGGATGGTGGCCTCAAGAGCAAGATAGAGATTCAATGGTCTGATATCACAGCTCTGAAGGCAAACTATCCGGAGGATGAGCCTGGCACCTTAGATATTGAGGTAAGAAAATAGTTCATATGGGATGAAACTAAAGTCAATCTTTTTGACCCTTATACTGATTTTAGTATTGTGTACTCCAGGTATCAAGGCCACCACTGTTCTTCAGAGAAACTAATCCTCAACCAAGAAAGCATACTTTATGGCAGGCTACTTCTGATTTTACAGGAGGACAAGCCACCATATGCAGGTTAGTAAATCTGGTGAAATCCTTAGCATTATTCACTTGGAAAAGTTTAAAACAAAAGTAATCAGTCTGCGCTATTAAAAACAATCCTCACTACTTGAATTGTAATTAGCACTGTACTCTATCTGGTAAATGTCATTAATTTATTCTGGACCATGCCATTGTAGAGATTTGCCTTTGGTTGAAATCTGTTGATTGCATCGTCATTTGTTTTTTTTAGACCCATTCATAGCGAGGTGTTTTCTTAAAGTAGAAGCATTTGGTGCTACCGATTACCATATATACAATGTTTAGACTAAGTTAACTGGGTAAGATACCGGCAAGGATTCTTGGTCAAGCTCCCCTGCTGCATATTATGTGATCGTTGACCTTTCTATTTTAAGATTCTTGCAAGATTAACATGACTGGTTTTCCTTACTTTCTAATTTTTATGTGCTTATTTTATTCCACTAGGTATTGTAAAGTGTTATCTTATTCTTTCTTATGAACTTTTGGGTGTTTCCATGTTACAAATATTGACTTTCTCTGTCTCTTTCACATATGTGCACACGTTATCATGAGTGAAAACAATCACATGAGATACAATTGTTAGAGGATATTTCTTCAACTCCACACATGTATTCTCTATAATCCATTAGATACATATCAGTAGAAGATTGTGGAAGGTGGAGTGTTATGTGAGGTCTACAAACTTAATTATAGGGGTAGGTGGTTTACAATTATCTCCTAGAATACGAGTTACATATATAAAATATGAAATGTGAGGTGAGATGTCATCTTTGATCAAGTCCCCTATGAACAAATATAAATACATCTTTGATTGAGTCAGCTATGACTCATGAGTAAGTCTCATGATTTTCTCCTTGCTTAGAGAAAATTGTCCTCGATTTCTGTTGATGGCACATCCTTTACATTGATGAATAAAGCAGCTCATCGGTGTTGTGTAGCTGGGGTCTTGGTATGGATTCATCTCCCTGCAGAAACTAGTGTGCTTGAACTAGTGGCAGAATGCTTTGTTGAATGGAGGAGGTTCAATTAAAAAAAGCGTTGGATGTCCTCCCTGTATAAGAACCATACCAGTCAAAACTCTATGAAATTCAAGAAGGGAAGTTTTTACAAATGATACCGCTTCCATTGTAGAAAAAAATTGAACAAAATTATCTACATAGGTAGTGTTGTACTTCGAAGATTTTAACCAATTTTTTTTGCAGAGGAGTTTGGGAACAAGGAGATGTGTTAGTCCTTGTTCAAAGTTGGACAAGGATCTAAAAGGTTGTGTGGTGTTTGAATGGCTCCTCCCTGCTGGTAAGTGTGCAGCTCACTTTTGAGAAGGTCACGTTAGGTCTCCAAAATTTTACTAAGAGAATAGAAGACTGTGTAGTGTGAAAGCACCTTGGAATGGAAGAAAGGAGAGAAACCAACTGAAGGTGGGAATACCCATGCGAATCTTGTTGAGATGGCTTCTGAATGAGTCTTTAACACTATGGACTTGCCATGCAGTGGAGTTGTAATAGTTTGATTTATCTCAGCTGTTTAGGCAATTTGAAAAAGCCAACAATTGTACCTTCTTGTGACATTGTAGGCATAGGAACAAATTGTAGTTTTTTCTTTTTCAAATTGACTTTGCTCGTGAGATTCTTTGCATGTGTGTTTTTTCGAAAGAGCATAGTCAAACAGGAGATAAGATGTTACGGCATGCCGCATGATGTGCAGCATAGACAACTACAAACAGTGTGGATATTGTTGCAAGGGGAGAGAAAGAAGGTCAAAACCCCTTTAACCTTGTAACCTCCTTTAGCACTCATAAAACTCAAAACCCATAAAACTAAGGCTTATACCACAAAGCAAGAGCTGACTTAAATGGAAGAATCAACTTATGATCAAAACATGAGCAGACACCAACTGTGCCATATCCATATTCTATGGAAAATTTAATGAATTTCTTACTGCTGCTGAATTTCTGTACAGCACAGGCCAATACAGCCAATTCTTACTACTATGGGTAGAGTTTTAGGTGAGATTTACTGTTATCTCCTAGAATAGGAGTTGCAAATATAAAGTATGGAGTGTGCTAAGTGAGATATCATTTTTTACCATCTCCTATGAACATATTTTTACCCCAATTCCCCGAAATATACAGATGGAGGGTGGCTCAACCACCAAATGCAATAAGTGTTTTTTTTCCCAAGGAAAACCTTGCAGGATCCCCCAATTTCTCCAACATATCTGGATGGAGGTGGCTCAACCACCAGCCACAATAGCGGCTGGTAACCCCAAGGGACTCAACCAGATTTCAACATGTGACCTCTCCATTGGCAATGTGCCTTGGGTGGAGGGTTCCACTAATGGAGCTAACCCTTGGAGTTATCTCCTATGAAGAGTTAGATGCATTGTACATGCAAATACAAATACAATAGATCGTGGACAAAGTCAACTATGGCGAAGTCTCATCAATCTGTGATCTCCTTTTATGTGTGTCTCACCCTTTGGAATCTGCAACGAGGTTTTATTTCAACAATCGTGTTTTTCCATTTTTTGCACTTTACTGCATAAATGTGACATTGAGAAAGTTGTTGATGATATATCATATTTTAAACCTTTTATGGGCACTGATTTTCTCTTTACCTATATGTCAAATATTGGCATTTTGTCTTCTCTTTTTCATGTGATATATGCTCGTATCTCTTGTACCTGTAATATGTCATATTTTATTTATAGAGCAAGGTCATGGCACATTTAAACTAGAACTGAACTGTGAATTAGGAAGAGCATCTAAACTGGAAATTAACTGAGGATGGTGCATGCATGATTTTGGCATGCATGTGCCTTCTATATCTTTCTCTTACATAAACTTCCATGTGCACTCATTAGTCATTACTGCTGTATGGAACTGCTGAAGGAAGGTATACTGCCTCTGCTGTCATTAAGGCGTCTGTACATGGCACTAAGGCTTCTATGCATAATCTCTACTGGAGTATCTGCCACTGTACCTTGTCTGCATGCGCTCAGGTTTTCTCTGCTCTTTGCTGCCATTAATGGCACTCAAGTGTACACTTTCCTAGGGGCTTAAAAATTGAACAGGATTTGGAGCTACTCAATATTGGTACATATTTGCCCTTTCCAAATGCCTTTTGACGCTGATGATGTAGCTATTTTAGCGTACAAGCATCTCATATATCAAATTTCTTAGGTAAGATTTGAAGCCTTGTCAACCCAACAAAAGTGCCTAGTCTTTGGTACCTGCAATACACCTCGGTGACTAATATGCCATGTCTATATAGTATAAAGCCCTAGATATTTTAAAGTCTCATTTTTTTTGGGTTTTGCTAAAATAACGCTTATTAGTATTTATTTAAAATATGTTGTTAATGATTCAAAACAAATTTAGGACCTTAACTGTCTTGTAAGCAACTCTACCCTAAGTAGGTTTAGCTTAGCCATAATATGAAGGGTAAATATAATAAACTCATCATGCATTCTATATAAGATATTTATTGTTCAAATTGAAAAAAACTAATCATTGCTTGATTATCCAATTCATTTGTTAAACTGAGTCATTGTTTTCCATGCATTATAGGAGACACTTCCTACAGTGTCCTCACGGGCTGTTGAACAGGCATTACGAAAAGCTTATACAATGTGACCCTCGGTTAAACTTGCTTACTAAGAAAGCATTCCTAAGCGAAGCATCTCCATGTTTTGAATCTAAAAGCACAGTGTTTCAAGACCGGGATGAGCAATCCTGTTATGGGAAATCACAAGAGAATGGGTCTCATGTTTTGACACAGTTTAATCATTTGAAGGAGGAATATCTGGCACCCTTCTCATGTTTCCCAGAGGCTGCACCACAAATTGCTCACACACTGGTTCCAAAATTTGAATCACTCGAGCCTGGAGTCAGGACAGTTGAGGCCATACCTCAGGAAACATTTTCACCTAGTTCAGGTATGTGACATGGTTATAAAGGCTAGTATTATTCATCACATCATATGAATTAGTGAAATATTTTCATTATGATTGTAAGACAGTGAAATTAGGAGATTGTTTAAAAGAACTCTATTTGATTTTCAAGTTTAAATTAAAACCGGGATTTTTCTTTGAATTAAAACTAGTGGCATTTTGTTTAACATCAGTAATGGACTTGCGTGCTATAGAAGATCATGGCAACAGTGATAGTGACGAGCTGCACATGAAAGGTGGAGCACAATGGGAGCAGTTGCAGTTATTGGCACCTCTTAATGGCTCAGGGCACGAAGAATCTGAGTTAGCATTCTCAACATCTATAAGTACCTTGGTAAATCAGTTAGGCTCATGTTTTCAAGAGCAGATACGTTCTTGCAATTCTGTTTCTACAGGTGAAAACACCTCGTCTTCACACAAAAGGGTTCTTGATGAAATTGCTCAACATTTACTTGGTGATTCTCTCTTGACAGCAACGTTTGATGAGCAATCAATCATTGCAAGAGTGAACTCCATGTGCTCTCTCCTTCAAAAAGACGCTTCTAACACGATTGCTTCTGAGACTAGTTCTGGAATAGTTGAAGAGTCGGTCACAGGTTCTAATTTGGCAAAAAATGCCCTTGGAGAAGATGGTGAATCAGGGGATGAGGTAAACAATGAAAGGTTTGCATTTTCAAGGAAGTGTGAACTTGTTCCTTCTCATCAGTTGGTCGAAAACAGTCCCCTGGACTCTAAGCAGTCCACCGTTATTCCCAGGAAAGAGTCATCTGGAGATTTGCTACTCCATCTTCCTCGCGTTGCATCGCTTCCTCAGTTTTTTATCCATGCTTCAGATGAGCTGGCTATGAGGAAATAATGATCCAACTGGCACAGTTGGAGGCACCTGATTGAGATGACAGTTATTTTGGTGAGGTGCCATAACTTCATCCTGTGATTGGAATGAGGAGCATTCTTGCTGCTTGGATTCAAAGATTTGCAGGATCGCAAATAATAGAGTCGAGAAAACTCATTTCAGTCGTGATTCATTTCAAAATTTGTTGCTTTCCATTCAACTGCCAATATTGATCAACATATGTGCAATGGAACAGTCTTTGAAATGACAGTCGTCGTACTTGTATTTTCTTTTGATTGTATATTTGTACATTGCCACTTATGAGTACAGTTTAAGTTAATAAAATGCCAGGTCTGTAAAGAGTCTGATTCCATTGTTTGTCCTGGACATGCTCAAGTCATTGGGAATGGGAATCGGAATGGGGCCGTAGCTATGAAATTTTACTCTCCTCAAGGATCAAATTTGAAGGCTATGGTTCTATTTTCACTTTGAAGGGTGATGATATATTCAACCCTTCAATGATGACATGTTACAATAAATCATTTCTTTCATTTCATTTGAAAATGTAGTAATATATCAAAATTTCATAAATGTAATCAAATTCTTCAATTTTGCATTGTTCTACTCTATGGTTTTTAATAATTATAAATAACCAAAGAAACCATCTAGAGTTTTAATAATTAATAAATAACCCAAGAAACCATGTATATAGGAAATTTTAGAAACATGAAAAATACTCAATCAATTAAAAAACATTTATAATCAATCAAGATTCATTTGGCAAATACAATCTATACAATGTCCATCGAACATAAAGAGATTGATAAATACAAAAGATGGAGTAAACATAAAAATAGGTTCATGAATACCAAAATTATCTTGAATCACTTCAATAACAAAATTCACTCCTTTCCAAGAAGAAGCAAATACATACTTATAAAATAACACAACACAACTATTCTTGTGATGCACATACCTAAAAAACCATTCAACCGCAGGAACAACACAATCAATATTGAGATCCATCGAGGGAAGGAATCCCTTTATATATGTTGTTGTCCATTCAACTCTGCAAATCAAAGGAGAGACATACTCCCCTATAAGCAATAATCATTAGCAAAGGTATATTATCTCATTTTAGTGGAGATGTACACTTATGCAAGTTGGTGGTGGACTAGTGGTGCTAGTGCGGATGTGTACTTCCTTTGCTCTAGAAAAACCCTTAAGAGTCTAAAGAGTCATATACCTTATTAACTAGCAATTGTACCTAGGGGTCCAATAAAAGAACGCCGTGTTGTAAGCTAAGCAAGAAGATGTGGACATATACAACAAGAAAGAGAATTTGAAGTGTTAAACCACAAATTTAAGTAAATAAAATCTTATGGTTGATACAATAATTTAAAACATTATATTCTTCACATAATTGGCCATTAAATTATTGGAATTTCAAAATTAATCATGAAAATTATTTTCCTCTCATCTAAATGACAATGAATTGTTAGTTTTTGTAGTTCATTGTAGATGCAATATGATAAGATCTATTCAATGCTTGATGTCAATAGATTATTACCAATATAGTTCCATCTTAAATTCTTAAACCCCATTTTACTGTTACATTAAGTTATATGACAACATCTTCGAGGGCGCTTATCAAATCAATTCTATTTATATGTATAAAAATAACATCAGATGGTTAAATGCAAGGGCCAAGGGGTAACCACCGTCAACTCAGAATTCAGTTTTTTTGTCAAATCATATATGCACTTCTCATTGCTATTTACAACGTCAGCTTTTGAATCTTTATGTTGGCAAGTTTTCAACCTGTCCCATATTGTGAAAATCAAAATAACAATAAAGGTGCCCATATGAATTTCCATCGCTAGCTAGGATGAGGAATCGTACCATCGCCAAGATCAGCTCAGGCGGGCATAGCCCATTCATTAGAAGTTATAAAATCATCTCTCTATCGGCGTGGAATAACACTAAATGAACTGTGTTTGACTCAGGGATATGATAGGGACTGGCCATATTAAGTCTGGTTGGTTCGATGTATATAATATCTATCAGCAGGCCCAGAGAAATGGTTAAGCCCAACGCAAGGCACTCACTTCTATCCCCGCCCCATATGAATGGCATAGCTTTGATTAACAAAGACTTCTTTATTGCCCCACCTTTTTTTATATGTTCGAGAACATGCATGTTTCACGGGTTGGACAGGACCCTACCACCTTCGCTTTAAATGCAACTCTTTCCAAGATCGGGAAGAAGCCAACTCTTACACTTATATATATTAGGATGCGTCAAAAGATTTTGAAATAGTGGTGAAGGGTAGCGCACCATTCCTGTCTGCTTTGAAGATGAGGAGGCGTTCCTTGTGACAGAGGACATAACGGTAGGATTTCCGTAACTTGTGGCCAGATAGAGAGATTGATAGCAAAGGAATTATAGTCCATTGTTGCCGGAATTTATACTTGAGTCTGCATCCCTTTGTCCCTTGGAGCATTTTTGTGTTCTTCCCAAGCTTGCCTTTTGCTAGTGAGCTTGCTATCGAGAGATAGAGGATTGAGGTGGTGGAGGCCCAAGTGGGGGATTCAGTTTCTCCGGTTCGCAGACGTGCCGTCAGAGGTTGTATCTATCATGTAATCTCTGATTTATATTAATAGAAATATCTTTTCCTGTCCAATGATGTGTATTTGATTGAATATTGTATCCATTGGAATATGTCTACTTTGAAGATGAGGAGGCGTTCCTTGCGACAGAGGACATAATGGTAGGATTTCCGTAACTTGTGGTAAGAAGTGGGTGGGGTTATGGAGGAAGACGTGGTGGAGCTGCCTGTTGTGAGCTTTGCACTCGTCGTTGTACCATCGGTTCATTAGGGTGGGTGGATTCTGATTTCGAGGGCAGGGAGGGGATCTGGTAATATGGGGATCGTGCCTAAGTGTTGCCTCCCAGATAGTCGAAGAAAGCAGGGCGTTTTTGGAAGAGACCGACTCAAGGAACGATAAAAGGGAGAAGTGGGGGAGTATCTGGACAAAAAGAAGAACAAAGCCCTATGCAATTGACTTCACTGGCAATAATATTTCCCCTACATAATTGAATTAATGTTTGTTGATATCGGGCACCGTGAGGGATATGTTCACACTGTATTAAACCTTAAGTGCCCTTCGACGCGTGTCGCCAATCTTGCATGCATGCCACCCAGTTGGCATGAAAAAACACACCGTCGATTGCTCCACAAGATGATAGGCATATACACACCGTTCTTTTCGCTTTCTTTCACCCATTCAATCTGCTTTACTGCTTTTCGTTAATGCTGTTCTTTCTGTTCTTGCTGGGTGCAACAACTACATGTCTACAAGTTTGGCTGCACCAGAATGAAAATGAGTGAGCTCGTGCAACAAATCCATGGATACCAGTTTGGCTGCACCAAAATGGCAATGAGTGAGATTGGATCTGCTCCACCGTGACGGAAACCATCCAGCTCGCCTTAGTTCGTTCACGATGCATCCCGGTGAAGGTTTGTTCCCTTCTTTGCTAGGGTTTTAGCAACACAATTTGTTGCTCTGGTCATTAATGTGGATTCCCATACCTCTTAGCTGCTTGGCAACATCCCTCCCTCCATTTACTATTATTTTCCATATATTTATATATTCTCTAGTTCTGTAAATAGTTTTTTTTTGGACGGGGCGGCCTCTGGCTCGCAACCCCTCCCTTCATTTTTACATCCATGCTGCTTGGTGTGGTGCTCAAGAAATACCAAGAATTCATTGCTTATTTAGTTTGATGATTCATAAGGCATGGTTTATTTACCTCTGTTTTCTTCCTTTGATATAGATGGATATCGAGATATATGGAGATAGATAGATGGATATAAAGCCGCGCGAAGGGAAGCTTTTACTAATAATGCCTATGCCTATAGGACTAGTGTTGGGTCAACATGGTATAGATATTTGAATAGATCATTGATTGGACCTAGATCTGTAAGGTATGCTACTTATGGGTAATTTGTATAAGCTACTCGTGCTGCTGAACCAACCTTTGTTCTTTAATTTGGATCTACTGCTCCTGTCTTTGCTCTTGCCCCTCCTCTAAGAAGACTGGCCCTCAAATCAATCAATCCAAGCAGTTTGGCACCTGATCATATACCCTCTGTTTCCTCCAATTGCATATCAACGTAAGCATATTGTAGGTTCAACAGACGGGAAGGCTTTTATTGATTGATTGAGATGGCCAACATATTGGGGGCGGGACTACGGACGGAAACAACACACATTCATCAGGCAGAGCCAGGAGGTAATCAGTGTCAGGAGGTCGAGAGACAGTCCTCATTGCCTTGCCGCCATGTTTCAGTCTAACTGACCCTTCCAGTGTTAGTATGCATCCGAGAAACTGACTTCCATTCAAGCACTCATGGGATTCGATCCAGCGGCAGAGAGATCCCTCTCCCTTATGGTCGAGCAACTCCGTCCCTACGACTACCTTCGGCATAAGACGATTTCACGTATCGAGGTCAGTATGGGATCGGGTGTTTTCTTCGCTTGAATGGCGCACAGATTGGTATCTTCGAAGAGGCTAACGAGGTATGCCTCTGCTGCTTCTTGCAGTGCAGCCACTGCTGATGACTTGAAAATCCTTGATGCCATGAACGTGAAAGGATAACGTCCCTGATGCGATGTGCATTTAAGGAAGGAGGAGCAGGTGCATATCGCCAGATCAGCAGGCAGCAAATCAAATTCAACGAAACAGATTAATCCAATCGTCGAACGAAAGCATCCTACGGCTGGAAAAAAAAACGCATTAATTGGGGGAGTCGAATCCCACTTGTTAAACGCCTTACGATGTAATTAATAGGGCAATAAAGGGTGGAAGTAGCCTAAGAAAAGGTCGTCGATGGTGATGGTGGAAACAACCTGACCAAAGGTTCAACTTGATATTGGAATCAACTTGAGCAAGGGTGAAGAGATACTCCAATTTGAACTTGTAGGAACAATTCAAGTTACCTCTACCCCTTCAATCTTATATCATAGGCCAAATGGAAAGCTTAGTCGATCATGATTCTTGCCAACACTAATTGTGATATCAAACCAAAAGGTAAGTTTTCCTCTTATGACTTTTGGAGGCCTTTCAGAAGTACATTCATCTATGTTTAAATACCAATGGAGTCATTCAAGATATATAAATGAACTCTTATATTCAAGAATCCATTTCAACCATTCACAAACCCAACAAAAGAGGAAGTGGCCCACCATCTTGCTTACTAGCATAAATATCCATGTCTCACTTCTCAATAACGAAGTAAATACTGATCGAAAAGTGATCAAGCCGCTTTCTTCAACATTAGCCTTGATAATTATGCATGTTTGCCTAACTAACCAGCTAAATTTGTTGAGTCTCGATTGAAGCTCAAAGCTACATGTTCCCTGGCATGAGATCCCTTCCCCTATCTAATTACTATGACTCTAGCATGAACTAAAACACAAAACAAGGTAAGAATATGAAATTGAAATAGACTCAAGACTCAATGGTGATGGTGGAAGTACGCACAACTTACGCAGGGTTGATGACTTTGGAAATTCGAATATTGATAAATAAAATTTGAGTGTTTAATACCGCTTAAGCTCCAAACTTTCAACTTTTTCATGATCACATTTTCAAAATACAATAAACATTTGACTAGCCACATTTCCAAATCCACTTTCATAATCACATTTTCAAATTTCAATAACCATTTGATTGACATAGTTCTAAATCTATATCCCCTGATTCCATTCATTCAACTACAGTAATTATAAACAAATGCGAAAAAATGATGAATTCTATTTCTAATTTCTTATCATGCGGTGCACAATTTAATTCTAGATTGTGGTTGCATTCTTTATTAATACATTACTTTTTCACCTAAGTTATACATAGACATGGGGCCTTAACTCAGTGAAACTATGTCACAACGCCTTAGTTCATGGGATATTAAAGACTACTCCTAATTTAACTAGATATTGATAAATACCTATCAAAAATATTTTCTTGATTTCCCATCCCAATACTTATTTCCAATTTTAAAAAAGTTCCCTATTTTTACTGAATACCACTTTTTATACCCCCCATTACCTGTAAACCCACGACACCCTACTCCCCTCCCCCTAATACCTAAATATATTGACCTTATGTTTTAAATTTCAAAACCCCTCCTTTATGAATGAACGTGATAATATATTGGTCAACAAAGTGAATTCCATGTGCACATAGATTGGTTGGGATTTGAGAAGGAATAGTTGTCAAGCTACATTAAGTGTTTGAAGCATGTTGCTAATTGATTTCAACTTTGATAGCCTATCCAAACACATTCATCATTAATGCATTTATTTGCTACTAGGCTCCTAGCTTACCACAACATATTGTCAACTAATGATTTATTTGCTATCGGGCTACTAGCTTACTAGAGGTGATTATCAATTAATGCTTGGTCCTTAGGGCTTAGACGTGTATCAAAGGTGATTACTAATTATAACCTTGAGGAAAAGAGTGGAAAGGTATATAATCATGGCCTTTATGGATCAAATTTGTGAATATCATACAAATTCTCCATCAAATTTAACCTAGGAGAAAGAGTTATCAAATCACCTTATTTTGAGAAGTTTTCTCAATAGAATCCCTAAATCATTTTGGACGAGTTTTCTAACAAAAAATTGCAACATAGATAGACTATATCAAAAGGGTGTGTAACTCTCACTTCTACACATCACACACACTCTTTGCATATTTTGACAATCTTGTTGTACCATTCTCCTCCGTTAATATCTTAATGCGCATTCTCATTCAATTCTACTCCAAGCCACTAGACCCTCAAACTAACCAAAGTTGATGAAATCACGAACCCACTACTAGAGTGCAACCACCTTACATTATAGCACACATCCCATCCAACAAGTGATAATTGTTGCATAAAATAAACTACACTAGGCTTTGCAAGCATGGTTTTGGAGGATTCGAACCCTTATAGAAAACAAGGTAGTTGAGAAGAATTTTGAAGTCTTGTACAATATTCCGATGGCTTGTGGCGTACAACAATGAAGAAAATTCCCATCCACAAATCCAAGAAAGGGGATGTTATTATGAACGAATGATTAGTAATGAAAATGAAATGATCGTACGATCCCAATAAATTAGAATTTAAGTCTTATTCCCAAATGCAACAATGCTAGAAAATAAGAATATAACTAATTAGATCATATTAATTGCGTCGAGAGACGCTCTACAACCCAGCATGGGGGAGATCTTGTAACGTTACGTAACGTTACTTTTATTAATAAAAAATATATATTTTTTAATTATAGGCCAAAATAAATGTCGGCCTGAAAAACAATCTAGTATGGGGGAGATGTTGTAATCTTCCTACCTAACAAAACAATAAAAAGTAAAAATTTAATTATCCGTAAAAAAAATGTGGGTTAGGAAAAAAACACATATGGGGGAGGTGTTGTATTGTTCCTACTTAACAAAATAATAAAAAATAACAAATTGAATTATCCGCAAAAAAATGTTGGCCTTGCACATGGTTTTAAAACCATGTGCAAGGCCTTTTAAACAACCCATGGTTTTACTATACATGGTTTAGGAGGGCCTTGCACATGGTTTTAAAACCATGTGCAAGAACCCATGGTTTTATTGTACATGGTTTAGGAGGGCCTTGCATATGGTTTTAAAACCATGTATGAGGAAATGTTGTAATGTTTGTTCCTAACAAAATAAAAAATAATAATAAATATTATATGTCGACATAAATAATATTATATGTTAATAATAAAAATATTATATGTGGAACTTATATAAAAAAGATGTGTCTTTTGGTTTAAATCAAATCAATGGATACCTAAGAAGAGGTTTGCACCTCAAAAGATTTGATCCCTCTCGGCGCTTGATAGAACCTAGGATTTGGATTTACGCTGGTTATTAATTATAGGCCAAAATAAATGTCGGCAAAAAAAAAACCTAATATGGGGGAGATGTTGTAATCTTCCTACCTTAAAAAACAATAAAAAGGTAAAAATTTAATTATTGTGCCAAGAGGCGCTCTACAGCCCAGTATGTGAGAGATCTTGTAACGTTACGTAACGTTATTTTTATTAATAATTTTTTTTTTTAATTATAGGCCAAAATAAATGTCGTCCAAAAAAACAACCTAATATGGGGGAGATGTTGTAATCTTCCTACCTAACAAAACAATAAAAAAGTAAAAATTTAATTATCCGTAAAAAAAATGTAGGTCATGAAAAAAACACAATATGGGGGATATGTTGTAATGTTCCTACCTAACAAAATAATAAAAAATAAAAATTTGAATTATCCTCAAAAAAATGTTGGCCTTGCACATGGTTTTAAAACCATGTGCACATGGTATGTGCATAGTTTTAAAACCATGTGCAAGACCTTCTAAACAACCCACGGTTTTATTGTACATGGTTTAAAAGGGCCTTGAACATGGTTTTAAAACTATGTGCAAGGCCTCCTAAACAACTCATGGTCTTATTCTACATGGTTTAGGAGGGTCTTGCAAATGGTTTTAAGACCATGTGAATGCCTCCTAAACAACCCATGGTTGTAGGAGGGCCTTGCATGTGGTTTTAAAACCATGTATGGGGAAATGTTGTAATGTTCGTTCCTAATAAAATAAAAAATAATAAAAAATATTATATGTCGACCATAAATAATATTAAATATTAATAATAAAAATATTATAGGTGGACCTTAAATAAAAAGATGTGTCTTTTGGTTTGAATCAAATCAATGGATACCTAAAAAGAGATTTGATCCCTCTAGGCGCTTGATAGAGCCTAGGATTTGAATCTACGCTGGTCCGTAAAAAAAATGTAGGTCATGAAAAAAACACAATATGGAGAATATGTTGTAATGTTCCTACCTAACAAAATAATAAAAAATAAAAATTTGAATTATCCTCAAAAAAATGTTGGCCTTGCACATGGTTTTAAAACCATGTGCATGGTTTTAAACCTATGTGCACATGGTTTTAAAACCATGTGCACATGGTATGTGCATGGTTTTAAAACCATGTGCAAGACCTTCTAAACAACCCATGGTTTTATTGTACATGGTTTAGGAGGGCCTTGAATGCCTCCTAAACAACTCATGGTTTTATTCTACATGGTTTAGGAGGGCCTTGCAAATGGTTTTAAGACCATGTGCAAGGCCTCCTAAACAACCCATGGTTGTAGGAGGGCCTTGCATGTAGTTTTAAAACCATGTATGGGGAAATGTTGTAATGTTCGTTCCTAATAAAATAAAAAATAATAATAAATATTATATGTCGACCATAAATAATATTAAATATTAATAATAAAAATATTATATGTGGACCTTAAATAAAAAGATGTGTCTTTTGGTTTGAATCAAATCAATGGATACCTAAAAAGAGATTTGATCCCTCTCGGCGCTTGATAGAGCCTAAGATTTGGATCTACGCTGGTCCTATTAACAATAATAGGCTACATATATGTAACTAATACTGGTTTAATTGTATAGTTACTCAGAGATCCAAACCACAAAATTATAGTTTTAATAAATTTTATAAAATCAATATAGTCCATTGCAGAGTCACATCATAACAAAAAAATCAACTATTGTAGTGTTGAAGCCGAGAGCCCATCCATAGCTTGTTGTACAATCTCGTTCAATTAACAATTGAATGAGATTTCACTATTGACTTTATTAGAGGCTTAAGTTTGCTGTAAAATTTTATTCATGTATGAATTTAGATCTAAGTTATTGTATTTGGGCCCATAAATTATCTATGGCAATGAAAATTAAGCTTTGTGTTATGGATGTTTTCGTAGTTGAGCATTAAACAACTAGATAGAAGAAGAAGAAGCTAGCACATCAAAAGTGACAATAACATTTACACTTAATTTTGAATGTTTTAAAGTTTCATTGTGATTTAAATTTTGATAAATAATGCTAATGGAATGTTTGGCAGACTCACTTGGGATTCTACCTTTGTTGTTTCCCTGACATTTAAACTTAATTTTAAATGATTTAAAGTTTCATTGTTATTTGAATTTTGATAAATAATGATAATGGAATGTGTGGCAGACTCACTTGTGATTATGCCTTCGGTTTCCTAAAAATCTATCCTCAACCATCTACTATGACTTGAGCAAGGTGGAAGTAGCCTTATGAATTATGCTTAAAGAGTCATATATCTTAAAGGGTGGATACTGCCTAAGGGTGGATAATGCTTAAAGGGTGGATAATTAAGATCCTTAAATACTATCCAAGACAAGAAATAAAGGAAACGAAGGGAAACTTACTCTAGGATGGACTTTCCACCAGACACATACCGTAGACCTCCATTGAGAAAAAATAGTTACAATTCCTAAGACTAGTCCATTTAGATTTACAGATGACTGTAATAGTAGACGGAGAAGGTATGAACATGATTAGTTGATAGGAGAATTAAGAAATATTCAATCTCCAACCTTTGATGGTGAAGTTAAACAAGGTGAAGAAGTATAAACATGGTTAGTAGGGCTCTGAAAGTTTTTCCAATTGCAATTGCATAATTATGCATCAACCATGGAAGAAAGAATAGCTATCTATCATTTCCAGGGAAGAACCTCTCTTTGGTGGGAACATATGCTCTATGTTGTTTTTTCACTGCATGTCCCCTACGAGATCAAGATAAAAAAGAATTAGGGCTCAAGACTCAAGACCCTTCATACTACCTTTCTCTCTAGTTTAAACAACCTTGGATGGAGATGGGAAAAGAGAAGCCTAAAGACAAAGGAGTGGAGATCCTATTGAGTAGCAACTCAATGCATCCCTTGAGTGACATAGAGGTGCATTTTTCCCACGATGCATCCCTTGAGTGACATGATTATGGACCATTTTTCCCATATCTACTAGCATCACCTAACAACTACGTGACACCCTCAAAAAATTATTTGAGAGGAACAACACCCTTCAAGGTACACGGTAACTTTAATATCCCTTTGTTTGAAGGAAAAATAGACAAAAGCTTTGGACAAATGGTTAAACCAATTATATTATTATTCCTCTATTCATATTTTTTTCAACATTCACAAGATCACCTTCATAATCGTGAAGTCCCTTTCCCATGCCAAACACTGGTAGGATTCTCAATGTGAACAAAATTTTAGAGATGGTTATAGAACCCACTTAGGAGGGATTTTGTTGATGCCCTCAAGGAGTATTACCCTAGTGGAAACTATTATGACCAGTACATGAGACAGACAACCTTGAGCCAAGTTAAAGACTACTCTATGTATAAGTACACAAATTCCATCCATGTACCTTATTTATGAAGTTGGGTTTCAAAAACTTTGACTGGCTCATTGGTATTTAATACCATATGCCTACACATATACATCCAAACATAAATGTAGTTCTAGTTATCTCTTCACTCATTGTGATGTATCATTATAATATCAAGATTGAGGAAATTTTTTGGCGTAAGGGTAAGGGGATTGGTGTTGGAAATTAGCCACAACAAAATAAGGGAAAATATGGCCCTAACTCTTAGAACAAAGCTTAGAGAAAATATACCCAACCTAAGACAACTAGTCAATGTTGCATGCAAAGAACAAGAGCAATATCAAAGGACATAGGAAGATAAGTGTGAACCCATAACATGCTATGGCACACTAATGATTAATGCCATGATTGACACTCTCTAATCTGGAGAAAATGAAGCACATTCAACAAGTGTTAAGCACCTTGTGGAAACACAACTTATATTCCAACTTGGAGAAGTACTCATTCAAGATGCAAATAATTCAATATTTGGGGTACAACATGAATGAATGTGGCATGAATGTTGATCCAATGAAACTGCAAGTGATGCATGATTGAGCAGCCTTGAAGACACTAATGGTGCTATGTAGCGTCTCATTTGATAGCTTGAATTGGCTATGTAGTATGTAGGTGTGAAGTTGGTGGATGTGTTGTATTTAATTGTCATAAATGAAAGTGTTAAAACATAAAGTGTTCAAAGTGAAAAGGAAAGCGAGGAGGAAAGGCAACCTCTTTATCTATTTTTAATTCAGCAAATTTGCATAATGCATAAGGTGAAGATCATATGTGATTTCATGATATGTGCCCCCTCACTAAAACACCGGGACTATAAAGAAAATTACTTATGATGCTCAATCGATGATATCAATAATGAATATGCATGAAAATAAAATACAAATCTAAACTAACTAACGCAGTTAATAATTAATTAAATAAGCTTGAAAGCTAAACCCATAATGTTTAACACCTAAGAAAAATAAATCTTGGATTTAAACTAGGAAGGAACTTTCACAATAAATATGACATCAAAACCATAAAAAAATGATAGACTAGGAGGAAGTAACATTGTAGACATAATGGACTATGCATGGGAGTCTATATCTATATGTCACGTAGTTTAGTGAATCATGCATTTGCGTGAATTGAAACCCTTGTGATCATGTAGAGATGATAAACAACCAAATATTAAAAATGTGTTGACCTCAAAGTCGAGAGTTAAGGCACAAATACAACTTGTGATATTCTAGTGGTGGATGTTACAAAGCGATGAATGATTTAAGAAAGTCTCACATCCAACCAAATGAAGAAATATTGGATTTCATGCCAAGTGGAATCATCATGTTATTTCGTGTGATTTGTGGCAAGGTTGTACTAAATGCACTTAGCCAATAGATTGTAAATTTTGGTGCAAACAAAGAATAAAATGTATGAATTGCGTAAGTGAAAATATATAAATCAACTATTTTCTAAAATATGCAATCAACATAAATCAAAGAAGAGGAAGAAACAAAATCTTAGGCCAAGTTTCTTGAGGAGTTGGCCTTTGATGTGGAACAAAACATGGTGAACTTGAATGAAGAATACTCCTATATGCCCATACACATAATGATAATAGAGTGTTAGTGTTACAAGTCACTCACAATATTTGTAGTTCAAATGATTAGTATCATATCCAATGAGAAATTCAACATTCAATCATTTAAACATGCTTATGGGGTAAGAGACCAAATGATTTGTATTAATATGATTGAAAAGAAGATTACAAAATAAACAATTTCACATTGAGTAAGCTATGTAGGTGATCTCTAAGCTCTCTGTTTGGGGTTTCTTTCCGTGCTAAGACTCTCTCTTTGATTTGGTGGTGACTAGAAAATCTCTCCTCTTTATGAAATGGGCATTGAAGAGCATAATCGAGTCATACCAACACCTTTAAGGCACAATGAAGATTATTGCAACAAGGAGTTACAATCTATAGTTATACTCTTGCAATGTAAACTTTCATCCGTTTAACTCATTATTTACAAAGAAGATGCATGCAATTATAATATTTCTTAGAGGATTAAGCAATGGATGGAAAGTGAAAATGTTTCCAAACCTTATCCATATAATTTCCTTAGCTCTAGCACTATTGAAATCCAACTAAACTAGACTCCCAAACTAGAAAAATCATTGTGCTATCCATTAAATAACATGATTTAATGTGTTAGTCACATAAAAAAAACCTTACCTAAACACACAATTTATGCAACCCATAAATTAATGTGTTACATAGTCATTAAAAATGCATTTATATACATTTAAAATAAAATAACTTGTTTTAAGTGAGACAACTATACTCCATTTCGTTTTATATCTAAATTTTATAATCATAGAAATAAATAACATGTCCAACATCACACTCTTATCTTATCTTATTTTTTAGAAATTTTATCTATTAAATCAAGTTGTGATAGTCATAGAATTTTACTAGTAATATTAAGCCTAGCTAAGTGCGAGTTGTAGCCACTTAGAAAAATTAATCATGGCAATACACCTCTTTAAACTATTTATTTTTTTGAACAATACACCTCTTTAGACTATTTGTTCAAAAATTATTCCAAAGAACTAGCGTGTTTAATTCTTAATCCAAAAGTATTAAATTTTTAAACAAATGAAACACGTGTGACATTAGAGCTCAAGAGAATAATAATAAATTGTTTGTCTTTTCCTCATCCTTAGTCAGCAACATAAGGGTCACGGCATTAATAATTATAATACGTGTACCAAGTTTATTGTCAATATAGTATGGAGAAAAAAGACTTAATATTAAACGCATATAAGTTAAAACAACCAATATTTGTGAGGCAGCCAACGACGTCACTCCAACCAAGTGGTGACCCAAAAACACAATAGTAAATGCAACATATATGAGGTTGAATCATTGGGCAATTGCATATGTCACGTGGTGAAATTGAGACAAAGGCATGATGGGATGGATGGGAGTACTGGTATAATGTTTTTATTGTGGAGATTAATTCTCCAAACCTTTATTGCCATCCTCCACCATTGATAGCAAAGGTTTGGGTAGAGACCCATTGTCATAGTTTTGGCAAAGAAGGTGTCTTAACCATCACCCTTCCCTATGGAGAAGCTTTGACAGTTAAGAGAATGCAACAAATTGGGCATCTGATGGAGGAGAGTGGGTGTAAGACACCCCTACCTTGATGGGTGGGTGTAAGACACCCCTACCTTGATGGGATACCTATGAGGAGCATGTGATGGGGACTTAACCAATGAAGCAAAACTTGGGCATGAAGCGAAGAAGACTCGAATAGCACGAACTCAGAGATAAGGTCCGCTTTCCTGTAAGAAAGTGGACCCGAGAAATAAGTGTGTGGTGGAGCATCCATGCTGAGTGGTGAAATGACTAGGTAGCACTTCAGCAAGCATTGGACCCATCAACATGACAAAGAGCTTCAGTAGGGTGCATGGCAAGAAGAAGATGCCACAACGCGATGGTGGAGAGGCTTTGACAATGGGTACACCAACGTGAGGGAGAAGCCCTCATGGTAGACAAGCAAGTTGTCCTAGCCCTTGGCAGGACTTGGGTGTACATATAAACTAGCATAGATCCATTTTAAACCCGGATCTATCAAGCAACAAGAGGGATCCAATTTCTTGATTTGGATCCCCCTCGGTAATTGATAGACCTGGGTTTAAAATGGATCTACGCTAGTTTAATTTTTTTATATTTTAATTGAATTGATATGTAATTTATAATTTATAATTTTCATTTTTTAATATATTTTTATTTATGTTGGCTAGCATAAGGTGACTAACGTGACAGGTTCTCCCCCATATTGGGTTGGAGAACACCTTGCTTCTCTCGGTGCAATAAGAGGAATTGTAGAGCTCCAAAGGGGATAGATTTGACCAAGCAAGTGCAAGCCAAGCATGGAGTATCAAGACAAACTTAGACATAGTGCATCCTAGTGAACAATGACAACACGAACATGGGCGCAGTAGGATGACTAATCGCTTAGTGAGAGAAGAGTAGCAACTGTCATAGGAGGCAAACCTACAAATGCAGTAGGGGGAAGTTTTGGATGGGAAGAATGCAAAAATGAAGTGTTGGGTTTAAATTCTCCAGGTTCCAATCAATAACGGGGTCAAAAGTTGTTTGTGCGCACTCTTGGAGAGGCAGCCCACAAGATCCCTCCTTGCATTGTACTCTTGTAATATATTGGATATATTTTGGGCACGCTTTATTGAGGTGTTCGGGCACACTTGTATTGTTCTCTTCTGTATTCTTTGGACTAAGTGTAACTAAGAAAACATGACTAAGAATGACAGTTTTAAGAATAACATAAGTGTGTCTGTGTGTGAGGCGTAGTCTAGCAAGTCCTGAACTCAGGTTGGTCACACCACTAGGAGAGGAACTTGGGAAGTGCTGCACGACCTAGAGAAGGAAACATAGATTTGATTTTAGGTTAGATATTTAGACTCGTTACAGGTGGTATTAGAGCAATACTTCGTGGGCACTTCCACCACATTTCTACCAAAGGGTGAATATCAAAGCTTGGTTTCAGAAGATGCTTCGATGATGAATGCTATAGAAAGAGTGTTGTGGGTTCAAGTTGAGATGGTTGGTGCTAGAAGGTTGCAATTCAGGAGAAGGCACAGGGAAGCAACATGTTGAATAGGTGTGCTCTATAGGAGCATACTTAGACGCGACGATAGCACACGTGCACCTGATGCACGACACCTTCAAGATGAATGCACCAGGCACATATCGGTAGTTGACAATGTTTTGTGTAGGTCACTTGTGAGCACTCGTGTTGCTGAAACAAGAGAATTGTCGTGGAACAACGTGTAGGCTCTTCCACATGTTCCTACCAAAAAAGGAGACCAAAACTTGGCGTGATCAACTAGAGAGACTTAGCAAGAGTGTTAAGAGAGTTCGAGAAGGTGGCACCCAATACAGTATCAAGCAGAGAGTGCCCAGAATATTGTGAATAGGTGCACCTACGAATCGGGAGAAGGGTGCCCAGGAAGGGGTTACATAACACTTGATGCACTCAGGAGAAGTGCGTCCGACACCCAGTAGAATCCATTAACACAAATTAGGGGTATCTAAGCCATCAAAATCACCCGGGGATCACACCCAGCCTAACCATACCCGACCACCAACTTTTCTACGTCTCACGGATCTAGGGCAATTTTTTCTCACAAGCGGCACCAAATTTTCCAAGGTAAATGTTGTTGCAATGTTTCTAACTGGCACTATGAAGTTCTCATGGAGGAACAAAGTTGAAGATGTGGCAGAGGGATCTGAAACATGAAGAAGAGACGTTGGATCTGTGGCAAAATGCTTTATTGGGGAGACGTTGGATACTAAAGCATGACCTTATTGCTTGGTTTTATGTGGAGACAACTTCGTACCATGAAGACATTGACAGTGGGAAAGCTATGAAGATGCCAAAACCATGAACGAGGGGTATCTAAGCCATCAAAATCACTCGGGGATCACACCCAACCTAACCATACCTGACCACCAACTTTTCTACATCTCACGGATTTAGGGCAATTTTTTCTCACAAGCGCCACCAACTTTTCCAACTTTTCCAAGGCAAATGTTGTTGCAATGTTTTTGACTGGCACTATGAAGTTCTCATGGAGGAACAAAGTTGAAGATGTTGCAAAGGGATCTGAAACATGAAGAAGAGACGTTGGATCTGTGGCAAAATGCTCTATTGGGGAGACATTGGATACTAAAGCATGACCTTATTGCTTGGTTTTATGTAGAGACAACTTCGTACCATGAAGACATTGATGGTGGGAAAGCTATGAAGATGCCAAAGGTGAGAGAAAGACTTGCGATGCTGGAAAGAAACACTGAGCACATGACAACAACCCTTTGCAAGAACAATGAGAAATCTAAAGCCCTGGAAGAAGAGACGTTTGACATGCGGCCATGATTCAACAAGGCTATGAATGAGTGTAAGTCCACCGCAAATTTGCTAACCGAGATGATGAAGACTGATACCGATGTGAGGGTCACAAAGTTGGAATACTTGGTGCAAGCACTTCAAATCCAATTAAGAGTACAAGATGAGACCATCGTGTTGCTTAAGCGAGCCATTGCCAAAGGGAGTGGTTTGGTAGCACCTATCATGAGGATCAAGATGAAGGAACGTGATCCATAGGATGGGACCTAGAACACCAATATACTTGGTAACTTTTGTTGGGACATTGAGAAGTACTTCGAGCAAATGAATGACAACTCAGATGAGGCCAAGGTAAATGTTGTTGCAATGTTTCTAACTGGCACTATCATAAGTTCTCATGGAGGAACAAAGTTGAAGATATGGCAAAGGGATCTAAAACATAGAGAATTAAGAATTGGATGCAAATGAGGCTACATTGAAAGCTTAGTTTGACCCAGGGAACCAAGGTTGGGTGGCGTAGAATGAACTCATGAAGATCAAGCACACCAACAAGGGTCAAGGGTATATCAGGGCCTACACAAGGCTTGTTCTAGAAATCAAAGACATGAGTGATGAGGGCCGCTTGTACCACTTTACGAAAGAGTTGCAGCCTTAGGCACATACAAACTTGGGATGCGAAGGAGTGGAAACTATTGATGCAACAATATTCGCAACAGACAAACTCCTAGATTAACGACCAAAAGTCGATGATTGGTCCAAGGAAGATGAAGAGGTGCATGAGAAATCTCCCAAAAAGATCAAGAAGAAAATGAAAGGGAAGCCAAATTCAGATGGGAGGCATGATGATGACAAGGTCAAGCATGCATAAGAACCCAAGGACAAGAACAAACCCATTTCATGTTGGATATGCTCGGAGGACCATTATGCAAACAATTGTCCATTGAAGCACTGGAAATTATCCACTGTCGAGCAAGTGGAGGAGCCTTCGGTGGGTGTCTTGCAAGTGTTGGGTGCAGTTTTGGATTAAACTATGGTTACCCAGGAGAAAGAAAACACCAAGCTATGCCATGTTCCGACGAAATTGAATGGGCATGCGGTCATCACATTAGTGGACATTGGAGCAACATATTACTTCATAAGAGAAGAGGTTGCTAGGAGGATCAAGTTGCACTTAAAGTTAGGACATACTTCTTTAAATGGAAACTCAGAAGTGGACAAGGTGGTTGGGGTTTCTAACTAGGTACCTTTGAAGCTTGGAGAATGGAGTGGTGAAGTAAACTTCACAAATGTGCCGATGGAAAATTTTGAGGTTGCCTTGTGGAAGGAGTTTCTAAGGAGATAAAAGGTCATGCCAATGCCTTACTTAGATTGCTTGGAAACCCTTTCGTGAGATTATCTGATTGTCATACATGCCGCGAGGAAGCAACAAAGGGTCTCGAAGGTGATTGCATTAAGTGTAGCACCATCAAGGTACCAAGATCCAATGTGATCTCACCATGCAAGAAATAAGGGCAAGGGAAAAGAAGAGCATCCACCCAATAAGAAGTTGGAACCAATGAGTTGTGACTTGATGATGGACTTAGAGAAGCGGGTTCACAAACTTCAAGAAGTAACCAAGTTGATAGTGTTGACAATGGGGAGACTTACCGACACTTGCATGGTGATGTAAGAATTCAGTGATGTGGATGCATATGTTGTCAACAAATCAAATGATGACCCCTCTAACTAGTGAACAGAGATTTATCATTGACCCAGGAGAGGGAAGAGGCACTACATGAAGATGCAACCACTTTCAATGTGGTTGGGAAAGATTGACAAAATAATCTTGAAGCTAGATAGTTGTTGGAGGAGGGAGAAGGAAATATTGGTTCGAACATGACTCTCTTACTATACTTGAGTAAGAATATAGCGATGGAACAAACAAGCAAATGCGCAGATGTGGGCAATGGTCATGGGCAACATCCGCTTGTACCTTCTCACTAAGGTAGACCACATGGTGACCTACTATCTTTGGTGTACGTAGTAGGGGCCTCAGATGCCTTAGGAAAAAGGAACCTTGAAAAGTTGAAGCCAAGAAAGCATTGGACATATGTTTGATGATGAGTGGTGGAAATGACAACTTCACCACAACAATTGTGACTAGCCTTTGACCGAAGTGCAAAGGAACTTCATGTGAGTTGCATAGGAACGTGTGAACTCATGACTCGGAATTGATGGGCTAATCACCTAGATGGTTGAGGATAGGGAGTGGAAGTGCAAATATTTAGCAAATTGGAAGATGAATTAACGTGAAGTAGGGTTTAACCAAGGAACAACTATTGTAGTAGAAATCGTAGCAACATGATAGAGGTTTCTGAGTGCAACATGCATATTTGGAAGCATTGCCGAGGATGACAACAATTTGGAGTGGGGAAGGATGTCATGGTCTTGGAAAAGAAGGCACCTTAACCATCACCCATGCCCACAAAAAATATTTGAAAAACTTGGAAAGCAACTGACTATGCGATGGATTGGGCTTCCTATGGACGAGAGTGGGTGCAAGATATCCACACCTTGGTGGGATACTCACGAGGAGCATGTGGTAGGGACTTAACCAACAAAGTGAAACCTTGCACACGAGGCAAAACGAACTTAAATAACATGGGTTGTGATCCCAAGGGGTTTTTCATCAACAAGTGGACATGAGAAATAGACATGTGGTGGAGAAACCATGCTGATTGGTGAAATGACCAGGTGTCACTTCAGAAAGCATTGGACCTATCAACACGACAAAGGGCTTCGACTACATGCATGATAGGAAGAAGAATCCCAGCGTAGTGGTGAAGGAGCTTCAACAAAGGGTGCACCAACGTGAGGGAGAAGCCCATGTGGTAGACAAGTAAGGGACCCTTGGCATGATTTGAGCACACATATAAATAAGAGGAGGTATGGAACTCCAAAGGAGATATATTTAACCAAGCAAGTGCAAGAAAAGCACGAAGTAGCAAGGAAAACTTAGACAAAGTGAAAAATAGTGAACAATGGCATCACGGACTTGGGCGCAGTCAAGTCATAGGTTGTTCAGTGAGAAAAGAGTAACAGTTTCCACAAGAGGTGGACCTATGGATGCGATAAGGGTAAGCTCCAGACAGGAAGAATGCAACAATGTTGTGTTGGGTTTAAATTATTGGGGCTCCTTTCTGTAATAGGGTTGAAATCCATTTGGGTGCACTCCCGGAGAGTTAGCCTACGAGATCCCTCCTTACATTGTACTCTTGTAATATATTGGATATATTTTGGGCACGCTCTATTGAGGTGTTTGAGAACACTTGTATTATTCTCTTGTGTATTCTTTGGACTAAGTGTAATTAAGACAAACATGACTAAGAAAGACTAAGTGTTAAAATAATATAAGTGTGTGTGTGTGTGTGAGAGAGAGAGGCGTAGTTTGGAAAGTCCCGAAACTGAGTTGGGCACACCACTGAGAGAGGAACTTGGGCAGTGCTGCATGGCCTAGAGAATGGAACCGAGCTTTGGTTTTGGGTCAGATATTTAGACTCGTGAAACCCATGCTCTACAATTCCATGTCGAAGTGGAAGCCCTTTTTATTGTTAGAAGTTTGGAAATCCTCATCTAAGGATGGAAAAGGTTTCCTTTCTATACATAATGGGAATCCTTATTGTTTGTTTGAATTTAGGAATATCCTACAAAGTTGGAATTGTGTATATTCACTCAAAAGAGGAAGCAACCATCTACGTATGCACATAACTAGAATGTCCAATCTACACAATCATCTGAATCAGTGTTCCTTCTATGAAAAATACAAATTAAGAAAATAAATTAGGAGGTGTGGGAGTTATTATGACGATGCCCAAGAATGGCTCCCCTTATATGTAAGGAAGCGGGAGAGTTGGAGGAAGAATTGGGAGCACAACAATTCTAAGAAAATGAAAGTGATATAAGGGAAAATGACCACTGCAAAGGAACGTGTAGAAAATTTAAAGGGAAACCAAATCCAACTAGACATTATAGAACAAATCAATAGCAATAGATTGGAGAAAGTTGAGGAGAAATTTAGATTGTTGCAGGATAGAGTACTGAAATTGAAATTGGAGCAATGTCCAGGCTATGAGGAATTAAGGAAATTAGGGATCCCAACTCTCTCAGTAGGATCTCTTGAATAGGACCAGATGGAAGCTATGGAATAAAGCATTGTCCAACAAATCGTGGAGTAAACATGCAAGAAAAACTTAGATAACTCTCCCTTAATAGCAACAACAAGCAGCATACCCCTAGAGGACATGGGCCCAAAAGCCTTTGAATTTTTCTTGTGTTTTGTAAGATAGTATTTTTGTTAGATCAATATGTAAGACAATATACAAGCCACATATATACTAAAAGCATTTTTGTTGAAACTTTGAAGAACTCTAAAGTCTTCAATATAAATTCACCTTTTGAATTTTGTGTTAATATGCTAGACAATTTGATAGTAACCCCTTTGTAATATAATAGTAATTGTTTATGTCAAAAAACGATAATAAACATTAGTCAACAAACAAAATAATAAATAAATGACTATTCACATGACATTCCAAACATAACAATAAACAAAATATTAAATATTAAATTTTTTCTCTTGGGGTTAGAGCAATTGGTAGTGAGTAATTGAGATGAAAAGTTGTAACTAGAAGGTCATGAATTCAAATCCCTTGTGGATAGCTACTTACAAAAAATAATATTAATGATAACAATAATTAATAATATAATCATTTTGAAACAATTTATATAATATTAATTTTTTCTCCATATTAATCTAGACATCTAGTTTTTGATAACATATAAGTTCCAAAATAACATACCTTTACATTAATAGAAGTATCCATTCAAGTAATGACACGTGTACTAAGGTATGGTTGATTTGTTATAAATGAATATGGATATTTTTAAAAATTTCCCTCCTTCATAAAACATGTTATACTATAGTCTCGATGGAGACGGTGTACTAGTGAGTCCGGAAGTATCTAACTCAGCATACCTATATTCAATTCTAACAAGACTTTGATAAAAAAAATAAATTCAAAGCCTAACACTTTTACGTGTAAAAAAATATTATATATATATATATATATATAATAGACATTAAATCAGCTACTTTTTGATCTCATTAAATCATCATGTAATCTATTTTGAAAAGGTTCTAATGTTTCCAACTTCATCTCTTCTAGTCATTCTCACAATTATAACACCTTGAGAATTCCAACAACTTGCATCAAAATTCACATAAGACAATAAAGTATATCATGTAATCTACTTTAAGAAGTTTCAATGTTCCCTACCTTCATCTCTCCTAGTCATTCTCACCATTACAAACACCTTGACAACGCCAAAAACAACTTGCATCAAGATTCACATAAGACAATAAAGTGTATTGACTTGAAAAGTATATTATATCAACTCTCATATGATATGAAAGTAGAAAGAAAACGAACATAAAATAATGACAAAAGTACTTGAACTTCCCAACCCTAATACTTGAGCCAAAAACAATTTAAAAGAAAAAACACCATCTTTTTATATATTTACATATCACATCCATAATGTGTGTGTTGGACTTATGGGGTTTGACTCTTGCTCCAAAGGATTTATGTAGTATTGAATATACATATGAATGTGGGATGAATGATAATCAATAGTAACTACAATTCATTTTTTATTATATAAAATAAATACATTCTTTAAGTTTTATATTGTGTAAAATAAATACATTCTTTAAGATTTTATAAGTGATATGTTGAATTTATAATAAATAACCTCTTTTTGAAAAATTCACTTTATAATCTTGTTTCCTCTGAATTTGTTTTGATGATAAAATTGAACAGATTTTATAAAACCTTATTGAAGGCAATAACCACAAAATATAATTAAGAAGTGTCCTTTAAGTAAAAAACAAAATATCTTGCATTGTCATCCTTTAAGTAAAAAACAAAATCTCTTGCATTGCCATCCACGTGTAAATAATTAGTAAAAATCAAACCCTTCCAAATGAATGGCCATTCAAGTGAGACGTTGAGACAATGATGGAGGTTGGAGACTCTCAAGAGACTTGAGAAGAAATAAATTTTTTATTGGTTTATCCTATTAACATGAATGGAGCCTTTGTAAGTAAAAGAGTAATCTATCTAACATATTATTTAATTGTCTTTTATTAATTATTAGTGAGGTGAGGTGAGGTGAGGTGAGGTGAGGTGAGGTGAGGTNGGTGAGGTGAGGGTGAGGGTGAGGGTGAGGGTGAGGGTGAGGCAGAGGCAATATTTTTATTTTTTTTCAAAATTTCTATTTTATTAGAGCAAATAAAATCACATTCTTTAGCTACTTAAAGCACAATACAAAGAAAATAAGTATAGATATACACTACACTTACAATAATACATTTTTATATTGCATTTACAAACTGGAAATTACATTAATAATATACATTTTTGGTTCTTGCTTTTGAGAAAATAACTTTTTATTTTTTCTCTTTTCATCTTATTTTTGCTAACTTCATGCCATCCCTTTAAACAAGCCACGATAACTAGTTGCGAGTCAAAAAGTAGGAGATTAATATCATGTCCCAAATTTTGTAGTGGGTCACAATGGCCTAATCACATTTGCCATATTCATGAGATTTTGTCAAATTGATGCTAAGGGTCAAATAATTGCCAATGAGGAAAATTACTAGTTTCCTAGGTTGGGGGTGGAAGCTTTGGGATTTGGAATAAGGGGGACAATAAATGATGTTCAGACATTAGACTGGAATAAATATTTAATAACGGAGCTTATTAAATAAATACAAGAGAAAATTGAAGTGGCAATGGAGCCTGGAGACACATGGAGACTATGGGGCCCACACAAGCTAGAATTTATGTGCCACATGGCATCCTCCTCTTGCAATTCGAATCTACGGGAAGCCTAAATGTTCTTGAATGAGTTAGAAGGCTAATACACTTGGCCATATGCATCATAGGTCGAATTTGGAAGGAAATGTAACTTACATGAGAGAAGAAGAGTCATTTTGGAGCTAGTGAGACACTTGGACTAAATTCCCTAGCATTATGACAATAATGATGAAGATGCTATGACACATATGACACAAATCAGATCTGAAGGCTGGCATCTGACATATATGACATGTCAGGTCGAAATAGAGCATCCAAGAGGGCGCTCATGTGAGTTGGGGAAGCTCAATGGGTTCCTACTCAAATTGGGGGAAGATGGAAGGCTAGGAAAGGGAGGACACATGGCAAATCTTGAGCCCACACCCAAATTCGAATTGTCTTGAGTTTGTGGATGGATTGCTAACCTTAGAAAGATAAGGACGTCTATAAAATATAGGAATCAACCAAGAGAATAACTTTTTGTTCATTTGAGAAATTTTCATTTGTGAATTGTGAGAGCTAGTGGATGACTAGTTTTCTTGCCTTAACCAATTTCGAGGGTGGAAGATTCCCATCCAAGTTGGTGTTTGGAGATGCCACTTAGGTATTTCATGGAGCTTTAATGGAGTTGTATTTGTAGGTGTAAGCTACATGGAAACTCATGGTTCCTTCTATTTCAACACTTTCTCTCAACCATTTCTAGTTTTTATGGCATATTCTTGCTCATGGAGGGATTGCGCTTTGGGTGAGATATTGATATATTTGGGGAAGCTTATAATGCCCCATTATTTTAAGTTCTGATGTAAATTATCTGTATTTTAAGTTCAGAAGACTCTTAGGTCGAAATACTAAATATTTCGTGTAAAAATGTCAATCAATGAAGAAATAGTGTCATTTCCCCACTATCTTGTTGTGAACCAATGTAATGTTGATGGATTCGAATGGATAAGTAAAATAATGATGGTTTATGGATTAATGGACTGTCATTTCTGTATTTAAAATTTTAGAAGACTCTCAGGTCGAAATACCCAAAATATTCCATGTATAAATGTTAAACAATGAAGAAACAATGCCATTTCCCCACAACCTTGTCGTGAACCAATATAATGTTGATAGATTTGAATGGATAATTAAACTACTGATGGTTTATGGATGAATGGACTATTTTTCATGGATGATATGAGTTTAATTTTCATTACATAATCATTTGGAGTTATTTTGTTGAGTTTCATAGCATTTGGAGAAGTTTTCCTATCATTTCCCCCAAGGTTGAAACTAGTATTTTTGCATCTGATTTAAGGGAGTTACAACAGACATTAAAAGTTGAATGGTGATGCATATGATTTAATATTGATGTCATTTACATGTCCCCTTCTTCCATTCAGAAATTATAGTTGAATTGAGTGCATTTGGGAAGCCATTTTCAGTATTCATTGTGGGGGAATTAGAACCCCAAATTACTAGTCAAAACTCCTACCTCGACCATAATATTAAACAAGTTTCCAGAAGCCTTTATAGGGTCATAAAGCTTTCATAAAAATCATATTAAAACCTTAATATCAGTCATATAAGTTCTGTGAATATTTGGGAGCATTTGGACCAATTTGGAGACCTAGACATCAAAACTAGTCAAAGGTCGAAATAGGGAAATAAAAGTGAAATTTTTTGGTTATTTAATAAAATTTCAAAAAAGGGAAATTACAGTGGTATCAGAGAATGATATTGACACCTGATGTGGTCTGATATTTATGCCAGACATGAATTAAGGGACCACCATTATATATTGAAACCCAAAAGTGCATTTGTTGAAGAGGAAACTATGACTAGGGATGAAAAGGGAACCTCATATGATGGTGAGGAGCATATAAAAATCATGGAGCCTATCTTTGAAGACATGAGCAAGAATATTATGAAAGGATTCGAATTGTTGGCTATCCAAGGTTGGAGAAAATATATTGATCTTAAGAAAACCAAGGGGAAAAATGCATCATCTTGGTTGAAGGAGCAAAAGGAGGAGACCCATGAACCACCTAGTTCTGAAATAGGTGAAGTAGAAAAGTAGTACATGAAGAGGATCGAAATTCACTCCCAAGTGAGTCTGAAAAAGATGAAGAGACATCACATGAGTATGAATAAGTTTCTATTGAAAATATTGAACATCATTTCGAGACACATTCTACCTTGGAAATGAAACAAAGAGCATCTACTGATGGATGCTTGAACTATGAAGGGGTACCTACTAATGGGTGCTCACAATTCTATATTGGTGACATAGATATCATATTTAAAAATGTTGTTTCAAGACACATTTCTAGTAAATATTA